>CM052806.1:3238281-3265285 GCA_028533885.1 Nasua narica
CCCCCCCCCCCCCCCCCCCCCCCCCCCCCGTGTGGCTGCCAGCTAAGGGGTGGTTCCAGCCTGCCTGCCCCTAGGGGCTTCCAGGTCCTGGGAGGGATAGAACTGGCCAGACCAGTTTGGTAGGACGGGATTGCGGGAGGGTGACACAATCCTAATGTCATCCAGGCACCTGCCAGGCATTTCGTAATGATTCCCTACACAAAGCAGTTTGACACAGGGAGCCCTGTCCCCACTGCAGACAAGGAAAGGCGACAACGAGGGTTTGCGGAATGCTGACTCCGAGGAAGCGCATCTCGGAGCTGGGCGCGAGAACACTGCCTCTCACTCGCTCTCGCGACCACCCACGAGGGACCTGCGATGTCCCCCATCCTTTAGATGAAGTAACTGTCCAGAGGCGACATTCCTCGCAAAGCGTGGGGCCGGGACTCCCGTCCAGGTCGATGCAAGCCTGCCTGCCATGAAGTGCGACCCGGGTCTGGACTAGAGGTTCCCCCAGATTCTCCCGACCACAGGATCAAACCACAGGGACGGAGAGGTCCGAGGCGCAAGGCAGTTCCGCGGGGACCTGCTGGGCACAGTGATAGGCTGTCAGAATACGGTCTGATGCAGACCTCCGGGGGCCTCCCACGCAGCTGCACAGATGAGGCTGCTCTGTGCCAAGGTAGCTGCTTTACCTACCTGCTATAACAATAACAATAATAATAATAATAATAATAATAATAATGATAATAGTAAGCCATCCCCCAAGCTTGAAGCAAAATGAACCAAATGCTTTTAACTGTACATCAAGTTAGTAACATCCGAAAGAAAAGAAAAAAGAGATTTCGGGACTCCTGGGCCAAGAAATTAACATTTTTATTCAGATCCCCAGTTTAACTGTCTCGGTAGGAAGATCTTAGGCAAATTGGCAAAATGTGCCCTATCTTTTTCTTCCCTGTTAACTCCTATGTCAAGGTCCAGACTCTTCTGCTTATTTTTAACCTGTGATTTATTATGGAGCTGGTAATGAAATTATAGGCAAAAAGCATGTGAAATTGTACAGCGGTCGAAATTCCCAGAAGGGCTTGTGATAAACCCAAAAGGTTTCCAGAGACACTCCCTGGCTTTTCAAGAATCTCCATCTGCCCCAGTTCTCCCAGAGACCATCCAGGGGGCAATGTCTGACAGAGCAACTCCACTGTGAAAGTGTATCTCATTCTCTTACGTTTGATTTTTCAGTAAATGCAACTTGAGACCACTCTTACGGGTCTCCACCTTGACCATGCCAATCCCTGGACACTTTCTAGAATGCCGGGCACCTCTGTGCAGGCGCCTCCACTTAGAAAATGTACTTATTTATAAATGCAAGAAGGAAGTTTTTCTCTCCTCTCTCCTGGGGAAGGTGGTGGTGGTGGGGGGACGACAAATAACACACAGCAGGGACTTCGTTCTGCGTGTGTGTCGCAGAGCCCGTGCCAAAGAGCAGCAGCCCCCCTTCTACCCTCCCCCTCATTGTAGGAGTCGGACCCGCCGAATGTACGTAGGTAAACCCCTCACTGACGGATCCGGTCCCAGCAGCACAGCTGGGCAGGGACTCCACTCTTCCTCAAGACGGTCGTTCCCATCACCCTTTCACATAATGACGAGACATCCTCGCACCCCAAGTTACCGAGTGCTCCTTGTGGGAGGGGGTATGCACGCTTCGGTTATTGGGTCCTCACGGTCCTACGAAGCAGCCGAATCGAGATCCCTCTTCGCAGATGAGCGACGCTGAACATGGGATGTCTTAATCAGGTTCCCTGGACAACAGAGCTTGACTTTCTGTGCTGACCCCGTAGTAGCTCGTGTAACCCCAGGGAAGCAAGGGTGAGGCGGAGGGAGGGGAGCGGGATGTAAGTTATGGGGGGGGCAGTGCGCTGCTGATAGCTCTTCCCGTGCCTGTATCCTACAAAGCCCCTGTCTATCCTCTGTTTGCAAAGGAGTTTACCTTCATAGCAAGCAGGTCCTAAGTCGTGTCACGTCAGGGGAGGAGGACAGAGATGTGTGGGGTTAGAGACAAGGGACGGGATGCAGCCAGCACTGGGCGGGGGGTGGGGTGGGCTGAGGGGGGGGTTTCTGTCTGACCGGTCAGGCCAGAGAGCGGAGCGAGGACACAGATCTAGGGCAGAGCATCGGAGCAATAAGACAAGGGGTTCAGGCTCACCCCTCCCCAGAGCCCGGTGGCTCCTCCCCTTCCTGGTGTCCCCACGCAGGGGGGCAGGGTGGGGGGACAGACAAGACTTCGCTGAAACCAAAGCAAATCCCATTGTGACTCTGGCTCGTCGTGATAAGCGTCGGTTTCGTGAAAGCCAGAGTCAGGGAAGGGAATGAGTGTTTTAGAGTTCTGTGATAGACACGTTGTTTGCAAGGAGTTTCTGTTAGAGCGTGTGAAGTTCACAGTGACGCCACTGCTCCCGATCAAAGACTCCTGGGTCGAGGAACAAGGTTGTGCCGTGCCTCCCGGATGGAAGATGCGGCAGGAGCGGGCGCCCGAGAAAGCCCGAAGCCAGTGGACAGTCGCGCTTGCCCAGGACAAGAATCCGTTAGAAGCGCCGTGTGTGTGCGGCTTCTCGGCCCTGCTGCGCCCCATGGTTAAAGTCAGCAAAGCAGGGAGAAGCAGGGGAACCGAAAGGCACATTTCCGTCTGAGATCTATTTATACGCCCTCTGAAATGGACTTGGGTCCATTGGGTTGTGAGGCACCTGTGTTGTCTTAGAAACACTTTTTGCCAAGGACAACCCGGGGGCAGCGGCCGACGCTGGGCACCCGTCTGAGCCCACGCGGCTCCATTGGAGCCAAATAAAATGCGCCCCTGTAAGAAGAGGGGAAGAGAAAACATTTACTCTAGAAAGGTTCCTTTATGCGAAACCCACAGCCCGCTCTGACCGTGATGTGGTGAATAGCACCAGTTCCGTTCAAGAAAGACTTCAAAACAAGATCTCCTCCAAAGACGCACATTCTTGGTGAGAGGCCTGAATTTCCTCAATACGCTCATTCATTCTGCATGTTTGTTATGTGCCTACTGTGTGGCAGGCACTGTTCCCCCGAGTCTCCTGGGGAAGAGAGGGCCCGGGGTCGCAGGGCGCATTTTGGCCGTAGGCCAGAACATCGGGCTCGCTGACGCTTGACTCGCTTCTAAAGACAGACAGCGCTTTTAGGTAAACAGAGATAAAACAAACACAAATATTCGCCGGAGAAATAACACCCGGATAGAAACTTAGTCGCCGTTGTCAGAGGTCCTATCGTGAGACTGGAGTTTATTTTATTTATTTATTTATTTTTATTTTTTAAAAGATTTTATTTATTTGACAGAGAGAGAGATCACAAGTAGGCAGAGAGGCAGGCAGAGAGAGAGGGGGAAGCAGGCTCCCCGCTGAGCAGAGAGCCCGATGCGGGGGGCTCAATCCCAGGACCCTGAGATCATGACCTGAGCCAAAGGCAGAGGCTTTAACCCGCTGAGCCACCCAGGTGCCCCGAGACTGGAGTTTAAAGAGGAGAACATCTCCAGGCGAAGAGGAGGAAAGGGGAACAAAATTTATAGGTGAAACTGGAGAGAGACCCGTGGGACTTCTCCTCAATATTGATTTGATGGCAATCTGCTCATATCTGCTGTGTGCCTCAAATACCTTTTATTGTTTGACTTGAACACCCAGAAGAATGTCCGGTTTCAGAAATCTGCCATCTGTGTGTTCCCAAGACATGGTACTGAGGTTTTATTGATTTTTCGGGTTAAGTTTAATTATTTTTATAGGGATCCCGGGGGAGCTCCTCAGCTGAGGAACGTGGACGGGCCTCTTCGGCGGCCACCCAAATCCTATTCGTCCTTTGTGGCCTGCACACGCTCTTGCACCCAGGAACCCTTACGGGACGACCCCCTCAGACCTGCCACGTGTCCATGCTGGAGGTCAGGACGCTGTACGTATATGAGTTTCGGTATATAAAAGAGCCATCTCGAGGGCTTCTGATGATTGCCTGGGAGATTCTGATTCCCAAATAGTTACGAAGCATCCGGGGAGATACTGAGCACATCTGAGAGCCAACAAGGGGGAAGCAGGTGCCAAGGAGACAAACAAACAAAAAAAACCCCAGCTCTTGGCTATACATCCGGTTTCCTCAATTAACCTCAACCTACATTCTGTAATACTTTAACCTAGGTACTCGGAAAGGGTAGGCTAAAATTCAGATGCCCATCTCTAAGTGTAAGTACGGTAGGCATGGACTCTGGGTTCTCTCTTGATTTCTCTGGATCCAATGCAGGGTGTAGGAGGCAAGGAAGGTCTCTCTCAGGGGTCAGCAATCTCCCGGCTGCCGTGTTTTTATATGGCCGGCCAGCCAAGAATGGTTTTCACGATTTAAAAACAGTTGGGGGGGAAAAGTAAAAGAGGGATGGTATTTCACAACATGTGGAGTTACATGAAATTCAAATTTCTGGGTCCATAAATAAAGCTTCACTGGCGCCCAGCCATGCCTGTTCGTTTACATATGGTCTGAGCCTGCTTTCACCGAACAACCTCGGAGCTGAGGGGTCCCCACAGAGACACGTGGCCAGCGGAGCTGGAAAAACCTGCCATCTGGCCCTTTACTGACGAGCGTGTAGACTCCCGACCGGTAGGATGACTCTGGGATCCTGGCCGGGTGCACAGATCTGCCGGCACCTGGACCCTCACCTCCACGATCCCACGCCCTCTGCACACTGTCTCACTGCACCCTCTGTCCCATCCCTTCTGGAAAATGCACAGACTGATCCTTGCAGCTGGTGGGCTGCTGGCTATTCAGTCGGATCTCTGTGGCTCCCAGCAGTCTGGGGATTTTCTTCCCAAGAGGCCAATGTGTTATTTCCAAACTGTTTATGCCTGCGGTACGTAACTGCAATCATGTTACTTAAATAGAACGTTACAGAACATAATGAGCGTAAAGAGAAACAGTAGGATGGTTTTCGGGGGGGGGGGGGGAACCTAAGTTAAACATTTAAGGAAGACAAAGCCAGTGGTTAAAAATAATAGATGAATGAATGAATGCATGTTTGTTTAGGTGACGGAGAGACCATTGAACAGGAGGAGAAAAACAAATCGGTCGGTACCAGGAAGGTTCTGCACTCAAGATTTTGTCAAATTCTTTTAACCTTCTTAGTTGACTTTAGGGAACCTGGAACTGAAAGCCACAGGCGGTGACTGCGGGTGTGCGGGTATCCGAGGATTGCAAAAACACATAAATGCATTTTGTATAAACATTCAGCCTTTTAAACTACATTTAATTCTGTGATCCAAGCGCAATCCCACGCAGGTCAGAGGAAGGGTTTCCAACATCCTATACTTGCTTCCCCCCACACTCCCCACTGTTCACGTAGGACCGATGTCCCCCCAGCCCCGCCCCACAGGTGACCTGTCCGGGGACATTCAACCCTGGGCAGCCCGACACCAAGGCAGCCTCCACCTTCCCTCTGTTACTCCGACTCCAAAGAAGCCAGATCTGGAGGACATTTAAAATTGCAAGAACTACAGACGGTTTGGCTATTTAATGCTCCACCACCGGCGAGGCAAGAAAAAGAATCATCCTTTAAATGTGGAACCGTGAAAAGGAAAATCCAGATCCTTGAGAATAAACACACTCAGGAAGGAGACGGGGCAGAGCCGCAGTCCAGACCCTCGACGCCCGCCACAAAGCATGCTCAGACGCCTGACCACCTGCACAAGTGCGGAGACCCTGGTGGTGCCGTGGGGGGGGGGGGGGGACACACACGGGGCCCGAGGTATCGAAGCACATGGTGCTTTTCTGACGATTTCACAGCAAAGCCTGCCCTCTGGGACTCTCCCCACATCTGGACTAACGCCCGATGAGCCATCAGGTGGGCTGGGGTACTGAGGGGTTCCTCCGCTGCCCCCCGTCTCTGCCCACAGCCTGTGTGAGAAACCTCATAGTCCGTCTAGGGGGCTGGTCAGCCACCTCGGTGTCCCTATGTCTGAGGGCTCGTCTGCGGCGCACGCGGCAACAATCCCACAGACACCTGCGTCCCCTTTTCTGGGACTAAAAGTCAAATCAGCCTCGACTGTAAAGCCACCTGGAAACACCAAGTTGCATACGCTGTGAATTTTTTTTTTTTTTTTTTTTTACGCTGTGAATTTTTAACTGCTCTTCTAGCTTGTCACAAAAATCTTTGGGACGATACAGCAAGCATTCTCATTCGCAATTCCTCGTTGACCAAAAAAGAAACCCACATCTGCAGCGACATTCCTGAAAAAAAAAAAAACCATTCTAGCGAGCAGGTGAGATCAGGTGCCGGGGGCGCGCACTTACCTTCCCACTCCTGCTTCGGCTCCTGGGCGGGAAACTACTCCCCGGCTTCCCCCCATCGGCCCTTCTCCCCTCCCAAGTGCCTGGGTTGCCCCCTTCGCGGCATATTTATAGTGACTGGGTGTATTTGGCTTCGAAAGTCAAGATTCTAAAAACGAACCCGAATTTTCGCCACGCAAACTAATTTTACCTATCTGAAAACGGTGAGCTTGCCTAAATATTTTAATAATCACATACAATTCCAAAAATACATAAACATTTCAGCGGTTTTAGATTCCCACGCCTCATAAAACTTATTTGGGGGATTTATATTTTAAATGTCACTGAACCGCCCCCGGCTCATGTACCCACGCAGGACTCTCTTCTTTGGCGATGTCGGTTCCACCTGCAGCAATGGGACCCACCCTACCCTCCCCCCCCACCCTCCCCCCACCCTCCCCTCCGTACTCAGAGGGTGGTCTCCTCTCTAGTCTGTGTTCTCATTCTCATCCCCCACCTGCACTCGGCTCGGATCAGATGGTGCCCTGGCCTCAGATCTGCCTCCTTCCCAAATGCGTCCTGTGCCTCAAGCCGGGGCATCTCTCCTCATCCTCTCAGCATCCCCATCACTGGCTGCGTGTGCCCACGGCTGCCACAGTCCCCACACCCATCGGGGCCTCAAACTCATACAACCTGGTTTCCACATCTCCCCTCTCAAACACACGCCCCTTCCTGCCCCTTCCTGCAACATTGTCACCATCCTCGCTGTCTGCTGGGCAAAGAGCATCACTCCAGCCCCCTCCCCCCAAAAGCCGGCCACAGCCCGCTGACCACACCCCTCTGAGGGAACCTCCAACACACCCCTTCCTCTCCAAGGTCACCGCCACCACTCGAAGGTCAGGTTTTTAAGGGACTTCTGAGATCCTTTTGCTAGAAGGAATTCTTCTCTGATGCAAATAATTTGCCTTGATTTTCAGGTCGGCATTTTATACACAGGGGGTTTTGTCCGAAGTGGGGAAACGCCAATCTTATCAAATTAAATATGATTTGGCTCTACGGCCTGGACCCCCAGCGTCCAGAGCAAGAGCGGTGAGAAGTGACGTGGGCGGGGCAGTGGGGAAGGCAAAAGGATCCCGGATGGGGGAGTGGGGAAGCTTATGGGACAGTAAATGCGGCCTCCCGTTCAGATGCATGAGAATAACAGATGCAGGGCTGGCCAACAGAGGGAGACGGACCAGAGGGACCAGAGGGACCAGAGGGACCAGAGGGACCAGAGGGAGGGCAGGTTCCGCAACCCCCCCCCCATCCAAGCCTCCCTCAGCTGCAGGAAAAGGCTGATGGGACATAGGGAGATGCGGGAACAAGATCTGTATCTGAGTCCTGAAGCAGAGATCCCCTGCGCCCTCCCCTGATTTCTCTCCCCAAGGAATGCTGAGACTCGGAGGGGAGCTCTCTGCCCAGGCTCAGCATGTCCTTTTCACAATGAGACCTTGTCTTAGATTGCCGGGGACTCCCGCTTCCAGATCTGCGTCCCGGGGCCGCGTCCAACAGGACTGGGCTGCTCTGGAGTTCTGTCCCCGCTGTGCCCAGGGGACTCCCATTGCCCAGAGCCCATCTTTGGGGAGAGGGAGGCAGGGGACCTAGGCTCCCGGAGAGAAGGGGGCGTGCCTCCATGCAAGGGAATGCCCAGTGGAGAACAGAGACCAGGGTCCCCACCATTCAGAGCAGACTGGCTGGGGTCACTTGGGCAACTTGGAAAACACACCAAAGCCCAGGCCTTGAGGCCCCGAGGTCCCGGGGAGGGGGAGGCCACTCATCTGCCCCGGGGCTCTCTGCATGCCTCACGCATCTCCACCAGGCCAGGAAAAAGCCTGGTCAGAAATTCCAGCTGCTTCCTCACAGTGGCAAATGAAAAGCAACTGTTTCCATTTTTCTGATACTTGCCTTTGAAGACTGACTATGTTTTGTAGGCCGCCCCCCCCCATCTCCCCGGTTCTATTCTTTTCCCCTTCATCTCTCCAGCTAGGGCTTGTGGGTTTCTCTGTTTGAATAAAACAGCTCTTATCATGCCCTTGTCTATTCTTCAAGGACAGTGAGCTCGGCCTTTTTCCTGGGGAACGCCCTTTGGTTCCTCCAAACAAAAGCTACTGTTCTAAACACTGGGGGGGGGGGGGGTCATGTTGTTGGAAGAAATAAATACAGAGCGACATCATGAAACTTGTAGAGGAAGACGGGCACTAGGGCTCCGAAGATATGCACCTCCTTTCGGTTCCCAGAAAACAGGAATTCTCGGGAATCCAGTAAACTAGTACCCACGGATTCGGGGCTGCGCAGCTAATCGGCGTTATAGGGCCGTTTCAAGCCTGTGGGGTTCTCCGGCTGCTTCTGAGACAGCGTCACGGGAGGCTGGAGCAAAGGGACAGCTGGACATGGGTGCCGATCGGCCCTGAGGGGTCCCGGGGCCAGAGGGGAGGGGTCCGCAGCCCCAGACAGTCTGAGTCTCAGCAGTGGGGAGGGGTCATCAGAGACGCATGAAGAGTAAGACTGGCCAGGTGGGAGTCGTACAATGGAGCAGAGGGCATGTGGAAGGTGAGCAGTGAGTGGGGCACCAAGGTCACGGACGCTGTCTAGGGCCAATGATTGTGCCCAGGTGGGGGGGGGGGCTGAGGCAGACACAGCTGGGGCCCCTCCAGTCCTGGCTCCCCCGAGATGCCACCATCAACCTCTACAGCTGGGATCCCCGTGGCTGAGGCTCAGGGGCGTCCTGCCGCCAGGACGGCCATCGATGCTCTGGGGTCCAAGCAAAACGTGGGGTGCAGCCCCCAAAGAGCCAGGTCTGCACTGGGAGGCTCTGTGCATCTGAACTGCCCGGACTCTTTCCCCCCCGCTGGAAGGATGTGGCTCCCCCTGCCCCACATTTAGGCACATGTGGTCCTGGCCTGGCCAGCAGCTCCACGAGGCCCCTTCCGTGGCCACTGATTTCCCTGGAGAATGACACTAGCAACCCCCCCCCCCCCGCCCCAAGAAGAGATTATTAAACCCTCCACCCCCTAAGGACACTGGTGTGGGAAGTGAGTCAGTAACCGGGCTTATTTATAACGCCTCTCGCCTGAAATTGTTCAGAGGCTTCTTGTATCTTAAACATTCAAGGAAATAAATGGGTCAATTGCACGTGGTATGAATTACATCTCAGTAAAGCTGTTTTTAAACATTATGGAAACCAAACGTTTATTTCAATGTAAATTCGTCCATCTACCAAAACTCTGAAGTTCCAAGCAAACTTTTGGAAGTCCCTTGAAACTTCACTGATAGGTATAACTTTCTTCGTTTTATGGCTTCATGAAAAGGCAATTCTTCCCTCCTGCTTGCTTTTCTTTTCTAGAAGAAGTGCTGCCTTCGCTGACGGTGGCTGCCAAGGTGAAGGGGTTGGCTCTGGTCATGGGACCAAACTGAGAAGGGAGGACATCGAAGACCCTGGAGTCAGGGTCCAGAGGCACCTTCCGGAGACGGGGAAGGTGGGAGGGATCGAGGCAGGGATGAGGGCCCGGGGGGGGGGGGGTGTGTGTGAACCAGGAACATGTCCTGCTTGGAGACAGGAGTGTGTGTGTGTGTGTGTGTGTGTGTGTGTGTGTGTGTGTGTGTGTGAAGCCGCACACGTGAATTTAAGGAGGGGAGAAGAGAGAACACAGAGCAAATGTACATGTTAGTAATAGGGAAATCTGAATGCACATGCATGGGAATTCCTGTATTTAGGATGTACAGACATTTAAGAAGAATCTGAGACACTTTATTTAAAACCATTTGTTATTTATTTTTTCTAAATGAACGTTACGGCTGCATTTTTAATTTTAGAAATGTAATAAGTGAAAAGTGATTTTTAAAATTTTTTTTCTCTCTGGATTAAAACAATAACAACAATCATCATCATCATCATTATTATTTTACTGTGTATGGGGCCTTTTCCTTCCATGGGTAAATCATCCTTAATTTAAAAAAAAATTAGGGGCGCCTGGGTGGCTCAGTGGGTTAAAGCCTCTGCCTTCGGCTCAGGTCATGATCTCGGGGTCCTGGGATCGAGCCCCGCATTGGGCTCTCTGCTCAGCAGGGAGCCTGGTTCCCCCTCTCCCTCTGCCTGCCTCTCTGCCTACTTGTGCTCTCTCTCTCTAATAAATAGAAAAATCTTTTTAAAAAAATTAAAAAAAAATTAAAGATTCTGTGGCCCTAACTAATTGACCTCACCAATGTATGTGTATATAACTGCTAATTAGTCACAGGCTTGGACAGATTTGACGACGGACAGACGGATGGGCCAGTGGACAGGAACAAGGATGGGACCTTCGTTCCCCACCGCAGTTTTGCCCTCTCCTCCCCTTCTTCCCTCCTTCCCTCCTTCCTCCCTCCCTCCCTTTTTCTTTCTTTCTTTTTCTTTCTTTCTTTCTTTCTTTCTTTCTTTCTTTCTTTCTTTCTTTCTTTCTTTCTTTCTTTCTTTCTTCTTTCCTTCCTTCCTTATCTTTCTTTTTCTTTCTTTCTTTCTTTTCTTCCTTCCCTCCCCTTCTTCCCTCCTTCCTTCCTTCCTCCCTCCATACCTTCCTCTTTCTTTTCTTCCTTCCCTCCTTCCTTCTTTCCTTCCTTCCTTCCTCCCTCCCTCCCTTTCTTTCTTTCCTTCCTTCCTTCTCTTTTTCTTTTTCTCTTTTTCTTTCTTTCTTTTCTTCCTTCCCTCCTTCCTTCTTTATCTTTCTTTTCCTTTCTTCCTTCCTTTCTTCCCTCCCTCCTTCTCTCCCTCCCTCCTTCCTTCCTTCTTTCCCTCATTTCTTTTTTAAGATTTTACTTATTTATGACAGAGAGAGTCAGGGAGAGCGGGAACATAAGCAGGGGGAGTGGGAGAGGGAGAAGCCGACTTCCCGCTGACCAGAGCGCCCAATGTGGGGCTCGATCCCAGCACCCCGGGATCATGCCCTGAGCTACAAGCAGACGCATAGTGACTGAGCGCCCCCCAGGCGCCCCTCCACCGCAGCTCCTGCCCTGTCGGAGGTGGGTGACGATCACGCCACCCTTCCGGGGCTGCTCCGGGAACCCCGTCCCTGCCCTCCTGGGTACACGGCAAGCACAAGGCTGACCCGGAAGAAGCGATCAGTGAACGGTCTCAGGCGGGCAGACGGACCACTTTCCTCCACCGGGCTCTCGGAACGCGTTTGGACCCCCCGCCCGTACTCCAAAGCTGCCTCTGAGGAACCCATGCGGGGAAAGGCCATGCATTTGTCAACATGACACGGCAGGTCGGTTTCGGGTGATGCACCCACCTCCGCGTGCCCGCGTGAGACGCGACAGAGAGGGACACCCAGGGCACGCAGCGTGGCCCCTGGCGGATGCCCCAGGACAAGCACAGCTCGCTACTGAAAGCACAGCGGCCGGCCTTGAGTGCCAGGTGCCGCAAATACTACAATTTTTAGCCACCCGTATCAAATGGTACACGAATTTAGAAGCCCCACATTCACAGAAACTCCGGCGCGCGTGCACACCAAGCGGGGTAAATTTGATCCGGGATTAACCGAACCGCAAGCTCCGCCCCAGTTTTGCGCGCAGGAAGAGCGCTCCCTTGTACGGCCACCCGGCCACCCGGGTCCCCTCCTCCCAGCCACGCCAGGAGACAAGGGCTCTATATTTAGGCAGGTCCGCGACTCCGCGTGCCAAAGCAAGTGAACCACGTACAGAGCCGCCTTCTCCCTCGGGCTCTTCCTCCAAAGGCAGAAACAACGAAAGCAGCCAAACGGAAGCCTAATAAAACGACAAGCATGATCTACGGAAGGGGGCTGGGGTGGGGAAGGCAATCCCTCGACATGCGTTGTGTTTTTCTAGATGATTCCAGCTTGGAGAGAGCTGGCAAGTACAGAAACAGCTATGCTTCTGCGCGCGCTAAGCGTAAAGACCCTTCCGACGCTTCCTTCTCACCAGTCCCTGCGCCCAGGCGACAGGCAGCCTGCAGGGACAGTCCTCTCCCACACACTCGTGGCCCCATGAGGACTGGTACAGCTGTCGTGGCTCTCAAATTACCGGCAGTCCCGCCCTGTGTACCAGCCCAGCACCTACAGGCTAATAACGTAGGGCTGAGCTCTTAAAAAAGTCAATGATTTATTGACATGCCACATGACACATTCCTGTGAAAGGCACTGTACACATTTTAAATTCTAAGTTACACCCTGAACTTGTGTCTCTAGAAGTAGCTACTGAAAGCCACGCAATGCTAAGAAGGGAAAGAGCCCGGAAAAATGACAATGTATGGAACGAAGTAACTGAAGTCATCTCCTAACTACAAAAGACCTGTGTACCCTGTGTACTTCCAAAAGTATATTATACTGCTTTTGATCATTTTATTTCCCTCCTGTTTTTAAATAGAGCGCCTAAAATTTTTGACTGTATTTACCAAGCCCCGCAACTATTCTCATATTATGAGATCCTTTCGGGTACCTAGATCCTTGGGGATACCTCAGTTGGTTGATTTCAGCTCAGGTCACGATCTCAGGGCCCTGGGATCGAGCCCCCCGTGGGGCTCGATCTGTGCCCAGTGGGGAGTCTGCTTCCCCTTCTCCCTTGCCCTCTCCCTCTCCTCCTTCCCAGACACTCCCCAAAATAAATATATTTTTTAAAGATTTTATTTATTTATTTGAGAGACAGAGAAAGTGAGAGAGACCATGAGAGAAGAGAAGGTTAGAGGAAGAAGCAGACTCCCCGCAGAGCTGGAAGCCCGATGTGGGACTCGATCCCGGAACTCAAGGATCATGACCTGAGCCCAAGGCAGTTGCTCAACCAACTGAGCCACCCGGGCGCCCTCCCCAAAATAAATATTTTTTTAAAAAATGAGGTCCCTTGGCACATGTATTTTAATAGACTTTTTTTTTTTGAGCAATTTCACAGCATAATCTCATAGCAAAATTCAGAAGGTACTGAGAGTTGCCATACACTTTCTGAGAGTTGCCCTCACACATGATATGGCCTCCCCAACTAGGACCATCTCACAACATGTGCGTATTAAAACTGAGGAACCTACAATACCATCATTATCACCCAGAAACTATAGTCCACATGAGGGTTCACTCGGTATTGTCAATTCTGTGGGTTTGGACAAATGTATAATGACATGTATCCAACACTATAAGGTCATTAGACTAGTTTCACTGCCCTACAAATCCTCTGTGTTTCACCTACTCATCTCTGCCCTCCACCCTAACCTGGGGCAGCCACTGACCTTTTTACTGTCTCTGTAGTTCTGTCTTTTCTAGAATGTCATACAGTTGGAATCATACAGTATGTCGCTTTCTCAGGTGGCCTTCTTTCATTTAGTAATATGCACCTAAAGTCTTCTGTGTCTTTTCATGTTTTGATAGCTCGTTTCCTTTCAGTGCTAAATACAATCCATTGTCTGGATGTCCCCAGCACAGGCATTTTAAAAGAGAAAGGGAAGTGGTTCCAATGGGATAAACACAGTATTCTCTGTCTCCCGCTCAGGGCAACTATAAGAACTGGCCAGAAGCATGGCCCAGCAGTTGGAGGACTCTGAGAAGCAAACTCTAACAGGTGAATTGGGGATGAACTGCAGAATTCCCAAACCTCCAAATGGATGCTAAGTTACCACTTTTTTTTTCCCCCTAATCCCGGACTCAGTGCAGCCTGCAGGGGACAAAGGTACTGACAAGAGTGTGCTGCAGGAGAAACCTGCTAATGCCGGGCTCCAAGAACAAAAAAGGGGGGATCCCCTGATGCCCAGAGAGAATGGGGGATTCTCCTGTATTCTTCTTGCCTCTCTTCTTATGAGCCCAGTCCTTAAGACATCCTGGGGTAGCCAAGCTGCTGGTACCAACAGTGGCAGTGGCGGGGACCCCACAAAGCCTGAAACCCTAATGGGGATTCTCTTCTCTCTTACCAGAGGGGCTGAGGTCCCATGAGGGCAGAGTAAACCCCACTGCTTTTTCCACTCTCTGTTCTGCTACTTTGCCCCGGAAGTAGCCCGTCACAGGAAGAGCGACTGAAAGCAATGTAAATAACGCGCCAGCTTTCTGGCTAGAGGACCAAAGGGGGAAGCCTAGAGAAATAGACCACCCTGAAGAGATCGTAGGGAAGGAGGTGCCCAGGACACTCCAGAAAGTCATTTAGAGACTCCGGGTGGCATCTCTGAACCGTACATGTGCAGAAATGATCGTCGCATCGTGCCACAGGCTTTGAGAACTGCTCCATGAGACAGACCGCCACCCCGGTGCCAGACTGGCCACCGGCCACAGGAACATGGGAAGATGTGAATGCACGGTGAAGGCTCTTTAACAACAACCGCACAAAGCTTGGTGGAAACGGAAGCCCACACCCAAATGAGTCAATTAAAAACAGAGGGTCAATGTTGTTATAAGATTTAAAGAAAAGCTGGAATATCGTAACATAATGTTCCGAATGTCTAGGAAAACCCAAATTTACTCCTCATATATGAAGACCCAGGAAAATCTCGACTTACATAGAAAAAGAACCCACAGAGGCCACAAGATGATTGCATTCCGGGGTTATCTGATAAAGACTTTAAAGCAACTGTTACAAAAGCACTCTAAGAAGTAAGAGCTAACACACTTGAAATAATAGATACGTGGGAAGTTTCAGCAAAGAAACAGAAGACATGAAAAGGAACCAAACGGCAATTTTAAACCTGAAAATACAATAACTGAAATAAAACAGACCTTCATTGGATGAGCAGACTCACTAATTCTGAGTACATATCAATAAGAATTATCTAATCTGAATAATGTAAAGAAAAATGACTGGTGAGAAATGAACACAGCCTGAGGAACCTATAAGACAACAAAGGTCTAGAGTGCGTATCAACAGAGCACTAGAAGGAGGAGAGAAAGAATGTGGGTCAGAAAAGATATTTCAAGAAATAATGTCAGAAAAACCCTTAAATTTTGTAAGACTCATAAGCCTAAAGATTCAAGAAGTTCAGTAAATCCCATACAGGATAAATATAAAGAAACTCATACTCAGGGACATCATAATGAAACTATGTAAAGCTAAAGAAAGGACAGTGTACAAATCTTGAGAACAATCAGGGAAATCTAGATTTCTTATATGTGAATGATCTGAATGACTACAAAACTACAAAACTTATAGCAAGAATGAACTGGAAGGAAAAGAAACATAAGCCCAAATATCTATACCCAGCAAATAGATCCTTCTGGTGAAATAAAGACATTCTCAAATGAAGGCAAACACAGGGAATTCACTGCCAGCAGACCTCATCTAAAAAAAATTGCTAAGTTCTTCAGATAGAATGGAAATGATGTGAGAAAGAAACTCTGAACATGAGAACAAGAGAAATAATAAATGAAATACACTATTTTCATCTTGAGTTCTTTAAAATACAGAGGTACCACATAACCATAGAGGATATCCATATGATAGTTAAGTTATACTTCGCATGAAATGAGAAAGAGTTGATTCTAGGGAGACTG
Source organism: Nasua narica (assembly GCA_028533885.1). Taxonomy (NCBI): domain Eukaryota; kingdom Metazoa; phylum Chordata; class Mammalia; order Carnivora; family Procyonidae; genus Nasua; species Nasua narica. The sequence continues at coordinate 3,254,055 of CM052806.1, forward strand.
TGGAAAGTTTGCATATTTTAATCCCTAGGAAAACCATAAAAATAAACAAAGTATATACTAAAAACCACAAGAGAAAAATTAAAACGGGATATTAAAAATTATTAAATAACTCAAAATAAGACAGGGGAGGGGAAACTGGAATGCAAAACAGGCAAGAAAGAAAAAAATAACTAAATGATGGTCCCAAAGCCACAAATAGCATAAAATTTAATGACCAATATTGTTCATTCATTTTGTGGTTAAATATAATGGTTTGATGTAATGACTTAATGTAAATGATCTAAACATTTCAGCTAAAAGACAAATTACCCAAATACGGATAGTCCCTGACTTAAAATGGTTCAACTTACAGTGGTTCAATTTTTTTGACTTTATGATGATGTGAAAGGCATACACATCCAGTAGAAACTGCATTTTGAAATTTGAATTTTGATGTATTTCTTGGGCTAGTGATATGTAGTAAGATACTACCCGATGATGCTGGCCAGCGGCAGGGAGCCGCACGCGAAGTCATGAAGATAAACACCCAATACAACTACAATCATTCCTTACCCATAAGACCATGCTGCTTTTTACTTTCTTTTGTCTTTCTTTTTATTTTTTTTTAAGATTTTATTTATTTATTTGGCAGAGAGACGCAGCGAGAAAGGGAACACAAACAGGGGGAGTGGCAGAGGGAGAAGCAGGCTTCCAGCCAAGCAGGGAGCCCGATGCGGGGCTCGATCCCAGGACCCTGAGATCATGACCTGAGCTGAAGGCAGACGCTTAACGACTGAGCCACCCAGGAGCCCCTGCTTTTTACTTGCAATACAGCATTCCATAATTTACATGAGACATTCAACATTTTATTACCACATAGCTTTTGTATTAAATGGTTTTGCCCAATTGTAGGCTAACGTAAGGTTTTTGAGCACATGCAAGTTAGGCTAGTCTAAGCTATGATATTCAGCCAGTTAGGTATATTAAATACATTTTCAACTTACACTATTTTCAACTTATGATGGATTTATCAGGACACAACCCTATCATAAGTCAAGGAGGATCTATACGTGCTATTTTCAAGAAACTCACCTTAAATATAGTGAAAAGATAGTCAAAATAAAATGATGAAAAAAAATATACCATGAAATACAAACCAAAGGAAAGCCGGGTGGCCTTAAATCAAGATCAGTCAAGGGGGAAATGTTAGACAAATAAAAGAAAATTACTGGGAATAAAGAAGGACATTACATAATGTTAAAAGGACCCATCTGCCAAGAAGACATAATAATCCTACGTTTAAATGCATCAAACAATGAAGCTTTGAAATACATGACACAAAAAGTGACAAACACAGAGAAATAAATAAATCCACAATTAAATTCTGAGTGATAACTAATATGCAATCTATAGGATATGAAAGAATTGAACAACTCTATATCAATTGAGTTGAAAAACCTCTACATTAATCAACCAGAGCTAACTGATATTTCTATAGCTTCACCCAACTGTAGCAAAAAACACATGGTTTTCTTTTCTTTCTTTTTTTTTTTTTTAAGATTTTATTTTTTTTGAGAAGGAGAAAGAGAGAGGGAAAGCTGGGAGGGAGGGGGAGAAGCAGGCTCCCCGATGAGCCCAAGATGGAGCTAGATCCCAGGACCCTGAGAGCATGACCTGAGCCGAAGGCAGACACTGAACCAAATGAACCACAACTCTGGTTTTCTAGTCCACATAGAACATTCACCAAGATAGAACATCTCCTGAGTCATAAGACAAATCTTGCCAATTGTAAAAAAAAATTGAAGGCATACAAAGTATATTCTCTAACCATACTGAAATCAGACTACAAATCAATAACAGAAAGAAAACCATAAAATTTATAAGTACTTGGAAATTAAGTAACATACTTCTAAATAATTTATTAGGTAAGGAGGAAAGCTCAAGAACTGGAACATAAATTTAAAAAATCAAAATTGGTAATTGGTGAGATGATAATAAAGAAGTGCTTAAAAAGAAATGTATAGCATCAAATGCTCATCTTAGCAATGGAATATCTCAAATTGATAATCTAAGCTCCACCTAATCAAGTTTAAAAGAGAATAAAACACGTAAATCATGAGAAGGCTGCCAATAATAAAGGTAAGAGCAGAGAAAACAAAGAGCAATAGAGACAAATTTTGGTTCTTTATAAAGAGCAATAAAGTTGATAAATTTATAACAAGAATGACAGAAAAGAGAGAAGACACCAATTAGTAACGTGAAGAATGAAAAAGAATAGATCACTACAGAAACCACAGCCTTTAGAAGGATTGTAAGGGAATGCTCTGTATAAATCTGTGTGCGCAAAATTCAACACCTTATGTGAAACAAACATGAATAGGTTTGTCTTTATTTCACAAACTCCCAAAACTCACTGAAGATGAAATAGAGACCCCAAGTATATTTCCTTACAAATCTGAATTTGTAGTTAAGACCGTTAGGAAAAAGGAATCTTCAGGCCCATAGGGTTTCATGGGAAAATTCTGCAAAACATTTAAGAAGACTAAATAAACAATACCAATTATACATAGTCTTTTCCAGAAAATGGAAGAGGAGGGACTATTACTCAAATCATTGTAAGAGGCCAATGTTACCCTGATACCAGAGCCAGACAAATATATCACAAGAAAAGAAAACTATATACCAATATCCCTCATGAACACAGATGCAAAAATCCCCCCAAAATTAGCACATAGAATCCAACAATATATAAAAAGAAGAATATACCACATACAAGTGGCTTTATCTCAGGAATGCAAGGCTGGTTCAATATTCAAAAATCAGTAAATGTACTTCCAGTTATGGAATGAATAAATCATGGGAATAAAAGACACAGAACAGGGAATGCAGTAAATGATATTATAATTGCAATGTATGGTGACAGATGGTAGATAATGAGTGGTGAGCCCGGCATTATGTACGGAGTGTTGAATCGCTATGTTGTACGCCTGAAAATAATGTAACGCTGTGTGTCAACTATACTTCAGTTCAAAAAAACTAATTTATTCTTTAAAAGATTGACAAATTAAGTTATAGAACTTTACGTCAAAATCTGTTCTTATGAATTAAAATCTGATAATTGGGATGTCTTTTCCACTATTATAGTATATGAAACAGGCCAAATTGCTTTTTAAATAAATAGGTGATGAAATAAATAAAACTCACCATATTGACCATGTACACATGAACATATCAACTGCAACGAAGAAAATCATCTGGCCTAATTTAATACCAACAACAAGCAAACTAGAACATTCTCAGCAATTTATTTTCAGCAAACTAGAATAGAAGGGAGCTTCCTCTACAAAACACCTCCAGCTAATTTCATACTAAATGGCCAAAAGCTGAAGGCTTTCTTCCTAAGACTGTTAGCAAGGCAAGAATGTAGACAGCCTCAGGGCACCCGGATGGCTCAGTCCAGTTAAGCTCTGACTCTTGATTTTGGTTCAGGTCGCAATCTCAGGGTCCTGAGATCAAGCCCTGTGTTGGGCTCTGCACTCAACAGGGAGTCTGCTTGAGATTCTATCTCTCCCTCCCTCTCTGCCTCTCCCCCCACCGTGTGCATGCTCTCTCTCGAATAAATAAATGTATCTTAAAAAAAACAACAACCCTCACTCCTCCTATTCAACATCAAACTAGAAGTCTACACTATGCAATTAGAAGAGAAAAAGAAATAAAATATTGGGAAGAATGGAATAAAACCATGCATATCTTGTAGATACATATAGACCATCCTAACAACAAAACGAAACAAAAACCTCATAGAATTAATGAATGAATTTTGCAAGGTTAGAGGAGATGAGGTCAACACATAAATCAATTATATTTCTTACAATGATGAACTGGAAACTGAAACTTTAAGATACCATTTATCATGGCTCTAAAAAGGTAAAGTATTTAATTATAAATACAGCCAACATGGAGAGAATCTATATACTGCAAGTGACAAAACACTGATAAAAGAAATTTAAGAAGACCTAGAAAAATGAAAAGATAATATTCAGCTCATGGACTGGAAGACTGGAATCAATTTATACATTTAACAAAATTTTAATCCAATTTCCAGCATGATTTTTTTTTTTTTTTTTTGGAGATACAAACTGATTCCAAAATTTATAAGAGAAGGCAAAGAATGAGAATAGCCAAAATGATTTTGGGAAAAAAAGAAGAAAGTTGGACGAATCACGCTACCCGGTTTTAAGACTAACTTTAAAGCTATAACACAAAACGGTGGCAAAGGAACAGATTAATTAAAAAACAAAAAACAGAGAATCAAGAAATAGATTCACCCAAATATGGTCAACTGAATTTTGATGAAAGTGTAAAGACAATTGAACAAACAAATGACAGCATCTTCTTTTCCCCCCCCAAAGATTCTATTTATAAGAGAGAGAGAAAGAGCATGAGAGGAGGGATGGTCCGAGGGAGAAGCAGACTCCCCACTGAGCAGGGAGCCCGATGCAGGACTCGATCCTGGAGCTCCAGGATCATGACCTGGGCTGAAGGCAGTCACCCAACCAACTGAGCCACCCAGGCACCCAATGACAGCATTTTCAATATGGCGTTCAAACAACTGGATGCCAAAAGACGACAATGAGAAGGAGGAGGAATAGGAGAAGAACTTTGATGTAAATCCCACACTTTAAACAAAAACGAAGGGCTCCTGGGTGGCTCAGTTGGTTAAGCGGCTGCCTTTGGCTCAGGTCATGATTCCAGGGTCCTGGGATTGAGCCCCACGTGCTTCTCTCTCTCCCTCTGCCTGCCTCTCTGCTTACTTGTGCTCTTTCTCTATCTCTCTGTCAAATAAATAAATAAAATCTTAAGAAAAAAAAAAGAACTCAAAATGAATCACAAGCTAAATGGAAAAGTCAAACCATAGGAGAAAATCTCCACAGCCCGGGATTATTTAGGCAAGAATTCTCAGACATGGTACCCAAAGCATGTCCAGGGCATGAAGTGGAGAAAAAAAAAATGGGATTCTAATCTTTTTTAGGAAAGTGTTAAAAAACAGTTCTCCCACAGTCTGGGAGAAAAAAATACTTGTGAATCCCGTATATGATCAGGGAGTTGTATACACATATATACAGAACCTTCAAAATAAATACAGCATAAGAAAACAAAATCTAATTAAAAATAGGCAAAAGACTTGAACAGAGATTTTCCCAAAGAAGATACACGGAATGGCAGATAAACACATGAAAAATGCCCACCACCATTAGCCATTAGGCAAATGCAAATGAAAACCATGATGCACTCCCACTTCTGAGATACACAAATGGCTAAAAGGAAAAATCTTGAACGTACCGAGTGCTGATGAGCGCATGAAGCGAGAGGAGCTCTCCGCTATTGCTGGTAGGAACAGAAAATGTACATCTACTCTGGAAAACGTTCTGGCAGGTTCTTACAAACCTATTACCATATGACCCAAGCAACCCCACTCCTGGGTATCGTCCCCAGAACAACGAAAATATAAATGTGCAGAAACACCTATAAAAGAACCTTTACTGCAAACCAACACAGAAAGCACGCAATAGAGAAAACGACCAGGATGACTTGGGATGAGTGGATGGATAAGCCGGCTGGCACGGAGTCAAACAGTGGAATGCTACCCACCCATGAAAATAAATCAATGGATTTAGATGTATGTATATATGTATTCATACATATATATATGAAGTTGCATCTCAGAGGTGAGATGCTCAGTGAGAGTTAATCTTAAAAGGATACACACTGAAGGATTACATCTGTATGGCATTCTCAAAACGACAAAATGGTAGCTACGAAGCTCAGTGGCTGCCGGAAAACTAGAAAGGGCTGGTGTGGGCAGGAGTCTTGGCGGTGACCTTCCCATTCTGTATCCTGATTATGGGGGTGGTTACACAGACCTACACGTGCATTAGAACTCACAGACCTTGGGGGTGCCTGGGTGGCTCAGTTGGTTAAGCGGCCAACTCTTGATGTCGGCTCAGGTCATGATCTCAGGGTCGTGGGATCGAGCCCCGCATCTGGCTCTGGGCTCCATGAGGAGTCTGCTTGTCCCCCTCCCTCTGCTCCTGCCCCTGCTCGCACTCTCTCTCCTTCCCTCTCTCTAATAAATAAATAAATCTTAAAAAAAAAAAAAAAAAAAAAAAACTTCAAGAACTGTACATTAAAGAATTTGACTCTAGATTTTTAAAAAATAGAATAAAATAAAATAAAAAATAAAATAAAATAAAATTTGGAAATACAAAGAGAAGATAACTGGATTTCGGTATCAGTCTTTAAGACGGACGTCCATGGAAAGTCCTCCCGTCCCACCTCCTGTATACAGGGATGATTCCTTGTTGCCTTTTCTAAGGAGCTAGTAGGAAACTGTCACGAGAGGTTAGAACTCACTGTTTTCACTTGTGAGAAACAGCCTGGGAAAGGAAGCAAGAAAGCAGAGAAATGCGTGCATTTGCAATAGAGGCCACTCCCGGGGCGCCCGTCACTTTTGGGGTCCAGCGAATTCTGCCAGTCGTCACATTTTGATGAGTGATGGCTAGCAACTGATTGATTCATGGCCTTCGGTCCCAAATAATGAACGCGTCTACCACTGGGTTATCCTGTAGGCTATTCTGCCTTACTTTTCTCCTCACCCATACAACCAGCAGGTGCTTTCCCATGCTCTCTCACCACCTGCCCCCCTAAACCCACCTCGGGCTTCTGCTGCCCGAGCCCTGTGGTGTCGCCGCCCCGCGTCCCCTGGGGTCTCGCTGACTCTCCGACCTCGGTGCCATCAGCACCGCCGGACAGGGGGAAAAACCAACAGGCTGGTGTTACGTATCGTAATCTCGGTTCCCTGAGTCTGGCAGGGGGACAGTGGAAACTTCGAGAGACTCAGTCCCATGTGAACTTGAATATGTGGGCCATACTTAGGCTAAAATTTGTTTGTTGTTCATCTGAAATACACGTGTAAGTTGGCATCCTGTACTTTATCGGGCGAGTCTGGCCCCACCAGGCGGCGGCATCCTCAGGAACACGGGGCCGCGGGACCCCTCGGGTGCAGGAGGGCCGGAGACCAATGAGGCCGTCACGGAGGACTCAGCCAGCACCTGTTCTGAGTCGGGGTGCCCCCGCTGAAGCCCAGCCCTGCTGCCCAGGTGCAGACGCCCCACTTCCGCCCGTGCTGGGCTGGCTGCCCTCCACGGCCCCTCGTCCCACCCGCGTGCAAGGCGAAAGCGGTCACTTTGCTCTTTCCTCCAAACAGGCGGCTCCGGATTTCCTGTCCTTGCTTCGCCAGCCACGCGAGGGCACTTGGAGTCCGCCGCTGGCCCGAGGGGATGTCTGCTGCTTCCGGCTGCGTGGCCCTGAACAAGTCCATGCATCTCATCGATTCGCACGTGCGGTGATGCCAGGAGGACCTGCTCTGCCCTCCTCACAGGGCTCCGTGGACAGTGGGCTCTCAGCACCGGCAAAGGGACGTGCCAAGCGCCCTTCAAATGTGAACGGTTCTCACCTTCGTCGCTGACAAGGTCAGATCCCTAGAAACCCCAAATCACGTTTCTCTTCCTCATCCTGCACCTGCACCTGCACCTGGTCACCAGTCCCTCAGTCCCCTCTCTGACCCGTCTGGGATCCGTCTGCCGTCCATCCGCGGGGCTCATGACTGCCCCCTTCCCCCTGGGCCCTGATAGTGGCCTCCCAGCTAGTCTCTCCCCGCTGCAGCCCTGCCCTCCCATGGCTCCCAGAGCTCATTTCCCAAAGAGAGTTGGGTGAGGATGACTCAGGCTTCTCCGAGGCTACGGACGGGCTCCCCGCCACCCACGGCACGACGACGGCGCTGCGATGCTGGTCCCCCACGTGCTCTCACCGCTCTCCCGCCTTCCCGGAGAGCCAGCTGCCTCACCGTCCCGAACCCGGCCACGCACGGCACACCTGTCCTTGCTCCCGCCAGGCCCTGATGGGGAACAGCCGATCATTCATTCCCCAGCCGGCCACCTCCCAGGCTCTCCGATGCACACAGTAGGGGCACCACCAGCAGACGTTTCTAGCCAGCCACGGAGGGTGGCTGGGCAGCAGTGACCGGCAGAAACCAGGGCCACTCACTAATTACCTCCAGTGCCGGGAAAAATGCTGCCTCCCCTGAGGCACCGCAACTTGTCCTAATTTCACTGATGAGAACCTTGGAGATCAGTGCTTCCCTTTCTGCCCAGCTTGTCGGAAACACAAAGGCGAAGCTGATGCCCCATTGCTGCCCAGAGACTCGCTTTCCTGGCTGAATCTTTCCTCTGCCTGCCTTTCCCTGGCCTAATTTTCTGTTCTGTGTTCACTGACAGTCCCGCATACGGGCCCTCGACCAGGCTCCTTGAGGAAACGGACAGGGCAGAGAGGAAATCAGCGGCAGAGGAAGACATCACTGGGAAATGAGATGCCCTCCCAAGCGGCGGCAACCTTAGGATGGCCACCTGGTCAAATGACATTGGGGAGACAGTGCCCTTACTTGGGCCAAGACCATCGAGGGCACACGCGTCAGCCGGGGAACACAACGCGGTGGCCGGTCCCAGTGTCTGCGGTACCAGCTTTGGGCTGCTGGCCACCGGAAGCCCCACCCGCCCGTCTTCTCTTACTTTGAAATCCTACGGCTCAGCGTTGGGGAGCTCGGGGTTCCAAAGCAACAGGCAAAGCAGAGCGTAGGCCCCCAGCAGAGTTGACGGGAACCCCGCGACGTCACAGCGCAGGTGGTCTAACCAAGAAAAATGCGTCTGCGTCGCAGAACGACCTGTGCTCGACCTTCCTTTAAATCTTGTCTTGACCCCGAGGTCAGGAAACCGCCCCCCCCTCCAAATAAACACTAATGCGGAGGCAACGGGGGCAGAAGCAGTGAAATCTGAAATCATTCTTCTGAAACTCGACATGACCGTCCGAGCCTGGGCACCCTGCTCCCCCAAGTCGTTCTTCCCCGGGGACCTCAGCCACCTCCCGCCTCCATGCTGGTGGCGGGTTAGGCTGTCAGATGACCGCGCCGAAGGCCCGCTGGGCCTCGTACAGGCCCCTCTGTCTGCGTGGGCATCCTGCTTCTGTCCCAGCCCTGGTGCCCCTTCTTCCTCCTGAGGACTCCCGCCCTACACCCTGGGCCATGGAGTCTGCCCAGAAGTCGTCCTTATCACCCTGCGCTGCCCAGACGGAGGCCCAGCCCCTCCCCCCGCCTAGAGGGCACCCTGCCCCTCGAGCAGCCGCTGTGAGGTGGCAGAAGTCCCATCAGTCGCCTGCACACGCGGGCGCACAGTGCACAGCCCTGGACGACAGGCTGAGGGTCCCGAGACGCACGCGAGCAAGGCCGAGACGCTGACGCCCGCGGAGGGAGCTGGGGTGACAAGACGCGGGAAGGAAATGAGGTGACGGGAGCCAACGAGAGGTTCGCCAGAAGGAGAAGTACTGAGGTCAGATGCCTTGTCTAACCGGTTGTCCTCCCCAGTGGTGTCGGCTTGGGAATCATTCTGACAACCTTGAGAAGTGACCTTGAAGACCGTCTGGGAAGTCCCTGCATGGAAGGGGACGTCAGCGCTGCTCGGGAGTCAATGTTAGTTTTCGGGTCCCGGTAAGGAGAGGACAGGGCAGCCAGGGGAAGAGCCCGGGGAGTGAGCGATGCCGACTGAAGCACCCGAAGAGAAATCAACCCAGGGGGGCGCTGCCCGTAAAATAACCACGCCAAAGAAAATGTTACAAAATGTTATGCTTAAAAAGAAAAAATGTTATGTTTGACAGTGGGCACCTGCGGGTTCCCACACTATGACCTCTACGTTTGCAAACTTGCAGCTGATGTGTTTTCTTTTCTTTCTTTTTTTTTTTTGTTAAAGATTTTATTTATTTATTTGACAGAGAGATCAAATGACAGAGTCGGCAGAGAGAGAGAGGAGGAAGCAGGCTCCCCGCTGAGCAGAGAGCCCGATGCGGGGCTCGATCCCAGGACCCTGAGATCATGACCTGAGCCGAAGGCAGAGGCTTTCACCCACTGAGCCCCCCAGGCGCCCCACAGCCGATGTCTTAAAAGGAACTAGATTCTGTTTTCATCATTTAAAGTCACCCACTGGACAGAATTAGCCAAATCTTCAAACCAATCGTGGTTTATTATCAAATTGATGTAAGTCCCCTGAAAAATGATCTATTTCAAAATTATCTCTTTGCATTTTTTAGGGAGATACTAGTTAAAAGTTACTGATAATGGAAAAAGAATTTTTTTTTTTTTAATTTTTGCTGGGATACTTGGGTGGCTCAGTCGGTGAAACCTCTGCCTTCAGCTCAGGTCATAATCTCAGGGTCCTGGGATCGAGTCCTGTTTGGGGCTCCTTGCTCAGCAGGGAGCCTGCTTCTCCCTCTGCCTGTCGCTCCCCCTGCTTATGCTCTTGCTTTCTCTCACTCTCTCTCTCTCTCTGTCAAATAAATAAATAAATAAAATATTTAAAAGAGATTTTATTTATTTATTTGACAGAGAGAGATCACAAGGAGGCAGAGAGGCAGGCAGAGAGAGAGGGGGAAGCAGGCTCCCTGCTGAGCAGAGAGCCCAATGTGGGGCTCGATCCCAGGACCCTGAGATCATGACCTGAGCCGAAGGCAGAGGCTTTAACCCACTGAGCCACCCAGGTGCCCCTAAATAAATAAAATCTTAAAAAAAAATTTTTTTTGGTGAGTCAGAAGCTGAAGAAGTCCAGCCACTCCCTGGGAACCCAGGAGCTTGCTGGAGGCCGAGTCCTTGTGGAGGGGGCCCGGTGAGTGTGCACCAGGCCTGGGCACACATTCACTCACATGTGCAGACACCCTGCAGCCCAGGCCGCAGGCCCCACCCTGCCCTGAGTTCGGTCACTTGAAGTGCCAGAGGTAAGCTCCTACACAAATCTGATGCCTCTGTAAACAAACTTAAGTTTAATGCCCAATCAACCTGCACGCATTAGACCAATGAGAAGTAAAGAGTGCTCTAGCCATTCCTCCCCTAGGTGTTTCCTGGGATTGAACCGGTGGAACATGCTGTCCTTAAAGGGGAATGAATGAACACAAAGTCTTGATGCTGAGTGAAAGAACCAGGCCAAGAAGAGTGTGTGCTATACTGCCCAGCTTTTAGAAGATTCTAGAAAAGGCACACTCCCGTATGTGGCAGAGAGCTGATCCCTGGCGGGCTAGGGATGGTTGTGGGGAGAGACGCGCTGCAAAGAGACACAGGGAAAAATTCTGGAGGTGGGAGACCAGCCCTGCAACTT
>CM052806.1:3265785-3478482 GCA_028533885.1 Nasua narica
GCCCCCCGAGCCTGCCGGCCGGTCTTCGGTAGGAGAAAGTCCCACAGGATGACTGACCCAAGCAGAGGCGTGACGGATGAGGGCTGCCTGGCCACGACTCCATCCTCGGTGCCCGCAGAAGGGTACGGGCATGTCCACGTGTGTCCTCGGGAAAGAGGACAGCTTGTTGTCCCCACGCAGAGCGTCCCGAAGACAAGGGTTCCTCATCTGGGTTCCTGGGCCACAGAGGGAAAAGGAAGGGGGTCGGGGAGGAACCCATGAGCTAGGACCCCTGACGTATCAGGCCTATTTGGGGGATGTGTATCACTTTTTTGGTGAAAAGCGACGAGGACTTGAAGCATTGGTCTACACCACTCTGTGTCTCGTAAAAAGGCATTGCTTGGTCTGGTGGTGGTGGTAAACGAATCCACAACCAAGTGTGTGTGCAAAAGCATCTGTGGTCTGCGAACCGAGTCAAATGCATCCAGATGAAAATGCATTCTGATGGTCGCTTGAAAAGCTTTTTCTTTTTTTCCCCTAGGTTTTTTTTTTTTTTTTGGAAATGTTTTTGGCTGTGGAATTTATTCTAATTGGACATGACCTGTAGAAAATATGGTCTTGGCAAGCCACAGCTCACCACCTAATTAGGGAGACCAGATGGAAGCCTGTAAAAACCGCAGAGGCCACAAAGTATCTCCCGGCTGGGAAGGCGAGCTCTCTCCAGGGTAAGCGCGGGGACGCTCCTGAGTCAGGCGGCCGGAAGTCCTTTTGTCACATCAGAGTGCACAGCAAAACCGAGTCTCCAATCAATACTGTGAGGTCTTGAAAGCAAGTGCCATCGTCAACTCTGTATAAAGCAAATGAAACCAAAGAAAGTATACAGACACGGGCTAAAAAAAAAAAAAAAAAAAAAAATGAATGCTATCCCAGGAAGGGACGGGTGCAAAATAAAGCCATGTGGAAACACGAAGGCAAAGTGACACCCTGGAGTCAAAACTACCAGGCCAGCCACTGGCCCTGAACGATACACACTCTGGCGACACGGTAAAAAACGAGGAAGCGAAGGTATAGAGTGGGCAGAGCCAAAATGTAACGTTGGCCTAAATCGGCTCAAATCCTAAAACGGAAGAAAGGGCCTGTCACCCAAACATCAGTAACATAATTTGATATCCAACACGTTAGGTAAAGAAAAAGTACAAAGGGGAAGAGATATATGAAATCTGTGATGAAAGTACAAAGTAAGCGAAAAACTGCATCCAGGAAAATGAATCAACGTAGAAAAGCCAGAGAACCCCTGATTAAATGTGGACCGAGAGAGACCAGAAAGGTATAGGGACGTGTCACGTAACGAAGACATTAAGTCTCTACTTCGTGCTCTCACTTAGTTCAAGCCGAAATTACAACCAAGCCTTTCTATCGTTGAAATCTGCACATCCTCGCTCTATATACATACAACTGAGGTATCGAATCCTTCGGCTCACTGCTTAAACCTTCTGACCGATTATAAAATTGAGTTTAAAGATTAATAGCGGGGCGTCTGGGTGGCTCTGTGGGTTAAAGCCTCTGCCTTCGGCTCAGGTCATGATCTCAGGGTCCTGGGATCGAGCCCCACTTTGGGCTCTCTGCTCAGCAGGGAGCCTGCTTCCCCCTCTCTCTCTGCCTGCCTCTCTGCCTACTGGTCATATCTTTCCTCTCTGTCAAATAAATAAAATCTTTTTAAAAAAATAAATAAATAACAATAAAGATTAATAGCAAAGCACAGAAGTCCTAGAAACCCAAACTGCTCATGATGGTGTGGAGATGTAGCCTGTAATCACCGTTTCCTTAATATTTCTGGGGGCACTCGGATGCACCCAAGCTGGGACTTCACTTCCAAGATCCCAGCGGCGGGAACGCGGGCCGGCGTGGGTGTGGGGCTGTCACTTTGCCTGTGCCATTCCAGTGAACACCGGCTCTGGATGGCCAGGAAAAGGCCACACAGAGAGAGCACGTGGGGGGCTGTAGGTCCAGCAGGCAGGAGAGAGGCAACATGGTACAAATACCTGCATTTCGAATTTAAATCATAATTTAGCTTCATCATCCTCATGCAGCCATTGAGGAAATATTAAAGGTGCCCGAAGGCCATTTGATATTGTCACAGCGGGGCGTCCAACTCCTCGAACGTACTCGGAAAAATTACAAGGACAAAAGAGTAAGATTCCTACTTTCCAGGTTACATCCGGTAATACCTAACTTTGGCAGTCTTAACTGGACTGCCAACCGAAAGCACCGCTCACAAGAAACAACTTTTTTTTTTTTAAAGATTTTTTTTTTTTATTTATTTAAAGGGAGGAAAGAGATCACAGGCAGGCAGAGAGGCAGGCAGAGAGAGAGGGGGAAGCAGGCTTCCTGCCGAGCAGAGAGCCCGATGCGGGGCTCGATCCCAGGACCCTGAGACCATGACCTGAGCCGAAGGCAGAGGCTTTAACCCACTGAGCAACCCAGGCACCCCAAAACAACTTTTAAGTTAAGTGGGAAAAGCTCCATGTCACAAATAAGTAGACTATCATTTTTTAAAGAATGTAAACATGTCAGGCCAAAGCCTAGAAATCCTTAAAAAAAAAAAAAAAAAGCTAAAAACCTAAACTTTTTTCTTATTATGGTGCACGCGCGTCAATATTTCACCAACATCTGCACGCTGGTCAGAGTTAAAGTGGAAGATGTCACTGTGATAGCTCGCGGTCATTGTCAAGATAGCAGCTCCTATATTATTTTATTGGGTGGTGAGAGGACAGGAGAAGCTCACGTTATCCACGTCTACTAATTAAAAAAAAAAAATCATTTCTTATTCTAGCAACTTGATGGAAGCCATACAAATCGACGCAGAGAGAAAGGAACATCAGCTACGTCTTCCTGAAGCTCAGATTCTAAGGAACTTGAGCAAACATCCCCTGATTTTTATATGGGGGCAGTGCCTGAATGCAGCCACTGAGCAAAAAGGCCCCGCGGTTTTGACATTTTGTGTCACTGGAGACTATTCTATTCTACAGAGCTATGTGTTTCCTCCGTAGGAAAAAAAAAAAAAAAAAAAAGAATTAACCCGTATCCTGCCAGATCCAAACAGTCTGTCTCATTCATACAGAGTCCAGAGGGAAGTTTAACCCTGTGTTCCCACGACTGGCTCAGATCTCAAAACCACTCAAACAGAGAAACTAAAAGTAAACAGATAAAACTCAAAGTTTATCGTGGACTTAAATATATTTAAAAGCTTCCCCCCAAAGGAAACGCGTCTTGCCTTGCATTCCAGAATATTCTGTCAATTATTACACTGTCACTGAGCTCTAAAATTCCTTACAGTCACACCGAGTCGGCTTGTCCGTTTTTGCCTCCTTCCTACAAGAATACTTTTCCCAGTGAAGTTAGTCATAAATCCTTGTTTTAATAAAATTACTATTAAAAACATACAATTTCAATCCCACTAAAAATGTATACTTGTGTACCCAATAAAGATAAATAACTACTTAGGAATAATTTAGTGGGGTATACAGTCTAAGTCTACGAACAGACTGTCCCTTCAGTGATCTTCAGGAAGGACCTCTTTAGACCTTACTTTCTCATGTGAAATCTCCTTATTTCATTGCTCCCCAGCCAGCCCTTTTCTCCGTAACGCAAGAAGGAATGCTAGATTCAGTCAACAACTTCATCACTTCAGTTGTTTGCTACCATGTGGGAAAAGGGCAGCTTGCTCCAAGTTTAATTTGATAGCCAAACCTTGCCCTATCAGACAGAAAACAAATTTCCCCGGAGCACATGCCGAACGCTGCCTTCTTCTCCAGCAACACAGGAGACCAGAGAAGAACCCACAAAACTTGACTGCCACTGATAATGTACCAAAGCTGGAAATTCCACGTCTGTATCTAATCTCTCCGGAGGCAAGCAATGCCCCTAAGTTCCATGAAATATTCCAAAAGCCCAAGACCATTTCTTGCTTCCAATTTTAACACACAATATAGTTTTATTAATCGTGGAATTCCCACCTAGAAACTATATCCACACCGATATTGTCTTGATGTCTTTTCACTAAGAGTATAAAAATATATGGCACGTGAGAAAATCACTGGGAATCACAGAAGTTAAAGCAATACGTCTACGTTTCTCGGGCAAAGACGTTCAAACAAGCAGATCGGAGGGATGGAACTAAATGTATGGATAGTAGCAACTGCATAGTTTTGTTAGCACACGCACAGCAAAGGCCCTTAGTTCCCCAGGGACTGGGGCCAGGGGTCGGGGGGACACTCAGATAGGAAGTCCCACCAGAGCTCAGAGAACCCTCTTGCTGGTCTATCCCCAGGGCTGGAGAGCGGGCCTGGGATTCACCATTTCACCTCCACCATCAGGTTCCTTGCAAGGACTTTACAAATAATCTCTGAATCCAGTTTTGCGGGCCTCTTAAATGCTCTCCCCTTCACACTGCCTTCCTATTAGCTGATACTGAGGAAAGGATCCGGTCTCCTTAAACTGGCTTATTAAAGAGGCTCCCAAAGCGACACACTGAAAGGTAATTCTGAATCCTGTCATTTTGGGATGCCCATTACCAGAAAAAGGGTTTTCCACTTTTATTTTCTTTTTGGGAAATGTGTTTGTTCAAATGGAATTACATAACCACCACTAAGTGCACTGCAAAAAAAAAAAGTTCTTTTTTAACATTCCTCAGCTTCAGGATTATTTGATTTGCTAACCTGGCTCACTTTTTCCTGGCATTAAAGTGAGAGTCCCCAAAAAAAAAAAAAGCAAGTTCAAGAACCTTAGGCAGACTTGGGCAACACAGCGGCCTATGGGCACAAGGGCAGAGTGAGTTAGTGGGACGCAACTGCAAAGGAAAGAGATTAGTTGTCCCCAAAGCTGCCTCCTTCAAGACCAGTTGCTGTAGCGGAAAGGGGGCCCCCTGGGTAAGCAGGTGCAGGCCCCACCCAACCACTCATTCCATTCGTGAGACTCATAGCACACTTGCTCCAGGCCAGTGAGCTGGTCCGCGGGTCGCAGGGCGCAGCAAGTGTCCGCAGAGGCTGAGCGCGACCCCGCGGCCTGCTCGGACTCGGCGCGGTTCAGAAGCGGGCTCAGGGTCCTGCCAAAGGGCCGGATAGCTCTCCTTCCACTGGGGAAGGTCCTCTGCGAGTAAAACTAGAACATGGCGCGTAATTCCCACCCCCCCTCCCCGCACAAGGTGTGGGGAAGACAGCAGACACGGGGACAGGTCTGGGCTCCGGCAGAACCGCGCGGGCAGGATGCACGGCCGGAGTTTAGTTGGGAAGCTGGGGTCTCCCCCTCGGGTCGGGTCCCAGCCCGTGCCCTGCAGACTGTCCAGGGGAACCCTGGAGAAGAAAGCTGGGGAGGGGGGGCAGATGTCAGGAAAGCCCGCAGGGCAGTGCCCTACACGCAGCGCTCCTGTGGCCGCCGGACCCAGGCGTCTGCGAGCTCCCGGAACCTCCTCTTGCCCGCGGCGAAGAGAGGACGGTGTCCGGTACACCGGTGACAACCGCGACGCGGGCAGACGCCTAGCAAGTCAGTGGCGGGACTGGAGTCCGAGGTCCGGTCTCCCGCCGCCTCCCCGGCCCCCGGGGCGATCATTCGGAGGGGGCCGAGGAAGGCTCCGGCGCGGGGAAAGGCTCCGCCTGCGGGGACCCCAAAAAGGGCGCGCGCACGCAAACGCAGCCGCGCGGAAAGTGCTCCGGCCTCGGCCTGACACTGTTACCTGGGCAACGACCCGGGCGCACAAAGTACACAACCCCCTTCCGCGGCCGGGCGCGGACCTGCGGGCCGGACGGGGGGCGCCCGCGCCCCGGGCTCTCCCCAGCGCCCGTGCCCCTGCCCCGAGCGCGCGCGGTGCGGACGAGGGCGACCTGTCCCAGCGGAGCCCCGGCCCGCGCGCCGCCGGGCCGCCGGGCCAACTTACCCGGTGGGGGGCTTGGCCGCCGAGGCGCGCGGCGCGTCCATGGAGCCGGCGGGCGGGGGGGTGGCGCGCGGTGCTCGGGCCGGGCCGAGTCAGGCGCTCGCTGCCGCCGCCCTCATTCACTTTTTCCGCGCTGACCCATCGTCCTCCCACGCGGGCCGGCGGAGGACAGCGGCGGGGCGAGCGGACGGAAGGGGCTGGAACGGTCGCGGGCGGGCGGGGGCGCGGGCCGCGCGGGGAGGGGCTGGCGCGGCGCGGGGCGGGGGCGCCGGGAGCAAGGTGCGCCGCGCCCACCGGAGCGCCGCCCCCGCCCGCCCGCGCCTCCGGAGCTCCCCGCCCGGCCCGCCGCGCGCGTCCCGGGACGGGGTTGGCGGCACCTGGGCCTCGGGGCGACACCCCGCCCGCCGCGGCGCCGCTCCCGGGCTTCTCCCGGGCTCCTGTCTGGGCGGCCTGGGGGATCCGGAGGCGCGGGCCGCGCCCGGGCGGGGAGGAGTTGCGGGAGGGGGAACCACCTGGTCTGGGCGAGGCCCTCGAGGGCTAGAAGACGACTGAAGTTGGAGAATGAGAAGCGAGTGACCGGTGTCGCTGGCTCTGCCCGGGATCCCAACGGAACCGTCATCCGTGCAACAGCTATCTGGGGTCTCAAAGTGGGTCCCTGACCAGCAGCACCTGGGAACGAACATATTAGAAATGGAGATTCGGCGCCCTGCCAGTCCTATGGAATCAGAAACAATGGGGGCTGGAGCAGGGCCCAGCAGTGCTACCAGGAGGCCCCCTTGTAAGCGTGCTCCGGTTTGCCAAGCCGGTCTATGGGCGCTGCGGTTGTGGCTGAAAGGCCCTGCAGGGGCAGCCCACTCTGGGCTTAGGGCAAGTCAGCTCCAGGTCTCTGATCAACCCTAACTACTCAGAACCCGCCTGAAGCAACAAAAGAGATTTGGATTAGTGTGCAAATGTGACCTCCAAAAATGACACGTTCACCGGGTTCCAACCACTAGAGTAACAGGCCGAGAAGACGCCGAATCCGGTGAGGCTGCGGAATCATGATCAGTGGAACCGTGCTCCGTTCCTATCTTATGCTTGAATGAGGTATCCCAGGCCTGCCTGAGCCTTTCTCCCCCTGGGCCTCTGCTTCCTAGGCTAGATACAGAGCGCAGTCTTTGCCGTGACCGCGGAGTCCTTGACTGCTCAGAGGGCGGGCCCACCCAGAACCCTGTCCCTTCCTCCCCACAGGGCTTTGGAGTTCAGGGCACAGCTCAGCCTCTGGGCTGTTCTCCAGGTGCCTGAGCCCTTTCCCACCACAGGCCTCTGCCTGGGATGCTCTCTTCACAGGACTTTCCCTCCTGCTCCCCGCTTGGTAGGGAAGCCTCCCTTGGAAAGTGTCCTCTGTGTTAGCTTATGTTTGTTTACATTTATACATAAAGTGTTGCTGTGAGTGTATATATATATAAATAAATTTTGCTTACATTTCTTTTTTTTTTTTAAGTTTTTTTTATATATTTGACAGAGAGGAGAGAGATCACAAGGAGGCAGAGAGGCAGGCAGAGAGAGAGGGGGAAGCAGGCTCCCTGCTGAGCAGAGAGCCTGATGTGGGGCTCGATCCCAGGACCCTGAGACCATGACCTGAGCCGAAGGCAGAGACTTTAACCCACTGAGCCACCCAGGCGCCCCTGCTTACATTTCTATAAATATACAAATAAATATGGGTGTATACATTATACATCAGTGGAATGTAAATAGGTAAGGACATACCATCTTTAGTATACAGTTTGCCTTTGTGCTTGCTATCTGTCTCCTCCCCAAAATGTGATCTTGGTGAGTGTTGGGCCTTTTGCCTCTTTTATTCCTCGGTGAAGCCCCCAGCCTTTGGAACAGTGCCAAGCAGTTAGGATTGGTGCTCCATAAACAGAGCGTGCACTGAATGAATGAATCCATTACTGCTCCTTCCATCTCTAGGTTTCTGGGTCAGAAGATCCTTCCCAGGATCAGGATCCCTCCCCCCCCACCCCCCCAACCCCCCCTACCCCGCTTTGCTCTGGACACCACGTGGGTAAGGGCAACCTGAGAAGGACCAGAGCCCCAAAGCGACCAGGGATGGTGGGCCTGAACCCGGCTGAGGACCCCAGCAGGAAATCAAGCTCCTAGATCACTCCTAACCTGAGGGCCTGGCAAAGCCAGCAGGAGGCACCTGGTGGGAGGGGGCCCCTGAAACTGGCATCAGAGCTATTAAAGAGTTTCTCAGCAAGACAGTTGATGTCTCAGGAAAATGATGAGAAGAAGGCAGTGTCCCACCTCCGGGCTGAGGTTCGAAGTGCTCTCCAGGGATCAAGGCCTGAAAGGGCCTCAAGCTTCAACCACCAATTCCTGGAGCCCACCAGGCAGCTCCGACCTCAAAACCCAACAGGCACCACTGGTCGGGAACAGGGTGGAAGGTTGGGTCTGGGGAGAGATGTCCCAGTGAAGCAGAGGACGGAGTCAGACGTGCCACCGAAGCGGGGCTGAGCTCCCAAGGTCCTCAGGGGAGAGTCCGAATAGTCCAGACCTGGCAATCCCGTGGACCAGCCACGGGGGCATGGTACAGAGCCTGGGAGGCAAGCGGATAGGGAACCAATTTCTCTGTGTGTTGCAACACAAGTTCCCTTACTGGCAAGGATCCCAGTGGGTCCAGCGGGGTAGAGACATTTTCCGAACTGTGCGTTTCAGCGGATACTTCAGCGCACCTGCCGTGTGCCGGCCTTTGTGTGTTTTGTGGAGAGAGCCGTCTTGCAGCCAGAGTCCAGAAGGGGAACAGAAGACAGATGGGGGCTTAGCTCTTCCAGAGGGAAAGGCTGAGAAGCACAGGGCTGGGGGCGGTCCCCATGAGGCCTCGAAGAGGGTGCTCTCCTGTGCTGCTTTACCCGCCTTCCTTTTAGGGCGAACGGCCCGATCCCAGATCCCAGACGAGGGCATTCATTTCCTTACTGCTTCTTCCCCCACTTCCTTGTGAATTTCCTTGACTCAAACCTGCACCTTTTCAGATACCATCTCTACATTATCTGTCTGGCAAGATCCAAGAATGTGCCGACAGACGTTTTAAAACGGCTCGTAAAAAAAAAAAAAAAAAAAAAAAAAGCCTTGATCGGTAACACTTGCCAATATTTGCGATATAAACGCTCCCAGGTCACCGATTTCCGGCTCCCATCAGGAATAGCAGGTTAGAGGCTGGCTGCCAGGCTCGGGCACGGGCACGCCACTGTGGTGACAGGGGTCTTGCCTTCGCGTGCACTCACCGAAAGCTGCACCTTGGCCCCATTCATGCGTAGAGCCGGGCTGAGCCTGCCCTGTGTCTCAGGGCACCATGCTTGGTCCCTGGCCATCCCTGGCTGTGGCTCTGGACCCGAGGAGCAGGAACTGTCACCGTCGCTGAGAACCAGAGTGAGGCCCTTTTAGGAACATTCTTCCCCTGCTCGGAGCCCAGGCCCCTCCTTGGCCGCTACGTCCCCTTCCAGACCTCCCCTTTCCAATCTACGGGCAAGAAAGCGTGTCTGTCCATGCCCCTTGTGAGCTCAGCCCTGCTTGCCTGGAGGTGGGGTACCTGGGCCACCCCGAGAGTCGCTCCAGCTTCTCCCATCGGAAGGCCAGGATGGGAAGAATTCACACGAAAACTGCCTGCTGGTAGAGGCAGCCTTGCCCACCATATGACTTCCCAAATTTGAACACACACGAGATGCTCCTATGATCTTGTTAAAAGGCAGATTCTGACACAGTGGGGCCACGGTGGGACCCGAGAGTCAGACTTTCCGAAGCAGGCTCCCAGCAATGCGGCAGCTGCCGACCCAGGGACCCCACTTTGAGCAGCAGCAGGCCTACCCAGCAGCAGCGTGGCTGGGGGCAGAGTACTTCTTCCTAAAACGTTCATGTCCTCTGTAAAAGGAGTCATCCGGGCCAGAGCCGGGTTTTGCTGGGCCTGACTGTATAATTTCAGTACCCTTAAAAAGGAGCAGAGTGTACCGTCCGAGCAATACGATTTGAATATCCAAGTGGATATTTATTCCGAATGTACCGTGGACTGAATTGTGTCCCCCCAAAACTCAAAGGCTGAAGCCCTAACCCTCCACGGGACAAGTATTAGGAAATAAGGCCTTTGCCAGGTAATTAACATTCAATGAGGTCCTAAGGAGGAGGCCCTAATTCTATAGGACTGCAGTCCTTGTAAGAACAGGAAGAGAAGCTAGAGCTCACTCCTTCCTTGAATTTGTTTTGGGTGAAAATTTAATGTCTTTTTTTTTTTTTTTAGAATGCTCGTTAGCTTAAACAGGACTAATTATACACGAGATCTTAGCTGACCCTAGTGACTCAAAGCAATGTTTATGTAGGGTCCTTTATTGAGATTTAACTCAAATTCCATAAAATTCACCTCTTTCCATATACGATCCCGTGGTTTTGTAATTCTGTGCCTAAACAAACTACTTAATTTCAGAACATTCTTATCACCCCCTCCCAAAAATAAACCTTATAGCCATTAGCATTCTCTTCCTCTTTCTCCCCCACTCCACCTTCTAGCAACCTCTATTCTTTCTGGGTCCTCCTAGTCAAGATATTTTACATAAATGTAATCATACCACAATGTGGCTTCTTGGACTTCGCATAATGTTTTCAAGGTCCGTTCATGTTATAGCCTATGCCAGGGCTTCATTTCCTTTTCTTTTTAATGATTTTATGTATTTATCTGAGAGAGAGGGAGAGAGAACAAGCAGGGGGAGGGGCAGAGGCAGAGGAAGAAGCAGACTCCCCACTGAGCAAGGAGCCGGATGCGGGGCTCGATCCCAGGAACCCGAGATCATGACCTGAGCTGAAGGTAGACACTCAACCGACTGAGCCACCCAGGCACACGCCCTATCCTTCATTCTTTTTTATGGCCAAGTAATATTCCATGGATGGGCCATATTTTGTTTACAGTCATCAACCGATGAACATTTCAGCGATGTCTACTTTTTGTCTACTCTGAACAATGCCGCTATGAACATTCATACATAAGTTTTTGATTTCCCTTTTGTATGTATCTAAAGTGAAGTGGCTGGATCATGGGCTGAGTCCATGTTTCACCCCTCGAGAAACTGCCCCACTGTCTCTCCAACGTGGCTGTATCATTTTCCAGCCCACCAGCAACATTTCTCCCCATCCTTGCCAACACTTGTTATTGTCTGTCTTTGATTACAGCCACTCTGACTGCTGTGAGGTCGAATGTCAGTGTGGTTTGGGTTTGCGTTTCCTGGATGACCAATGACGCCAACCAACTTTTCACCTGCTTCATGACTTTTTGGGTCCCTTCTTTGGAGAAATGGGATTCAAGTCTTTTGCCCATTTTGGAGATTAGGTCCTTCATCTTTATATTTTTGAGTTGAGAGTTTTTTTTTTATGTATTCTGTGCACAAGTCCTTTATCATATATATGATTTGCAAATATTTTCTCCCATACCGTGAGTTATTCTTTCACTCTTATGATTTTATTTATTTATTTATTTTACAGAGAGAGAGAGAGAGAGACCATGCACGTGTGCTTGCCTGAAAGTAGGGGGGCAGAGGGAGAGGGAGAGAGAATCTCTAGCAGTCTCCCTGCTGAGCATGAAGACTGACGCAGGCTCGATCTCATGACCCTGAGATCATGACCTGAGCGGAAATCAAGAGTCAGATCCTTAACTGACTGAGCCACCCAGGTGCCCCTGGTCTGTATATTTTTGAGTTGAGAGTTCTTATGTATTTTGTGCATAAGTCCCGTATCATATATATAATTTTCAAATATTTTCTCCCATACTGCTATTCTTTCACACTCTTAATAGTGTGTTTCGATGCACAAAGTTTCTTACCTTTGATGAAGTTCGACGGATCTATTTTCTCTTAAGTGGCTTGTACTTTCATGTCATATCTAAGAAGCCATTGCTTCATCAAAGGTGTATTATGTATTGTAGATAAATAATCCTTTTTATGATTATTACACTATGTTTTTTCCAAAGTGGCGATTTATGGGTGGGGTCAAGAGTAGAAATTTGGGAACGAGTGGCAGCTTATCCTCAGCTTATCCTCAGACTCGAGGCCTCTCACCATGTACCTTACTCTCTAATTAGGACCTCTTAAAAAATAATTGGTTATAGCTTAACCTCTTTGCTCCTTGTCTGGGCTAATCCCATTTGAAAACCCATCAGACTTTAACCCAAGGGACAGAACCCTCAAAGTGGTGTCAGATATTAGCAGCCTCGGAGGAAATGGGATGGGTTCCGAATCCCAGGAATTCTGAAACTATTGTCAGGGGCTGGATGGAGGTACCTCCGTTGGACTGTACTGCCTGCAAACCTAGAATCCTCTGGCGGTGAAGGAACAAGACTAGGAACTGAGACCATGCCAGCACTGGGGATGAGGTGATAGGTTCTGGGCTGTTCCTGGCTGGGACCTCTGGGAGAAGTTTGCATATTCTGGATCTCAAAGTCCCAAGTCTCTGGGCTACATCAGCCCCCATTCCCAACCCTGGCTCATTTCTTTGGATCACCCTCCAGCCTACCAGAAAATATCCATCTCTTTGTCTTTCCCTCTCTTTAATAATAATTCTAGTAACCAACTCTGTGTACATATTGATGGGCCGTATGTGTTGGCTACGTCAGTAACTGTATTAATAGTCAACATTTTAAGGACGAATTTCAGATGCCACGCGCTCTGTTGACCTCTTAACAACCCTCATCATTTAATGTTTAAAGCAACCTGGAAGATAGGTTCTATGGTCCCCATTTTAGCAATGGAAAAACTAAGAGTTGGGGAGATTAACTGAACGGCCCAAGATTACACAGAGCGAGGATTTGTGCCCAGGCATTACCCGCGACCTTATATGCTTGGCCATTATGCAAACACAATTGCTTTCATCTGTGCCTAGCGCCCGTTTCTCCCGGGAACCATTCAACGCAGAGGCAGTTCCGGCACTTAGGATCTGTCAGCAAATGTGTGCCGCACTCACTGCCAAGCAGCGAATGGAGAGAATGTGTAGGTCTGGTTGTCCTGCCACTCCGTCAGGAAGCTTTTAGCCCAGCCAGCAGCTGTCGCAATTTTTCTCCTGCTGAGCTCACCCGAAGAGCTGTGCTTTCCCATCATGTGCTGAGAAGAGGAAGCATCTCTTCGCCTTTCTGCTGAGATGTCAAGCCTGTGAACTTACATAACATCGCACCTACACCGTCATCCCACACAAGGATTATGCAACCGGGTTTAGGATTCCTCGCCGTGTTTTCTGGAAATACGAGCCCTTCAGAACTTGCATCCTCGGACTTTCGACTAAATAGGATTTTCTGACCCGGGCTGCGGTGCGTTCTGCCTTTATAAATGATTCGGCCTCTGAGAACTTGCCTGGTTTGGGAGTCAGCTCAGGATTCAGAATAGAAGACTGTATCTTTCACGCTTGTTCGGTTCCATTCAATTTTGGGCTTATTCCAAAAACCCAAGCCGGAATTAGCAGCGCTGCACATTACCTTTCATCCTGCCCTGCGTGCTCAAACTGTGTTCTCTAACGTAGTTCAAGAGCGGGGGGGACGGGCAGGGGGGCCATCCAGCCAATGAGATATAATGACATTTCCAAGTTTCTCGTTTATGGTTTTGAGTATTGGTGGCTTGCTGTGCCAACCAATGGCCCCCTTCCCAAAGTGATAATTTCAACTTTTTCATGAGTCTATAGGCCGTATTTCCCAAGGAGAAGAAAGAGGAAGGAATGGGTTCTGTGTTCTTATATTCCCGAACTTTTAGTATTTAGGATGGCTCTTGGCCGACACCTATTCTGTGTTTATCTTTGGCATCAGGCCAGTCCGGGCATGCGAGGGGACAGCAGGGTGATCTGCCAGGGGTCCCGTCGCAGGAAGACCTGAGATACCTCCCGGAAGGAACTCATTGTAAATGGTGGAGGAGTAGCTCAAGGAACCAAGGGTTTTGTCATCAGAAGGACTGAGGGCTTTTAGCCTCGCGTGGTGTCACTTTCCAGATCATGCCTGGGTCTAGACGCCTGTGGATTCTTTTGGTTTTGGAGGGTCCAAGAGGCAGTGGCTCCTGAGCTGCAGGGCTTTGTGGACAGTAAGGAAGAAGCCGGCATCGGGGGCAACTGATGGTAGATATGGTAGTTAGAAGCGAGCGATGGTATCAGAAGTGACAAGGGACAGAGAGACGAGGGAGGGGGCTCAGGGGTGCCACTGGGTGTGTGGGAATACTTATCTCCCTTGGGAGGCTCCCAGAGCTATCAGTGGCCAGACGTTTCTGAAAGGGTAAAAGAATAGAGGCAGGAACATTCTCATTTTTTCCCATCTTTGGGCATTATTTATTTCGCTAATTTCCTGCTCTACTCAAGTAGGCTCGACAAACAATATTGTATGCGTAAAGTGCACAATATAATGATTCGGTGTATGTTTACAGGGCTAAATGATCCCCGCAATAATGCTAATTAACACCTCACATAGTTAGAATTGTTTTGTTTCGTGCTAAGAACTTTTGAGATCTACTCTCAGGGGTTTTCCCTTCTTTTTTTTAGAGAGAGCGGAGAGCGCAAGCAGGGGCAGGGAGGGGCGGAGGGAGGGAGAGACTCTCAAACAGACTCCGCGCCCAGCGTGGGGCCCCTCCTGAGACTAGACCTCAGGACTCTGAGATCATGAACAGAGTCAAAATCAAGAGTCAGATGCCCAACCAACTGAGCCGCCCAGGCGCCCCTCAGGGATTTTCAAATACACAGTCCAGTTTTGTTAACTGTGGGCACCGTGATGTACTGGAATTTTGTACCCTTTGGACCACCTTCGCCCATTTTGCCCCCCACCCCCCACCCCACCCAGCATCTGCCGACCACCAGTCTATTCTGTATCCATGAGCTTGGTTTTTTTTAGATTCCACATGTAAGTGAGCATTCACTCAGCAAAACAGCCCTCAAGGTCCATCCATCCTGTCTCGCGTGGCAGGATTGCCTTCTTTTTTATGGCTGAATAATATTCCATTGCAAGTCTATATCTCCACATGTATATTGCATTTTCTTTACCCATTAAGCCATTAATCGACACTTAGGTATTTCCATGTCTTGGCTCTTGTTAATAATGTTGCAATGAACATGGGGCAGTTATTGCTCCCAGATGCTAATTTAATTTCCTTTAGATATATACAGAAGTGGAATTGCTGCATAATAGGGTGGTTCTACTTTCAACTTTTTGAGGACCCTCCATACTGTTTTCCAGAGTGGCTGTACCAGTCTGCAACCCCACCAACAGTGCATGAGGGGTCCTTTTTCTCCACATCCTCACCTTCACGTGTTATCTCTTATCTTTGTGATACGGGCCATTCTGACAGGTGTGAGGCGGTATCCCATTGTGGTTCTGACTTGTAGCTCCCTGATGATGAGTGATGCTGAGCAACTTTTTTTGTACACGTGGGCTATTTAAATATCATCTTGGAAAAAAATGTCTAGTCAAGTTCTTTGTCCATTTAGAACTTGGGTTATTTGGTTTCTGTCTGTGTGCGTGTTTGTTTGCAATTGGGTCGTTTGAGTTTCTTAGGTGCTGTGGATATTAACCCCTGATCACTCAGCTACGTGGTTTGCAGATATCTTCTCCTGTTCTTCAGGTCCCCTTTTCATGTTGTTGATGGTTTGTTTTGCTATTCAGAAGCTTTTTGGTTCAGTGTAGTCCCACGTCATTCATTTTTGCTTTGTTGCTGTGTTTTTGGTGTCATTGTCAAGCCCAATGTCAAGGAGCTTGTTCCTACATTTTAGTCTAGAAGTTCTATGGTTCAGGTCTCACATGCGAGTTTTTAATTCTTTTCAAGTTAATTTTTGTGAGTGGTGTAAGATGGGGGTCCGGTTTCATACTTTTATATGTCAATACCCAGTTTTCCCAGCACCACCGTTTTTTAGAGATCCTGTCTCTTCTCCATCGAATATTCTTGGCTTCCATAACAAATAAAAGTTGACCGTATATGCATGAGTTTATTTCTGAGCTCCCGATTCTGTCCTATTGATCTACATGTCTGTAATTGTACTGATACCATACTGTTTCGATTGCCTTCGGTTTGTGGCATAGCTTGAAGTCAGGAATCACAATACCTCTGGTTTTGTTCTTCTTTCTCAGGCTGGCTTTGGCATCCGGGGTCTTCTGTGGTTTCATACAAATTTTAGGATTATTTTTTTATTTCTGTAAAAAATGTCATTGGGATACAGATAGGTATCGTAGATTACTTTGGGTAGTATAGACATGTTAATGATATTACTTCTTCCAAGACGTGCACACAGGATATCTTTCCATTTATTTGTGTCTTCTTCAGTTTCTCTCATCAATGTCTTAATTGCTTTCAGTGTAGCGTTCTTTCACCTCCTTGCTTAAATTTATTCCTAAGTATTTTATTTTGTTGATGCTATTATATATGGGATTGTCTTCTTTGCTTCTCATTCAGATGTTTTGTTTCTCGTGTATAGCAACACAACTTATTTTTGTAGGTTGACTTTGTATACTGCCACTTTATTGAATTTGTTCATTAGTTCTAACAGTTTTTTGGTGGAGTCTTTAGAACTTTCTGCATATAAGATCATGCCATCTGCAAACAAAGATAATTTTACTTCATCCTTTCCAATTTGGATACCCTTTCTTTTTTTACTATAGTAAAATTTAAAACTCTTATTTTTATTTTTAAGCAATCCATATACCCAACAGGGGGCTCGAATGCACAACTCTAAGATCAAGAGTCACACACTTTACCAAGTGGACCAGGCAGGTGCCCCATTTTTTTTTCTTTTTTCCTTTTTGCTAATTTCTCTGCCTAGAAATTCCAGTACTATGTTGAAAAGGAGTGGTGAGGGTGAGCACCATTCTCTTCTTCCAGATCATAGAGGAAATGCTTTCATCTTTCACTCTTGAGAGTGACGTTAGCTCTGGGCTTGCCCTATATGGCCTTTATTATGTTGAGGTATGTTTCTTCTACTCACTTTATCAAGAGTTTTTAATTAGGAAAGGACGTTGAGGGTATCTGGGTGGCTCAGTGGGTTAAAGCCTCTGCCTTCAGCTCAGGGTCCTGGGATCAAGCCCCACATAAGGCTCTCTGCTCTGCAGGGAGCCTGCTTCCCCCTCTCTCTCTGCCTGCCTCTCTGCCTACTTGTGATCTCTCTCTTTCTGTCAAATAAATAAATAAAATCTTTAAAAAAAAAAGGAATGGACGTTGAATTTTGTCAGATGCGTTTTCTGCATCTCTTGAGAGGATCATGTGATTTTTACCCTTCATCCTGTCACTGTGAGGTATCACACTTACTGATTTGCAGAAGCTGATCCATCTTTGCATCCCAGAAGTAAATCCCCCCCGATCATGGTGTATGATCCTTTTCATGTGTTACTGAACTTACTTTGCTAGTTTTCAGTTGAGAATTTTTGCGTCTGTATTCATCAGGGATATTGGACCGCAGTTTTCTTCTCCTGCAGTATTCTTACCTGGCTTTGGTATCAGGGAATTGTTGGCTTCATAACATAAATTTGGAAGTATTTGCTCTGCTTTGATACTTTGGAGGAGTTTGAGAAAGAAGAAGTTAATTCTTCTTTTAATGTTTGGTAGATTTCACCAGTAAAGCTCTTTGGTCTATTCTTCTCTTACTGATTCCATCTCCTTATTCTTATTGGTCTCTTCAGATTTTCTATTTCTTTATGACTCAGTCTCAGTAGGTTGGATGTTTCTAGGAATGGGTCCATTTCTCATAGGTTGTCCAATTTGCTGGTGCAGAGTTATTCAAGGCAGATTCTTATCATCCTATGTATTTATGTGCTGTCAATTATAATGTCTCCACTTTCATTTATAACTTTATTTATTTGAGTCCTTTCTATTTCCCTTCCTTCCTTCCTTCCTTCCTTTCTTCTTTTTGGTGAGTTTAGCTAAAGTTTTGTCAATTTTGTTTATCTTTTCAAAAGATCAACTCTTGGTTTTATTAAACTTTTCTATTGTTTTTCTTTTATCTTTTTTGTTTACTTCTGCTCTAACCTGTATCATTTCCCTTTCTCCTGCTAACTTTGGGCATAATTTGCTCTGTTTTTTTTTTTTTTCTAGTTCCCTGTGGTATAAAGTGTAGTGGTTTGTTTGAGAGCTCTCATTTTCCTTGATGTGTGCATCTATCATGATAAACTTCCCTGTTAGCACTTCTTTTGCTATAGCTTAGAAGTTTTGGTATATTGTGTTTCCACCATTGTTTTTCTCAAGATCCTTTTTTAATTTTCACTTTTGCTTTAGCCTTTGGTTCATCGGTATTTTAGGAGTGTGTTGTTTAATTTCCATGTATTTGTGAAATTTCTAGCTTTCCCTCTGTCATGAATTTATACTTCCATTTCCATTGGGGTCAGAGAAGATACTTGATATAATTTCTATCTTCTCGAATTTGTTGAGACTGGCTTTGGGGGCCTACCATGTGGTTTGTCCTGGAGAATGTTCCATGTGTACTCGAGAACAATGTGTATTCTCTGCTGGTGTTGAACAGAATATTCCGTGTATGCCTGTTATGTCCATTCAGTCTATAGTGTTGTTGTTTAAATCTACCTTTTACTTATTGATTCTCTGTGCGGATGAGCTACTCATGGCCGAGAGTGGGGTTTCAAAGTCCCCAGCTGTATTGTATTGCTGTTTATTTCTCTTTTTTTCTGTTACTATGCTCTAAATGTTTAGGTGCTTTGATGTTGGGTGCTAGTCGAGCATTATTTATTTATTTTTTTACTTAAGTACGGTTGACCCTCAACGTCATACTAATTTCAGGTGTATGACGTAGTGATTTGCCAAGGTTGTACATGATGCTATGTTCACCACGAGCCTGGCTAACATCTGCCACCATTTATCAATGTCACAGTATCATTAACTCTATTCCTTAGGCTGGGCATCTCATTCCTGTGACTTATTCATTCCACACCCGGATGCCCGTCTCTTCACTCCCCTTCACCCATTTTGCCCATCTCCTCCCCCCAGCAATCATCAGTTTGTTCTCTGCATATTATAGTTCTGATTCTGCTTTTTGTTTGTTTCTTCTACTTTTTTTTTTTAGTTTCCGCATATGAGTGAAATCATACGGTATTCATCTTTCTCGGTCTGACTTATTTCGCTTAGCATCGTATCCTCTAGGTCCATCCATGTTGTGGTAAATGGCATGATTGTGTCCTTTCCTTATAGCTGTTTAATATTTTATTATATATATGTAGAGAGCTCACATGCACCTAGTTGTGTATTATTCTTGTTTTCAGGCTATTATAGCCTAGGAAACCCCGGGTAAATAACAAACATTCTCCGGGAGTGTCTTTTTGAGAATCTGCTGATTCATAATGACAGAGATGTTGGTATAGTCTCTGGCTTTCTCTAGAATATTTCAGAAGGGAGGCCTCTGCTTCCATGCATGTCTTTATGACAAGGGTTCACTATTTAACTGGAAACTTTTCATGCATGAACAGCAGAAATGGATGCAACTTTCCTCCTCCCAAGAGCTCCTGCATATTGCCTGATGACTCAGAATGACCACGGCTGAATTGAGATGCCACTTCCAAGAGCAACGAGGCATCCTCACCAGCCAAGGATTCCCCGGTGCACTTCTCTCCCCTGCTCAGCAGAAGAACATCACTTGCCTTCTTGGCAGGGATTCATGCGTTTTCTATAAAATAAAATAAAATAAAATAAAATAAAATAAAATAAAATAAAATAAAATAAAATAAAATAAAATAAAATAAAATAAAATAAAATAAAATAAAATAAAATAAAATAAAAAAACAATGCAATATCAGAGCCTTGAATGCAGCAGGCCTGTTGTGTTCCATGTTGCAATGCCGTTTTTTTTTTTTCCTTTTCTTTCACTGATTGAATGAAAAACGGAGCAAGGAGAGGGTTCTCAGACACGACGGGTGTCAGCGCAGTTGGTCAGGCCAGAATTTGCAGAATTATCTCCTTCCCACACTCCCAGGTTAAAAATTTGCCTGAGTTAACAAAAGTCTCACATGCAGGTCACCTCTGGAATGTTTACGCCTCTGTACATATTCCTTCTGTTTTTCCAGCGAGTCACTTGACCGTCACATGCCTCCTTGGCATGTCCACTCCTCCATCTTGAGGCTCCCACTCCTGGTGGCTTATCCAAGAATCCCATAGAATAAGTGGGGTAAACAGGTCCAACCTCCCTCAGGGGGAGCTACAGCCCGAGCTAGAGCCCATCGATGTCCTGATGGGTTGCTGCCAACTTAAGTGGAAGCTTGCACTTTCTAGTAACCTTCCAGGCATCTGCCCAGACCCCGGGGCCCTGGGGGACTGGATGGATGCGGGGACTCTAGAGCAGGAGGGCCCCATCTCCAGCTTGGCTCCAACCAGGGCGAGACAATGGATCAAAGTCACGCAGAGAACAGTCATTCTCATAAGGTCACCCCTCTGGGGCCAAAGGGACCTGCTTGTCCCGTATTTTCACAACTCATGAAAGCACCAAGTGATCCTGGAAAGAATGAAGGGGATGTGATCCTGGGTGGCTGGGCTTCCACATGCCCTTGTTGAAGCCACTCCCTCTAAGAAAAGGAGGAGACAGCAAACCCATACGTGGGGCAGGTGGCCCCGACACACGAGGCCAATGGAGTGGCATGACCTATGGTCCCAACACTAGTCCAAGGTGGATGCAAAACTCAGCCATTGTCATCTAGGGAGGGAGCAGGGCAGAGTGAGCGCCTCTGGGGCCAAAGAGCTGCCTTAAGTGGTGGTGAGACCCCAGAGACTAAAAGGGAGAGGCCGTGGAGTGGGGGACGGCCTGATGGGGATTAGCAGCGACCGCACAGTCCCTGCTTCAATTCAGCCTAGTTCCTTCACTTCCACGGGAGACCGTCCTCAGGCTCCCAGGGCCCAGCAGCTGCCAGAGCTCAAAGGGAAATGACAGTGTCAGGCCTTTGGCCCGAAAGCTGGGTGGAGGGAAGGGTGGGGGGGTGGTAAGGATGCAGCTAGAGGTGTTAAAATAGAAAGCTTCCCCCATTTTTTTCTTTTCCATTTTTCCCCCATCCTCTTTCAACTTGCTGTGATGTTTTTACATGCTGTTTAAGGTCATCCTAAGTAAGGAAAAACCCCAAGCGCTAAGCCATCAGCATGAACATCAGCACTAGATATACACCGCGTAATGTGAGTTTTAAGTGCACGTGGAATGAGACTTGCGTGAGAGCTCATCCTAGGACACACATGACTCTCCCGCAGCTCGTACGCGCATGCGCGTTTCCGTCCCAGCAGAGCCCTGGGGGCCGCGCAAAACCTGCTCTGCTGTTTTCCTAGTTGGCTTCCCCATGCACGCACGTCCTGCCCCCGATGGGTAAGGATCGGTGGGCTGTCCCATCTTTCCTTTTCCTGTGTGACATCATCTTCCGCAGAGAGGGGTTGGCTGAGGATAACTTACCTGCAAGCATAAAGCAGCAGAGGGGGGAAAAAACCCCAATTTTGGACTTCAATCTTTATTCCTTCTTCATTGTTTTGGTCACTTGGCAGCTCTAGCTGATAAGAATAAACAGAGGAATGACGTTTTCAGGGCCAAGGAAAACCACCAGAGGCCACTGGACCAATCTTGCTTAGCCCGACAGACGTGCCTAATGCCTAAGGAGAAGTTGGCACGAGACACCTCCCTCTTCCTTCAGTGGGGCCGGAAAATGACCCAGGGCTTTCGTGATGTTCAGAGCGATGCTTCAAACACTCATAATTTCTCACCTGGCCCACAGCACCAGCCTCTAATGGCTTCCTCTAGCGCCAAAAGGCTCAGGCTACCTTAGAATGACCTGACTGGACATGAGTTCCGCGTCAAGCTACCAACTGACCTCACTCTCCCAAACAATTCTTCACTGGCTCCCAGTGCCTGGAAAAAGTCAAGTCTAAGCACTGTGTGTGCCACTCAGGGCCCTTCGTCAATCTGGCCTCCCCTTTGCCCTCAGGATCTTCAGCAGCTTTGGCCATGCTTAGCCTTCTCACCTGGGGTTGGGGTTATTTAAGTCCCAAGAGCCAGAAACCTGGCAGGGAACCCAATCCAATATCTATATCTATGTCTATCTATCTATCTACCTCCCTACCTATCTAGATAGATAGATTTATTTATTTGAGAGAGAGAGAGAGAAAGAGAGAAAGAGAGAGAGTGAGAGCTGGATGGAGGGAGAGAGGCAGAAGAGGGAGAGACAGAACCTCAAGAAGTTGAGCCCAAAGCCCTACACAGAGCTAGATCCCACCATCCTAAGATCATGACCTGAGCCGAAACCAAGAGTCGGGTTCTCAACCCACTGAGCCACCCAGGCACCTGTCCAATCCGATTTTTATATGTTGAAATTATTTAGACATTTTAAAGCACTGTGTGGATTATATCAAACATACCTGCAGGGCAAATATAGCACGAATAGACTGGCAGTTTTGAACCCAGGAGAGGAGCATGCTAAAGTTGAAAATGTCCTGACGGCCTTCCCTCCATTTATCTTGGAGTTTATTGTTCTTTTTTTAAGATTTTTTTTAAATTTATTTATTTGATAGAGAGAGATCACAAGCAGGCAGAGAGGCAGGCAGAGAGAGAGGGGGAAGCGGGCTCCCCGCTGAGCAGAGAGCCCGATGTGGGGCTCGATCCCAGGACCCTGAGACCATGACCTGAGCCGAAGGCAAAGGCTTTAACCCACTGAGCCACCCAGGCGCCCCTGGAGTTTATTGTTCTCCCAGCCACAAGTCAAGGAAAGCATTCTGCCCCAGTGACAGCAGGATGTACGTTCTTTCCAAGTGGACAGGAAATAGTCTTCAAAGCAAAAAAAAACAAAAAACATCTGAACCATAAAACGTAAAAGGATTCAGATCCCCCAAAACATAAAAGGATTCAAATCATGCAAAATGTGTTCCGTGACCGCAACAGGAGTAAATTAGAGACCAGTGACAAAGTCAGTATCTGGAAAACTCCAAATACTTGGAAAATAAATGCCACACATCTGAATAAGCCAGAGGTAAAAGAAGAAGTCAAAACGGAAATTGGAAAATGTTTCAAATTGAATGAGAATGGAAACACACAGTATAAATTTTGTGCGATGCTGGTAGATCAGCCTGAGGACAGAAAATAGTAAAGAACCGTATTAGGAAAGAAGCGAGGTCTCCATGAGGTGACTTCAGTTTCCACTTCAAGAAACAAGAGCAAAGAATGCAAAGTAAATCCAAACTAAGCAGATGAAATAATGAAGAGCAGAATGGAAATAAAATGGAATGCAGCCAGATTTTAGAGGAGAAGCAATGAAACCAAACATCGGCTCTTTGAGATCAGTAAGACTGGCAAACCTCTAGACTGGGGGGGGTGGGCGGGGAGCAGAGGGAGAAGGACAAGCAGATTTCATGCCCAATGCAGAGCCAGATGTGGGACTCCATCCCAGGACCTCAAGATTACGACCTCAGCCAGAGGTTTAACTGACTGAGCCACCTGGGCACCCCTGAATAGACATCTCTTAAAAGAAGATATATGGACTGACAGTAGGAAATGAAAACATGCTCAGAAGTTCTATTAGTCATTAGGATAATGCAAATTAAACCACAGCGAAATGCCACTGCCTACCGATTAGAAGAGCAAAAATTAGAGAGACTGGCCATCCTAAGTGTTAGAGAGCGAGGGGAGAAAGCAAGCTCTTGTCTACATCCTGGAGGGATGTAAAATGATATAGCTGCTTGGAAGACGGCTTGGAAATTACTTACAGATTTAACGTACACTTATCATAGGATCCAGCCATTGTACTCTTAGGAATTTACACAAGAGAAAGGAAAGTATATGTCTACACAAAGACCAGCGTTCCAAACAGCCTTCTCTGTAACAGTCCTAAACTGGAAATAAACCCCATGTATGACAGATAAATGGAAAAACACATGACAGTGTCACCGTACAATGAAATCTTATCAGTAAGAAAGAATTTACTATTTATATGTGCATATTTGGGGTTCTGCACCCACTTTCCAATGTGTATTTGGGGAACCCACCAAGCAACTCAGTTTTGGTACTACCCGTGGGGAAACAGCATGAGACCCCAGAGGTTACAAGTGTAGTCTTATAGGACTGCCCCTCATGCCCCCAGCACACACACACACGCACACACGCATGCACACATGCATGCACGCACGCACACACTTTAGATGCCAAATGTAAGCCGGTGCTTCAGACCCACTGCGTATGGGTCCCAATCTGAGGTTCCAGCGACTCGCTCCTTGAGTTTGATTAATTGCCCAGAGTGGCTCCCAGAACTCAGAGAAAAGTTTTAGTTGTTAGATTACCAGTTTATTATAAAGGGCTGTAATTCTGGATAAGCCCGAAAGAGAGGCATAGGGCAAATTATGGGAAAAAGGATAAGAGCTTCCACCCCGCCTCTGAGCCCCCTCTTGCTGGAACATTCATGTGTTCACAACGCAGAAATTCTCTGAACCCTGTCCTTTTGGCTTTTTTTTTTTTAATTTATTTTTTAACTTTAAGTAGGCTCCACACCCAGCATGGGGCTCGAACTCCCAATCCGGAGATCAAGAATCACATCGGCTACGGACTGAGACGACCAGGCACCCCTGTCCTTTTAGGTTATGATGGAAACTTCGTTACACAGTCCTAATTGATTAAATCACGGACCATTGAAGAATGAACTCAGTCTTCACCCCTTTCCCCTCCCCCAAGGTCTGGAGGTCCAAGGGAGTGAATATTCCAACCCTCCAGTGCTGGGTTTGGTTCCCCTGGCAACCAGCCCCAGCTAGAGAGCTTTCCAAAAATCACCTCATTAACATTAAAGCGACTGAAGTTGAAAGGGCTTGTTCATGAATGACAAGACACCTATTTCACCCTTAGGGCCCTGAAGCGATTTTGGGAACTTAGCTCCAGAGACCGTATTTTGTAATAGAAGATGTTCCCATTGCTTTTATCACTCGGGGAATTCCAAGGGTCTGGGAGCTGGGAGCCAGGAACCGGAGGCAAAGATCAAATACAAATTTCTTACAAATCACTGTATTGCCATGCAACAATGTGGCAAAATCTCAAAGCAGTTATACTTTGCGTACAAGTGAAGGTAGCCTGATGAAAAAAAAGTATGAAACAACAGCACGATTTCATTTATATAGAACTCTAGAAAATGCAAATTATTCTATCTTTGTAGAAAGCAGATCAGGGGTTGCCTGTACGCAGGAAAGGTGGTAAAATGCCCTGAAGGGAACAATTAGAAAGGGCACAAGAAATCTTAGGGGTGATGGGTTTGATCACTATCTTGACTGCGGGATATCCGAACTTACCAAAGTGTAATTTAAATGTGGGCGATTTGTGGCATGTCGATTACACTTAGTAGAGCCTCTTAAGAAAAAATTCTAAGGACTAAACTGAAGACAACTGCAGATATAGAATAAAAATCTATCCCCGGCTGCCAATTTTTAATCTCGGGGAGAGCAGAAGGCTGGAGACAACCTATCTTGCTGCAGGGGTTCCTGTTCCTCAAACCCTCAGTCAATTTGCATTGCCACCACGTGAGAGAGGGGGATGAAGCCTGGCTCTCACCAAAGCACGCTTCCACCTTCTGCCCTTTATATTCTTGGATTTGCTTGAGCAGTAGTTCCCTAGAAAGGACTGCTTACCTTACCCAGAAAGGAAAAGAAGATTCTTATTAGCATCAGACCCCTCTGTGCTCCTCATTTCTGCTGCAAGCCCAGAGCTCGCTTCTCTTATCTCTAAAACCGCACTGAAACTGACAAGTACTTTTTTTCCCCCAGTGTTCTTGAAACAAGATTCATTGTTCCTGTACCACACCCAGTGCTCCATGCAATATGTGCTCTCCTCAATACCCACCACCAGGCTCGCCCAACCCCCCACCCCCTCCCCTCCAAAACCCTCAGTTGGTTTCTCAGAGTCCACAGTCTCTCCTGGTTCATCTTCCCCTCCGATTTCCCCCAATTCACTTTTCCTTTCCTTCTCCTAACGACAGGTCCTTTTTGATGTTTGCTTATACTTCACCTAGTATGTTATCGTGCTATTCTTTTCAAGCTACTTACCATGCAAGGAGCAGACAGACCTGGGACCCAATCCTGATGTGCATTAGTGACCCGGTCCCCAGGGTCCTGGTGTGTAAATGAGCATAAGGACACAAGCGCAGCAAGCAACATGCAATGGGGTGGGTGGAGGGGGGACGGAATCCAGGGTAGGATTGGAATGCCTGCCGGTTTGGAATCCTGCTATGTTCACAATTTTCACATGCATTGAAGGAACAACGAGAACCGAGTTCAGGTACCTGGTCCAGGCAGAAAGCAAAACAAAACAAAACCAATTTGGTGTTTCTGGATTAGTGGAGTCCCTTCTCGGGCTCACACGGCAGCCAGCCTTGCCGGGGCCCACCCCTCTTCTACTGCCCCTCTTCTCCCTGTGACTCTACCTCCTCTCTTCTCCCCATGTGTATTCCCAGCTGAGTGATGGCTCTCCGGGCCACACGCTCCTGGCTACTGTCCGTGACTTCTCTGGGACCTGGACCGTGAATTCCTACTTGTGTTTCCAAATGTTGGGTGCAAGGTGAGCGGCATCAACTCACATGACCCCCCAGGGAAACGCTTTCCAGGTTTTCTCTGCAGAGGTTTGAATGGCCTGGCCCTTTGTTTGGTGTTACAAGGATGCCCCACCAGCGGCCCGTAGCTACTGGGTTTCTTCGAGTTTTCCTCCCGTGGGGTGCCCTTGCTGCAGACCTGTCCTTTAGGGTGATCTGGAGGTGCTCATCAGGGGGAGATGGCCACACATGTTCCTCTTTGCCTCCAAGTCCGGCTGAGGGGTCTCTGCTAGTACGGGGCCCAGAGAGAAGTCAGCCTTCCATGTCCCAGGGCTCCAGATGCACCCCTCCCCCAGTCCTATGTGCACAGGGGTCTGACCAACACCCCAGGAGATGGGAGAAGACGCTGTTGGAAGCAGTCAGGTCGGAGACAGCAGAATTGAAGTTCTGAATTCCAAGGGCATAGCGATCACTGGTGAAATCTTAGGGGTAGCCACAGAGACTCAGAAGGAGAGATGCCAAGTACTTCTGCCACAGGTGGGTAGAACTCATGCTTCTCTGTAGGATGCCCGCTGTTTCCTCTAAGAACTGCGGCTTCTTCCCGAGGTGGATCCAGAGAGTGGGAGCTAAGAATCTAGGGGTAGGGGGCGGGGAGGAAGCCAGCTTTGGGAGGCACGGGGCTGACAGCTGCTACAAAACATAATTGCAACTGAGTAAATTTGAAAAATTTACAGATCTAATTGGCTTTATTAAATGACTCGTGAATCAGATAGCATCCCACCTAGCAAGGAGAGGAGAGCTCCAATGAGCTCAACAAAAGAAAGGTTTTGAAATGCAGCGAGAAGGCATTAAAAAAAGAGGAAGAAAGCCATTTTTCAGCAAGGAATGCATTGTTTAGGAGATGTTACCTTCCTAAGGGGAGCAGAAAGGGGTATGGGTGCTTTTCCTAGTATCGACCTGGAAAATCCACGTGTGCTGGTTAAACGTTGCATTCCTGGGGGTGGAAACTGGTTGGGTTAGGTATGAAGTCTTGGCTTCCTGACTTGGGGCCTTGACCCAAGTGACACCATTTTGGGGCCTGACGTCTTCTTTTCCAACTGTGAGTTGGCTTTAATGTCCCCACAGATGCCAGAGGAGACAGAGGCAGAAGCCTTTCTTACAGATTAAGCTTGTTCTCTCCAGAAGCTAGCTTCCAGAACCTTCTCATGGCTCCACTAAGAGCGAAAGGAGAAACCCATAGCCATGGCAGTGACATCAACCGGGTGGCCGTTTTCTCTGTCCTGTGACTGTCCTATTCAAGACTGGTGGGACCCAGTAAAGCAAGAGCACACTGGGGAGGAAATATTTCAACTCCGACTCATGGGACTCAATTCGTCATGACCTCCGTCTCTCCCAGAATTCCTTGAATCTCGGTCTCTGCTTTGGTATACCTTCACACCCTCTTTCCAGGTTTTTCTCCTGGATGAGGCTGCCCAGGTACCTGGGTAACTGTCCTTTGTCAGAACTAATAAAGCTGTGTTGCCTGGCCACGCGCTCAGATGTTACCTGGTCGGACTCTTTTCTGGAATCTTCTCTCTTCATTCAACAAAAATATGCCACGATTGCCTCTCCTATTCCAAGGCCTGCAGGAAGCAGGGAGAGACAAGGGTGTACGGGACAGTATCCGTATCCTGCTGCAGAAAAGCCAGAAGGTCCCCTCAAGGAACCCTAATGGGCATTCAGGGTTACAGACCCGCTAAAATAGCCCCGGCGTCTTTGCTGGATCCGTGACCCGTGGAACGTCTCGTGCTGAACCAAGCATTTGCGATGTATTTTTGATCTGAAGCTGAGGTAACCTCGGGGTACACACTGCTTTTCAGGATGAACCTAAAAGTCTTTTTTTTTTTTTTTCCACAGGACAGGAGAGAAGAAAGTAAGCCTACGTCTGCTTTGAAGTCAACGAAAGGTGCGCAGGCAAAGTCAGCCCAGGCAGTGCGGGGAGGGAGGCAGACAGCCAGGGCTCACCCCTGGGGAGAGCCAGGAGCACGTTCTGGAAGCTGGTTTCTGGAGAGAACAAGCCTCATCGTGTTAACCTTTGAAAATGGCGTCTTGACGCCAAAGGCTTAGCTGAGAGGTTGAGTCAAAGTGCAGGACATGAGGCAGCTAAAAACCTGGATCTCCAGAGCGGGGGACCTGGGGAAAGCACAAAGACCGAGGCCGGGTGTGGGGGAAGAGAAGAGCAGAGCTGAAGGGGCCGGGACACCTGCATTCCCGGATCAAATCGCTGTGCTCATCCTTTGCCCTTTTCTCTATGACCCTGGACTCTGCGTTTGCAATGCAGCCCACACACCCTGACGACTGGGTGCTGCTTCTGGCTTCCGCAGTCTGAGACTCACGGTCCAGGGTGCTCCATGCACTGCGCTTATGAAGGGAATGGGGCAGAAATCCTCTGCAATTAAAACCAAATCTCCAGGTGGCGTCCTCTGATCCTCTAAGGTTGCAGTCAACCGCCCCAGGGCCCTGGAAGGCATTCCCAGCCACGGACCTCCTGGCCTCCCCTGCAGGCCCCCGGCTCTGTGTCCTTAGCCCCGCTGGAGAAACGGGCCGGGACTGGAGGAAAGCACACCGCCAGAGCTCTCAGGGAGAGCTCTGAGTTGAGGACCACATACC
The DNA here is from genome assembly GCA_028533885.1 of Nasua narica. Classification (NCBI taxonomy): domain Eukaryota; kingdom Metazoa; phylum Chordata; class Mammalia; order Carnivora; family Procyonidae; genus Nasua; species Nasua narica. Next base: position 3,294,825 of record CM052806.1, read on the forward strand.
TCAAGGGAGCCCTGGGCTCAGTTTTCCTGGGGGATTTGCTGGCCACGCCCCGCGGGATCATTTCCCATCCTTTATCATCTTCCCAGACCCCCACTTTCTTCCCCACCACACTCTCTTCTCTTATGGCCTTGCTCACCCATTCATGAGGAAATGAATCAGAAGAAAAGCAATTTCTCATGTGCTCCAATCTCTCTGTCAGCCTGCCTGGGTCCCCAGGAAGCTGCCCTTCATTTTGCACAGGAGGGTAGGGGGCTGCTCCCGAGACCCCCGCCGGACCCTCAGGGTGCTGTCCCAGCAACTCTGCGCTCCTGCCCCCATCCCCAGATTTCTCTCCGGACCCTATCGCGCCCAGCTCCTCCAAGCCAAGGTGCTGGAGTATGGTCCATTTAAATACCCTCTATGGACACCTTATCCCCTTGGGCTTCTGTCCCTTTTCTCTGCTCTCCCTTACCGTCAACAGCCTCGCTTTCCCTTCCCCACACAGCTCTGAACTCCACTGCACCTGTCCCTGCCCCTGTCCGGGCCACGGTCACCTGCCTGCGGGCAAAACGAATTCAGCGCGGGGTCTCACCTCCCGTGCAGCCCTCTCTAAAATGCTTGTGTTTAAAATGACAAAAATGTAAAGAAGGCATCAAGAGCAGTAAGGTAGAATAAGAGTAAGTTACACCCCCTCGATGCAGCTTTCAAACAAATAGAACTTTAATATCTTTTACATTCAAAAATAACACTGAAGTATTTTCAAGTTACTTTTGTATATTTTGTTTCTCATTTGAGAAAGAGAGAGAGAGAGAGTACATGAGCAGGGGGAGGGGCAGAGGGAAAGAATCTCAAGCAGACTGTGCAGAGTGTGGAACTCGACGTGGGGCTCAATCCCGCAACGTGGAGATCACCACCTGAGCTGAAACCGAGAGTTGGACTTAACTGATGGAGCCAACCGGGCGAAACTGCAGCATTTTCAAATTTTTCTAGACTTACCGGTAAGTTGCAGATACCCCAGAGAGTAGTTAGCATGTTACATAACAATAGCGCCATTCTTGGCTTTCAGCTGAAATTCACCAGCTCTTCCCCTGATGTCCTTTCGCTGTCCCCAAATCCAACCCCGATTCTCTCACCGCATTCATTGGTCGTGTCACCATAGCCTCCTCCAATTAGTGAGAGCTCCCCAGGACCAGTATCAATTATTACTCTTCTTGGGTAGAACGTCCCTCCATTCAAGTTGGTCTGAGGTCGTCTCGTCATTAGATGAAGCCACTTTTGGCAAGAACACCATGGACTCCTAGAATTTTTAAGCTGACCAGTTACTATGTGGCAGATGATATGGTGTCTTACTTTTTAAACATATGAAGTTACTGAAAATCCTCGCGACCCCTCCTGAAGTAATGATTTACCCCCCATCACAGACGAGGAGACAGGGCATGAAATCATTGACTGCGTTCACACAGGTAGTGGGGATGGGGCTGGGACACAGCAGCCCATACTCAGCCTTGAGCCATGGCTCCTCCAGGACAGACTTGGGGGCTGGACACTCCTTGGGGGCCCCTCCGGGCTGCACGCCGGGCTCGATCCCAAGACCCTGAGATCATGACCTGAGCCGAAGGCAGAGGCTTTAACCCACTGAGCCCCCCAGGCGCCCCGGGTCTAGTTTTATTTTAAGGTAGAAACTACAAACGAGAAAGATGTCAGCAAGTCAGAAATGTTTGAATACGAGCCGCTGGATGGAGAACAATGTCAAATAGGGAAAAAGTGGCATAGAGAAAAATGAACGGCGTGTTGGGAAAGCTAGGGGTTCCGCACTGTCCTTGGAAGTTAATTATAATGTGCACATTGCAAACAACCTGTTAATAAGCATTGGGGCCTGTTAATAAGTGGAGTGTAGATACGAGGCGTTCAACTCGCCTCCCTTATGTGACGATTAATGGCTGTGTTTTCCCTTCCACCCAACACACATTAACGAAGCCTCAAGCTTCTTCTCTTTCCCATAGAAAATGATTTCACATTCCACGACACGTTGACCCTATGTCACATCTGTGCTTGTTTCTCACTTTTGAAACATCTCGAACGATTTGCAGAGATGTATACGAGGCTGCCCAGGGGAAAATGCCGGGTGAGCATTCCAGCACACTCCTGGCCGGAGCTATTTGCCCAGAGAGCGGCTATCAACGGATCAGTGATACGCCGAGTAATAGAACAGGTGTTTTTCCATGGTTGGATCCGGGCCCAGTATTGTCGAACATCTTTATCAATGACCTGGCTGAGACGGAATGGAAAGCATGCTTTGCACCCGTGTAGCTGATACAGAGTTAGACGGGGACAAATAGGGGACGGTTGTCACCCCCGTTGACCTTGGCAGATAGTGGCTTCCACAATTCAGCAATGTGCATAGACGAGATTCCATGAGCAAAGAACAGTTAAGAGAATGAAAGAACTAGAAAGGCAGTAGAAGGGTTTTTTTTTTTTTTTTTTTTTTTTATGCTTCAGTGTTTTTCCGGCTGACGGGGGACCAGGGCAAGAGCACAGCGAAGGTGGTGGCCCGGGAGAGCAGGAGACGTCTTCTGCATGCCGCCGAATGGTGATTTCTTAGAAAAAGGAAGAGCGCGATGTCTGGAGGTAAATTTCTTACAGCTGTACCAGGCTCAGGGATCGGGAAAGGGTTTAAGAGAGAGAGAGAGGCGTGGTTAGGGGCGACTTGACCCGACAAAGGAGGCATCTGCAAGTTAGTCTGGAAGGAGGAGCGAAGCCAGGGCTGTCCCCCTTGTGAGGGGTGATACAATGGAGCCGGGCAGAACAAGAAGGCGCGATTTTGTAATCCCGCGGAAAATAAATAGCACGAGCAAACACAGATAAATACACGGGTCCTTTGAGGTCATGTAAAGTAAATGCCAGTACAGATAAGAAACAAGTGATAAATACAGAACGTGCGGAACGAAGTGTATGTATCGTAGCCAAAGCGATAGAGTCATGACTTTTAGGAGAACCCCGAATCTTGCCTTTGGAGACAGAAGAAAGCCAAAAGTCCTGTCTTACGCATCATATTTCCTTTGAGAGCAAAACAAACGGGAAACAAAGAAATGGATAAACATATACGTATTTACCTAAATAAGGTATGGGTAGAGGCGGGGGTCTCCTGCACTCTACTGAGCTACCTTTCCCGGTTCGTAAAATGCACACTTTTAAAGTCCTCCTGGGAAGGCAGTTAGACCAAAGCCCTTGTTAGTTAGCTTATGGAGGAGAGAGAAAAAAAGAAAAAAAAAAAAAAAAACACACCTAAAATAATTAACAAACTGGATTCGGTTAGCTTGAAGAGCCAAAGAGCTTGGACCCAGTTTTTCCAGAGGTGAAAACCACTGATTTCCTAGCTCTAACAAGTTGCTGAAGGAGAAAATGAAGTTACTCCTGCAGAGACTTTGGAAATTCAGATAAACTCTGATTTTTATGGCAAGGTGCAAATGTGTGCTTCCAAGACAGTAAGATTAGGCCCAAGATCTTAGGCCTCTGTGTGTGTGTGTGTGTGCGTGTAAGATTTGGTTCTTCTCTGTTATTTGTCAGCTCTCCGACTGCGTTACCTCGTACTCATAAAAAGGAGCAGTCGAGAGGCAGGAAGACAGATTGTTATTAGCCATTTGGGCCAGCGTAAGATGTACATATTTTCTCAGAGCCTGATAAAACAGTCCTATGAGCAGTCGAGTGTTCCTTCCGTCCTTCATTGAACAGTGGTGCTCCATGTTGGAGTTTTTAATCGGCTGTCGACAGGAAACCAGATGGCATAAAATGATGCAACGGGAAACATCAGATCTCCCGCCAACAGGGCGAGAAGTGGGCTGCGGTTAGTCTCCAGAAGGCCAGGCTGGCTGGAACCAGACCGGAGATCGTCTGTGGTCACCGCGATGGCCTTGCCTTCTGGTGACCTATCCTGCTATTGCCGACTGCGGGGACCCTGCCTTCCTGCTCTGAAAACAGAGACCCTTTCCTGGGCTGTGTGATAACATCTGAGCGTCCCCCCTTTCTCCCACTTTCGATGAAGGGGAAACAAATAGGATGTGGACAGCAGCTGTGGGGGTATTTCACAGATGGTGCCAACCGATCTACAAAGGCCTTTTGTGTTCGGGGACCCTGCCGTCTGACAGGTGTTGATGGTCCTGGGGACTCAAAGGTCTGCCAGCGGGTTACCGTCCCCGGCGAAGTTCATGGCTTGGATCCGTACTGTCTCAAGGGAGGAGAGCCCTCAGTTGAGGGGGCTGGGGGGCCAGTAGGGGCCCACGCCACTCTGCACAGGGAGCTCTCCCCTGCACATAGTCCGAACCCAGAGGGCTCCTTGGTCAGTTTCACAGCGTGAGGGTGATTCTCGAAGTTTCTGTCAATTCAGATGAAAATGCAAAAAGTAACAACTCTCAGTAGGCTGAGAAATGAGGCTTTCATCATTTCCACTCCCCCGACTTTGTGACCGCCCCGCCCACCTCACCTCCCTAACCGAAAGGGAAAACATGCCCAATGCTCTCTCCATTACAGAGCCCACTGAAAACAGCAAAAACTAATAAAAGTGAAAACAGTGTTTCTCCTACTCCCGATGAAAGGATCAGAACACTGGAAAAGGAATCAGGAAGCATTGCCTCCATTTGGAAATTTCTAAAGAATAGTAGAGTACCGGGGCTCCATCCATTAGGCGTCTAAATCCTGATTTCACCTCAGGTTGTGATCTCAGGGTGTCGAGATCGAGCCCTGTGACGGACTCTGCTGAGCGGGGAGTCTGCTTGAGGTCCCCCCACCCTCTGTCCTTCCTGCCACTTGTGCTCTCTTTCTCTAAAATAAATAAATAAAATCTTAGAAAAAAGAATATTAGGCTATGGCTTCTCAGTCTAACATCTGTACTTGGATACATTTTTAATATCTAAGATGGATTCTAGCCAATTTTGACAAGCAGCGGGGATTGTATTATGCATTACATTATTTTGACCTCAGCAACAAATTTCCATTATAGAATTTTCACAGGCCATTAGAATCCAAGCTGAGATAATACGTTAGCCTTGACATATGATCACTGTCCAGGTGTCTTGGACATTTCAAAAAGTTTCTTATGTACAGAATTCTTTTATTGGATTATTTTAGATATATCCATTATGCCTTTCTAGTAACTTGGAAGGGCATGATCTATTTATGTGCACACATACACACAAACATAATAAAACTATATTAAACATTTATGAACTATGATGATGAACTATGTTAAAATAGTTCAACAAAATGTGGTGAGTGCTTACTCCTGATGAAGAGATTTGTGGTGATTTTAAACTTTAAAAGTTATTGTATTGTTTGTTATACATATCATGCATATGTATCATTTTTTACGGAATTAAAAAGTTGCTTAAAAATTCCTTGAAAATATCAGTAGAGATTCAGCCTTCTTTGCTTCTCAGTGATGAAACTAAGGGGGTGGGCATATTAAGGAGACATTTTCAAGTGATCAGATTGAGGAAACAAGCATGATTCACTCATTCATCCAATCTTCCATTATTTACAAGTTCATGTAAATGCAAGTTCATGTGTGGGGTGCCTGAGTGGCTCAGTGGGTTAAGCCAGACTCCAGATTTCGGCTCAGGTCATGATCTCAGGGTCCGGGGATTGAGCCCCGCATCGGGCTCTCTGCTCATCGGGGAGTCTGCTTCCTCCTCTCTCTCTGCCTGCCTCTCTGCCTACTTGTGGTCTCTCTGTCTGTCAAATAAATGAATAAAAAATCTTAAAAAAAATGGGATTGTAGTTGGGGCTACACATTCAATAACACAGAATGGCCAAATCAGTAATTTTCTTCTAAAATAGGAATCTTAAAAGATTGCACAATTGAGTATAACTTCCAGGGTGAGGCTGTTCTCGGGGCAGGTACCTCAGTAGAGGTGGTAGGTGTGGGTCAAAGGTTTCCATCGGCTGGAGACCTGAGTGAGGGACTCATGAGGCTGCTGGTCCCATCTATTAAACAAGCTAATAAAAATGTCAGTCACGGGGGCTCCTGGGTGGCTCAGTCGGTTAAGTGTCTGACTTTGGTTCAGGTTACGGTCTCAGGGTCCTGGGATCAAACCCCGCATCGGTCTCTCTGGTCAGTGGGGAGCCTGCTTCCCCCTCTCTCTCTGCCTGTCTCTCCGCCTACTTGTGATCTCTCTCCCTCTGTCAAAAGAATAAATAAAATCTTAAAAAAAAAATGTCAGTCATGGACCCACCCTAGGAATTACATGAATTGCTTATATGAATGATTGCGTCAGTGAACGAAGAAATCAGCAATAAAATGTTCTTATGCAAAGCGTATCAGAGACAGACACTGGATTACTTCCTGTGGCTTAGGACTCACAAGCAAAGACTCTGACTGGCCAGTGCAGTTAAGAAAAATAAAGGTAGAGTGAAGACTTGGTTGGAATCTGTGTATTCTTCATACTCCTTTATATAAATTACTACATGAATAAGATATATTCCTGACAATATCAATCACTGAAAAGATAGGGAAGCATTTTATTTGGGTGTAAAAAGAGAAAGGTCATACACATGACGGTTGGTGACCTCCATCTGGTTTCCCCGGCTGTTGTTCTTAGTGCCTTACAAATTGGTAGGAACATTTTCCTGAGGAAATGTGTTTCTGGTGGTTATATCACTGTAGAAAGGTGCTGCTGCATTGTGAATTTTTATAACTTTTTAAAATGTAAGCTCCAGGGGCGCCTGGGTGGCTCAGTGGGTTAAAGCCTCTGCCTTCGGCTCAGGTCATGATCTCAGGGTCCTGGGATCGAGCCCCGCATCTGCTCATTGGGGAGCCTTCTTCCTTCTCTCGCTCTTCCTGCCTCTCTGCCTACTTGTGATCTCTCTGTGTCAAATAAATAAATAATATCTTTAAAAAATAAAAAAAAATGTAAGCTCTAGGCCAACATGGGGCTTGAACTCATGACCCTGAGATCAAGAGTCACGCGCTCTACCGACTAAGCAAGCCGGGCAGCTCCATTATGAATTTTTAAAACCAGTTTCTGTTGTTTGGTGAAGGACACATATTTGAAAATTCTCTCCCTCTCCTTTTTTGCTGGAAGGGAATTGGAGACGATAATAGGACAGAGGATCTCTGACTTCTCTGCTCCAAGATATAGTAATTAAACTCCATTCCTCTTACTCATGTGCAATTAGGCATGTTTCCAAAGAAAAGATGAGTAGATGGTGGTTGGATGGATGGGGTTATTCATTAACCAATAGGCTTCCAGTGATGTGAAGGGGAAAAAAGGATCGACATCCTCTGTCATGCTTCTCCACTAGGCCATTGCCTCTGGGCAGCATTTCCTCTTGATTGCACTGACGGTCACAGGCGCGACCCCCGACACACCGTCAGGCCAGTGGCCTGCACGTCAGAGACTCGTGTGGCGAGCACACATGCACGGCAGTGTCTCTGGATCTGATGTTCCCATGACACACGATACCGTCTGTCCTGTGGCAGGGCTGTTTCACGTTTCAGGTCTGAGCTCTGATAGCGCCTTCCAAATAAGGGAAAGGATAGCAGGGCGTGCATTGTGAAGGCAGGTGTTGAGTTTCAATGCATGAGGAAGAACGTACGGGATCCCTGGTGTCAAGTTTGCCTTGGCATCCCTTCCCTTCCGGAAACTTCAGAGGCTCAGGGACCTGTGCGGTAATTCCTTGCTCCGGGAGCAAATCTTTCCCGGGGGCACATCAGTCCCACCTCGACTCACACATGCAGGAACGTATGCTAAGCTCTACTTAGCATACGTGTATCTGGCGCCTTCTTGGGTTTCAATCTCCTTGCTGCTGTGCACACTGGTGGCACAAATTTAAAGCAGATAGTGACGCGAGCAAAGTGCCTCACAATTCCTTGTCAACTCTGAAAACGCGAATACAACCTGAGAGCAGACACCTTGTTTCCTAGAGACAGCGCTGCGTTTGAAGTTAGACTCACAGCTCGTCATCATCAAGGATAGGAACTGGGGCACATCACTTAGAGCTTCTGAGGCTCCTTTTTCCCAGTCTATAAAATGGGGCAAAGAATGACAAATGTCCTGTGTAATTGTTAGGAGGTGGCAAAGTTTGGTAGACTGTAGATTGCCTAACTTATCTAAGCAACGGCTGTATTTCCCCCCTGTACCGTTTAATTCACTGCTAATGAAAGTCTGGAGCAAAAAATCTCGTGGGAAATTGTGCCAGGAAGGGGATCAGTCATGACTCTGTGGTCTCTGCGCAAATCTTAGCTATGTCGTGCATGGATGCCTGAATTTCAGGCTCACTTCTTGAAAACCTTGATCTCGGTTTGGAAGTAACCTCAAAAAGCCATAGTGTCTAAATACTGCCCTATACGCTGCCATGTCATTTTATTTTTTTAAAGATTTTTTTTTGAATTTTTAAGTAATCTCTACACCCATCATGGGGCTCAAACTTATAACCCGGAGATCAAAGGTCACATGTGTTACTGATTGAGCCAGCCAGGTGCCCCTAAACTACAGTTTTAGAGATTCCATGGCTTTGGTCCCAGAAAGGTGAATTGACCTTGCGGGGAGGCTGTGTCCCGACCAGTGGGCTCAGGACCCCCAAGAGAAATGGTGGCCTCAGGCCACATCGGTTCTATGGCCTTTGCTTTCAGACAGATGACTGTCTCTGATTCCATTTTTTTTCTGGCTATGCTGTGTTTTCTATGCAAGCTTTCCAATAGGAGCAAAGACTCCTCCTTTGGTTACGAATAACATCTCTTCTTGGCCTTGATAGACCTCATCACAATTTAAGAAGTTGATATCTGGGTTCCAAGTTGCCCTCTTGTGGATTTGGTTAATGGGAATCATTCTCTTTAAACAAATCTGTGTTGGGCGTACACATACACAGAAACTTCCACCTGAGGGCTGATGGTAAGACACTGAACCGAGATGAGTTTACGGTGGGAAGGGAACCTGACCTGGTCCCACACACAATGACCTAGCCACTTCTTTCTTTTCTTTTTTTTTTTTTAACATGTATTTATTTATTTCCCTAAATACATTTATTTTATTTTTTCAGTGTTACAAGATTGTTCATGCACCACACCCAGTGCTCCATGTAATATGTGCCCTTCTCAATACCCACCACCAGGCTCGCCCAACCCCTCACCCCTCCTCCCCTCCAAAACCCTGTTTGTTGCTCAGAGTCCATAGTCTCTCATGGTTCATCGCCCCCTCCAATTTCCCCCCATTCACTCTTCCCTTCCTTCTCACAATGCCCTCCATGTTTTTCCTTATGCTCCACTCATAAGTGAGACCATGAGATAATTGACTCTCTCCACTTGACTTATTTCACTCCGCATAATCTCTTCCAGTCCCGTCCATGTTGATACAAAAGTTGAGTATTCATCCTTTCTGATGGAGGCATAATATTCCATTGTATATATAAACCATATCTTCTTTATCCATTCGTCTGTTGAAGGGCATCTTGGCTCTTTCCACAGTTTGGCGATTGTGGCCATTGCTGCTATGAACATTGGGGTATGTGTGGCCCTTCTTTGTACTGCATCTGCTTCTTTGGGGTAAATACCCAATAGGCCCATGTACTTTGCTGTAAATCTCACTGTCTGGTTTTTGGCTTGTCCTCTCTGCACTACCAAGGAGTGCCAGAGGTGGCGCTATGACGCCCCCTCGCTGCTCCTGTAGACTGCGCTAATCCCTGTACAGGTTTTTTTTACAGGGTTTTTACAAACGGAATGCTGAACCCCCAGAGGGCAAGAAATGAAGATAAATTGTAGAAGTGGCTGTTGCATGTGACAGGGTAGTAGTTCAGTTCATTAAGCAACCTTTCCCAGACTATCTGGTGACGCTGTGTCATTGGATGAGATGTCGTTTTTCCAAGTAGCCGCATGTGGGAAAATTTACTCGGGATTTTGTTCGGCTTTGACCCTGATCCATAACCATTTTCTGCGGCAGCCTGAAACTGGCAGCCTGGGAGGCTTTGCTGTCCAAATTCCTGCACTTTACCTGCTAGACAGGTTTCCCCTGGGTGGAGGAATTGGACAAAGCCAGCCTTTATCCGTACCTGGAGTAGTTCCACTTAGCCATTGTTCGTTTTGGGCTGGTCGCTTTTTGGCAAAAATCCAGGATTCCCTAATTGAATGAAAACTCTGTTTATGAGGTTTCCCAAATGTATCACATTTATAAAAATTAAAACAAATTGTATTTGAGTCACAAATAGGAGCCTCAATTCGGCCACAGAGGATGTAGTCATTAAAAAACAAAGAAATCTAGAGGGAGGAGAGAGCCAGAGTGAGCTTTCAAAGTACTATGTTGCTATTCTTTCTACTGTTGGCTTGAACTTATGTTTTTATCTCCAAGTGCTACTTCTTTCAGTTAATCCTGTAGATCGGCTTTTGCTTACTACTTGTCTATTAATTACCAGTGGATTTATTGAGTGCCTACTATGTTCTAGAATTTCTTCCAGGCACGGGGTACTCTGAACTAGATCAGAAGTCATTTTTAAGCTGGGAAGGACCTTCTGATCCATAGTTCATCTTCTTGGAGTTCTGTTAATTCATTAAAAAAAAAAGAAAAATGGGTCCCATTCACCTAATAAAATGCTGTTTTCAGTCTGCGACCTGCATTTCTGGTCCGGTTAAGCTCTTTTCTTATTTATTTAAATTTTGTTACGTACATGTGACCAAGTGCACAATTCTTAAAGTTCTTCATGATTTTTTTTAAAGATTTTTAAAAAAATTTATCTGAGAGAGAGAGAGTATGAGCCGGGTGAGGGGCAGATTCCCTGCTGAGCAGGGAGCCCGATTCGAGGCTCCATCCCAGGATCCTGAGATCATGACCTGAGCTGAAGGCAGACGCTCAACCGACTGAGCCACCCAGGCAACGCGGGGTCTTCATGAGTTTTTATAAATGTGTATGCCTTGGCTTACAATATAAAGAGACACACTTCCAGTGTCCTGGAAGGCTCCCTGTTCCACCCTATCACCAGAGGAAATACTCTATATTCTTCGTGTGTGGCTTCTTTTACTGGGAGAGTTATTCGTGAAGTCACATGTATCATCCATGGAATTTCATGTAGTAGCCATTTGTCCTCTGTATTGTTCTGCAGTATTCTGTTTTGTGATTATATCATAATTTATTTATCTAGTCTATACCTTTTTTTTTTTAACAGAGCAAGCGAGAGAGCGAGAGAGAGAGAGAGAGAGAGAGAGAGCGCACACACAAAAGCAGGGTGGGGAGGAGCGGAGGGAGGGAGAGAGAGAGAATCCCCAACAGACTCCCCAGTGAGCGTGGAGCCCGATGGGGGACTGGGTCTCCCGACCTTGACATCGTGACCTGAACTAAAAACAAGAGTTGCATGCCCAACGGACTGAACCCCCCAGGTGCCCCTGATGTTAGCATCTTTTACGGGAATGGAACTACTACTATTGGGTAGGTACAGACATTGCGTCTCGAGCATGGAGACCCAAGGATTAGATAGAATGTGTCAGTCATCGTGTCCTTCCTCGTCCTGAAGATAGCATCCTTCCCAGGTTATGTAGAGAAGCGTGCTGATGTTTGGGTTGCAGAGGTGGGAGACCGACTTCCCCTCCCGCGTCCTAGGGGTAGTCCTGAGCATCCGGTGACATGTGGTAAGGACATTAGACCAGCTGGATGGCAGTGACTCGGGAACAGAATGGGCTGCCCTTGGAGGAGTCTCTCTTCCCCAGGATCTTGCCCAGACCAGTCTCACCTCTTTCTTTCCCCCAGTGCATAAGCAACCACACTGTCCCCCCTCCCCCTGCCCACGGCTTCCTTTCCTCACTCACGTTTGACCTGCTCTCAACATGCTGCCCTCATTATTCATGGCCTTATCGTCGTCTCGCAGCCAATAGCACTCTTGGAAAACATGTTACCCCTTTTCCCTCCCTCATGTCCTTCTAGAAAACTGTGACGAGGTGGGTGGAGAGCCAAAGACAAGTAAGTGAGGGCCTTAGTAACGCCATGACCTCACGCTGCCTTTGGTTGAGGATAGAAGGCGTGCTTGATCACGTTCTCCTTAGTATCTACTGATACGCACATTAACCCACCAAGAAACTGGAGGTGGGTGTTTGCAAATCTCCCTTCTTGGCTGGTATGACATAAGTGATCCCATGGTGGAAAATGCCAATAGCATCCAATACTTCTTGGATGGGAGAAGCCATTCTGGGTTACAACACCAGACTCTCTAGCCTGATATCCGTCCTTTTATCAGGCTTGCTTTAATCCTTTCTTTTTAGCTTGTGAAATAGGAAAACATCATTTTTATTGCCCTCTAGTGATGAATGATTGCAAACACTTAGCCACCAAAGCATTTACTGATACTAAGGTGTAGTAAAAGTCCCATCGTTTCTTTCTGCATATAAAGGTAATGCACACTTAGGATAGAAATAGTGTATCTGACCCTCTCTTCTGAAACTTAGGGGTATGTATTCAAATGCCTCCTCTGCAGGTCTGAGTGGACCTCCACGCCCATCTCGAACTTCAGGTTACCCCAGGAACCTGTCCTCGCCACAGTGCTCCCCATCTCCTCTTGCTAGCAGCTCGAACCAGAATCTTCGAGATCTCCCTTTCTTTTATACTGTAGTATAAAATTTGTAAAGTACAGACAAAAAAAAAAAAATAGAGAAGATGAGAGATGAAAATTAGCTAAAAATTTAGTGGGAGTACCAGTCAAAGATTACGAACATATTTTTAGTCTTGGAAAGCTGCTGTCCCTGAATCTTTCTGGGGGCAGAAACCACTAACCAGTGCTCGAGCTGGGCGAGGGCTCCCTTTTTCCTGCACCTTACGCAGTGCTGGTTGCTGCCATTTAAAAAAGTTCTTTTCCAACAAGTTATAATATCTTTTCTGATTGTTTAATTTTTGTATCTTTGAGAGCTAGAGAGGGTTCATGCCTTCTCCTTGATTTTTGTTTCTTAGGGAGGAAGCAGTTTTTTCTATGGGAGTCATGTCCTTCTTGTTAAAACTGTCTGGTGTTCCAAGGGACTTAGAAAGAGTTGTGGGAGGGGGAGGGCGAGGGGTCAAACCATCCTGCCCTGCCTTCTGCCCACACTCCCTAGGCAGGATCCTCCCCATCATCAGGCCTCCAAGCCTTGCATCTGGCTGATGGAGTTTTCCTCTCTGAACACCCCTATTATCTGGGTGAAGCCCTCTTCGGAGAGTTTTTACGGTGAGCATCCAGGGGTAGAAGAGATCCAAGAGGTGCAAAATGCTGTGTTAGCTCAATCCCGCTGGGACCTATGAGAGCAAGCAGCTGTATGTCTGCTCAGGGCCCACAACGAAGAAATGGACCTGACGCACTGAGTCTGACACCGAGTTTTCTCCGTAGGGCTTCTCCTGGCCCCCTGTTGGGAGGACAAGCCTCCATTATATTCTGGATGAGGTTGGGTGGAAGGTCGTCGGGCGATGACACCCTCTTCAGGGTTCTGAGAGCCCTGAGGTGTTATTCCTGCTCCCTCCCTCTGTCCCTCAAGGACTCCAGGACAAGAGGGAGCCTGCAGTGATTGTTCAACCCATCGTGTCGCAGCGCACCTTGGTGTCAGCATCCTTGGACAGCAATGCTGTCTTCCACATGCAGGGGCTATAGATCCCCAACATATGGACACCCCCACCCCGCCTCAGGGCATTGTGACATTAGATGTGACCTCAACACCAGTGACATGCCTATCCAAGGACAGGGCTGGGGTTGGTGGTGGATGGGGCAATAAGGTCTCTTCCAGGTTCAGGGTCTGAGTTATAGGGTCCTCATGTGGTTTATTTTCACCTCGGTAGATACCTGAAAATGCAAATCACTATTCCAGTCTGCTTTTTTAAGAAGAAACACATTTTATTAGATCAAAAAAAAATTACCACCAAAATGGTGTTAAGATTGTCCATCTTTTAGGCCCGTCTTTTCTCCCCTTTAGGAACCCGGAAAGCCTGACATGAGTGATGGAGATGTGTCCACATAAGTGCGGATGCTCACAGGAGGGAAACTCTCTTGAGCAGTTGTGTTCACTGTGTTTAGCAATATAATTTCCAGCACAGCAAAGTCTCCTTAACCCATACGTATGGCCCGCCATGAGGCTCTGGTCTTCAGATTGGTGATGCAGACTTTTGAAAATCCCGCTTGCTCGTCTACAACACAGCTGGGACAGGCAAAAATATCAAATGCAGGATATTGGCCAGACACTTGAGAAGCATCCACATCTCTAGAGCTTCTCATGATGATACGATGGGAAACCTCACTCAGGACCACCATGTTCTTGGTTAACCAGCTGTAACAGTGGTTGTGATTGGTTGTAACACTTTCCATTCACGACACTTTACTGAATAATAATGACAGCTTCAACATCCCTGTCAATTTCTGCATCTTCTAATCCTGATTGGGATCCTGATCTTATTAGTGAGCTCCCAGGAGTTCCTCTAGGACACTCACCAGGCCAAAAGGGGAGTTACTGTGAGGGTGAAGTGAGTTAAACATTTAAAACACTTAAAACAGTGCCTGATACATGGTAATTGCCCAGTTGATCTCATCACCACCACCACCATCACCATGATCACCGTCATCATCCTCACCATCATCATTATCATCATCACCATCCCCATCATCTCCATCACCATCATCATTATCATTATCACCATCACCATTACCATCACCACCAGTATCACCATCACCATCACCACCACCATCACCATCATCTCCATCACCATCATCATTATCATCACCATCATCGTTATCATTATCACCATCACCATCATCATCACCACCATCATCATCATCACCATCATCATCACCACTACCATCACCATCATGACCAACATTACCATCACCACCAGTATCACCATCACCATCACCACCACCATCACCATCATCTCCATCACCATCATCATCATCACCATCATGATCATCACCATCCCCATCATCTCCATCACCATCATCACCACCATCATCATTATCATCACCATCATCGTTATCATTATCACCATCACCATCATCATCACCACCATCATCATCATCACCATCATCATCACCACTACCATCACCATCATGACCAACATTACCATCACCACCAGTATCAACATCACCATCACCACCACCATCACCATCATCTCCATCACCATCATCATCATCACCATCATGATCATCATCATCACCATCATCATCACCATCACCATCATCTCCATCACCATCATGATCATCATCACTACACCATCATCATCGCCATCATCACCATCATCATCATCATCATCACCACCATTAGTACCATCATCACCATCATTATCACCACTATCATCATCACCATCACTAACATCACGCGTCATCATCGTCATCATCATGATCATCACCATCATCATCCTCATCACCACCATTAGTACCATCATCACCACCATCACGATCATCACCATCATCATCACAATCACCACCATTAATTGTCCCATCATCACCAACACTATCAGTACCACCACCATCATTATTCTAGTCAGCATCAGGCCACAGGACAGCCCTTTGGCAGACGGCATGAGGCTCTCCTCCTCATATCTACCTACTACTTGTTGGAGACAGAAGCAGAGGGACCATTGCACATGGTCTTTCAAAGCGGTAGGCCATCTACACTGTAGTCTTTTATTTCCAGTTGCTTCCCTTTGTAAAAATACATTTGTCTTGCATTCTGTGCTTTATTTGGTCTTCTGAGACTCTGCATCCCAATTAGGCTTCAGTAGCCTGTCCTGACCGTGGAGGGGAGGGGTCAAGATGGGAAGTAAGAATGATAGGAAAGAGATACTATGGCTGATCCAGGCCAGTCCACTGGATAGAGAGAGTCTGCAAGACAGGCTGTGGGTAGGGGTGGAAATCCACATTGTGGGTCATCACTGAGTGAGGTGGTGCAACCCAAGCAGTACCCCCTCTCCCCCAGAAATCTAGGCCCCGCTGTGGGGCGAGCCCAGGAGGTGGGGTTGTGAAAACTATGCACGTACCCTTAGTAGACATGTCACCAAATCTCCACTCAGGGCTCCTGGAAGAAGAGTTCCCTTCACGTGACATCACAGGGTGCTTCACTCCCCCCCCCTTCCGCATATCCATGCAGGTGGCCTGTCCACGAAGATTCAATGTTCCAGCCTTATGCTCTTTTTTTCAGGTGTCTTGCTCTCAAGAGGATGACCATGCTTCTCCTCTGCTCCTATGACACTATGCTTGCCCTTACCTCAACCCTTATTCCCTGAACCCCCCCAAGGGCAGAATTACAGATGCTCTGCAACTTTGGAGCAAATCAGTTAGGGGCAATAAGTAATTTTCTGGGCGTCTACAGCTTTCTGCATATAAGGATAAAATGGTGACCCCAGGATTGCGAGCTGGCTAGTGGAAATCTGGGGAGTAGCCTGATTGTTGCCTCAGATCCTTGTGGAACTTGGAGAGTATATGTAAATACATCAATTTTCTAGTATTTTTGAATTTTTAGTTTCTAGTATTTAAGGATTAAGAAGGAATTGTTCTCCACTCACTCAAGGATGAGTAGAGCTAGGCCCTAATCTTCAATGGTTCTTAACATCACAAAGGGAGAGACAGACTTCAGGGAAGCACAAAAACCATCTGTGTATTTTTATCAAAAGAACTGAATTAGAGGAAGGCCCAGAAGATGTACAATTAGGGGACACATTTGACACCACCCAGGATGTGTGTGGTCCGCCATGTGCAGGCTCACGGAAACTCTACGGAGACATGACCCCGGTCCTTCGACAAATTCACGTCAAGGAAAAAAACAGAGATCTTTAGGAGCCATATCAACCAACTGCAAGTGACATTTTTAGGAGCTGATTCAAAAAAGAAACTAAGAAACAAAAGACACATTCAGAGACTTTTGAATGTTGCCCGGATGTTGGCTGGTTGACATAAAGAATCAGTGTTAATTTTCAGGGGAGTCATTGTGATTAGTTTCTTCAGGGAGAACTTATCTGTTAGCAAAGCTAAAATATGTATGGTGAAACGATCTGGTGTGGGGGACTATTTGATGTAATCCGGAGCACGGAGGATGGGCAGGAGAGAAGGTTCCCGCTGGCTGTGAGTTCATTTTACGATTTTCTCTATTTTTGTATCTGTTTAGAAGTGTTCACATTGAAAGCAAAGAAAAGAAGGAAGCACAGCTAGATGAAGATTATAGCCACAGCCTGATTGGAACAGAGACCGTAATTTCGGGAGGAAAGACAAATCCAAATAAGTAAGTCAAGTGTTCTTGTTTAAAACCAACGTAATGAATCATGTGGCACAATTTCATTCACGTAAAGTGGGCTTTAAAACTTTTGCATTTATAAGCAATAGGATTCTGGGGCACTTGGGTGGCTCCATTGGTTAAGCATCGGACTTGGGCTCTGGGCATGATCTCGGGGTCCTGGGATCCAGCCCCGCATCGGGCTTCCTCCTCAGTGGGGAGTCTTCTTCTCCCTCTCCCTCTGCCTCTGCCCCCCACTCATGCTCTCTCTCTCTCAAATAAGTAAAATCTTGAAAAAAAAATATATATAATAGGATTCCAAATTTGGGAGCAAAAGAGGAAAATAGCAATAGTCAGCTGGGTCTTGTCTACTGGTTGGTTGGGGGCATCCAGAGGGTAAGAAACGTTTGCTTTTGTCCTGGGTTCCTTTCAAAGACCACAGCGGCGGACATCGTCTAGCCTCTCTCTACTTCCTGGTCTGGGAGCTTGTCATTTCCAAGGATTTTCCTTGACCTACTTCCTTTGTCTCTAAGCTGAGGGTGTGAATTCACTAATCCAGTCAATTAAAATGTGTGAATTTCGTCTCGGGGGTGGGGGGGGTCCTGGGATCTAGCCCCGCACCGGGCTCTATGCTCAGTGGGGAGCCTGCTTCCCCCTCTCTCTCTGCCTGCCTCTCTGCCTACTTGTGATCTCTCTCTCTGTGTCAAATAAATAAATAAAATCTTTAAAAAAAATTAAATGTGTGAATTTCCTAGTGGAAGTCACTAAGAGCAGAACAGTTTACTCACCTTTCTTGGGTGAGAGATGCTTGCCTTTGTTTTATGATGGTGACATCACTAGGAATACATTTCACAAAAGCAGCATTTTCTCTTTGTTATGATTTATTTATTCATTTGAGAGAGGGAGAGTCGGGTGAGAGGCAGAGAGAGAGGGATAAACAGATTCCCTGCTAAGCAGGGAGTCCAACATGGGGCTTGATCCCAGGACCCCAAGATCAGGACCTGAGCCAAAATCAGGACTCAGACACTTTACTGACTGAGCCACCCATGTGCCCCTAAAAACAGCATTTTCTAAGAGGCAATCAAATTGATTTCAGATCACGGGAAGAGCCATACAGGCTTCTTTTGTTTTATTATGCTTCACTTTATTGTGCCTTCCAGACACTGTATTTTTTATTAAGCAAAATTCTGTGGCAGCCCTGCGTCGAGCAAGTCTGGCCACGTCATTGTCTCCACGCCATTTACCCACTTTGTGTCTCTGTGTCACATTTGGGTACTTCTTGCAATGTGTCAAACTTTTTCATTATTATTACGGTTACTATGGTGATCTGTGATCAGGGATTATAACTCACAGAAAGCTCAGAGGATCGTTAGCGTTTATTTAGCAAGAAGGCGTTTATTATTAAGATGTACGTTGTTTGCTCGCTCATGATGGTATTGTACACTTAATAGATTACAGTGCAGTATAAACATAATGTTTAGATGCATCGGAGGCCAAAACATTCATCGGACTTGCTTTATTGCAATATCCGCTGACGGCTGTGGTCTGGAACCAAAACCATGATGTGCCCGAGGTACGCCTGCATTCTCTTGGGGTTGGAGGCAAGGGGCCGGGGTGCAGGGGTGGTGGTCAGTGCGGTGTCTCGTCAAGCCTACTGAATCATGGTAGCGTCCTGGGCTTGGTGATGAGGACCGTGGGGCCTCCTGTGAACGTTTCAAGTGTGGACAGGACAGGGAGGCTTGATTGGTGTGTACGGGGGGGTGAGAAGCAGGGTCGAGATCTCAATGCCACCTTTCCCAAATGTCTATGCCAGGTCAAGCTGCAGAGGGATGTCTTTGCCTCCAGGAATTGCTCTGGGAAGTGAGAGGAGTGGGGAGCCACTCAGGACGCGGAATGGGCTCACACCAGACAGACGGATTGCTGGAAGGTCTGAAACAGACAACAGCCTGCCCAGAGCAGGGTTGGGGGGTGCAGGCCAGAGAGGGCCAGGCTCCACACGTCGGGGCTAGTCTGCGGCTGCTGGTGCAGGGCTGGAGAGAGCCCCACTCTGCACACCGGCAGGGCTCAGGGAGGTTGGGCGAGTCTGTGCCCACGAATCTCACCTGCATTGCTGAGGGGGTCCTGATGATGCGTCCATCCCCCACGGCAGCCAGAACCTGGGCCTGAGCACTTGCCGAGCTTCTCCCTCTGCAAAGCGGGGCCATCTCCGTCTGAGACCAGCAGCTCCCACCTGGAGACCTGGAGTAAGTGATGTGCTTGCTCAGAACACATGGGACCCAACCTACGGCAGCAACTTGTGTATGTAGGGACCAACCCTGGGGACCGAAAAACTCTCGAAAGGGACCAGGACCGGGTACTGCGGGTACGGCGCAGCAAAGCTTCCTGGTCCCCTCCCTCTGGGTTGATGGTCTTCCAGCTACAGGACCCCATGAGGAAAGCCACCTGCATCTTCAGTACGAGAACCCTTGAGGGCAACGCAGACGCTGGGGCTCCTTGGCGGGGACAGAAGTGGTGGCTCCAAACCCAGGGAGAGGGGGGAAGGGTCGAATGTTCCAGACCACGAAGCCCAGTGAATAAGAGATGGACTGAGAGAGAAGGAACAGACACACAAATGAATCAGTAAGCCCTGAGTGGCTTCTAATCTCTTGGGGATTTGGCAATAAATGAATCATAAAGAGTTCCACTAAACCTATTCAATAGCGTGACTCTGTGTATGCAAGCATACCGTGTTTCCATAAGGGGGACGCCTGAGTAATCTATCTGAGTAGAAGTAACTCTCGTGCTTTCTTTGCTGTTGATAGGGGAAGGTTCCCAGGGGCAGGTGGGGTTGTCTCAGCCCTGTCCCAGCGACAGGTGCAGCCACGGGTCCAGCTGGCACAGCCTCTGCTGTACTCACCTGCAGCCCTACAGACACAGCTCCTTCCCGGGGCATGGGCAGCACTGGGGCTTGGAGACTCCCTTTCCCTTCACCTTTTTATTTCTCCGAAGACCATCCGTTCTCTGCTATCCCTTTTTCTAAAAATTATTTAATTTAAATTTAAATTTTTATTTAAATTTAATTTTATTTTTTTTAAAGATTTCATTTATTTATTTGAGAGAGAGAGTGAGAGAGAACATGAGAGGGGAGAAGGTCAGAGGGAGAAGCAGACTCCCCGTGGAGCCGGGAGTCCGATGTGGGACTCGATCCGGGGACTCCGGGATCATGACCTGAGCCCAAGGCAGTCGCTTAACCAACTGAGCCACCCAGGCGCCCCTTAAATTTTTATTTTTTAAAAAAGATTTTATTTATTTGTTTGACAGAGAGAGAGATCACAAGTAGGCAGAGAGAGAGGGGGAAGCAGGCTCCCCGTTGAGCAGAGAGCCCGAGGCGGGGCTCGATCCCAGGACCCGGAGATCATGACCCGAGCTGAAGGCAGAGGCTTTAACCAACTGAGCCATCCAGGCGCCCCTCTGCTATCTCTTTTCTTAACTTTTACTTTGCAGTCTCTGAGAACTATCCTCACCCCACACCTCCGTTAGCCTCACATTGGCCATTTTGGGGTCCTTGGATCTTCGAGTCAAGAGGGACTTCCTCAGCACTTCCAGGTCCCTGCTCTGAACAAAGCGACGAATCACTTTCACAACCTTGCTGCAGGAAGCCCCTACTTTGGCAGTTACTCCGATGTTGTTTATTTCATAGGGACATCATTTGTTCTGGAACATCCGACCACTGCATTCTCCATGCATATGAAATTTCTGCTTCTGACTAGTTCTTTCCTACCATTCGAGTGCTAGCGTGGTGAGGTCTTCTTGTTCTGGTTGATCTAAATTAGAATTCCTCTAGTCGCTCCCTAGGACAATGCCCTGTTTTTCTGTTCTATGTCCATCCAGCTCATAGCCCTATCCAAACACTCTGCAATCCGGTACCTCAGAACAAGTAGAATCCTTCATACAAGTGAAATGTCTTTAAACCTCTGAAACCAATCGTCACAAGCAGCCTCTAAATATTTTATTTTATTCTGCCTTCCTCATCGCTGTCCCTTCTAAGCCTCTCTATAATGTGCCTCTCCCACTGTGCTTCCATAGAAATCCATGCAGACAAGGTGGTAGGATGGAATGTTCTTTTTTTTTTTTAAAGATTTTATTTGTTTATTTGACACACAGAGAGAGATCACAAGTAGGCAGAGAGGCAGGCAGAGAGAGAGGGGGAAGCAGGCTCCTTGCTGAGCAGAGAGCTCGATGTGGGGCTCGATCCCAGGACCTCGAGACCACGACCCGAGCCGAAGGCAGAGGCTTCAACCCACCGAGCCACCCAGGCGCCCCAGAATGGAATGTTCTATCGTCAGTGGACATGTTCTTTCTCTGCACCCCACTTTTCCGCAGCATGACAGACACTCTCACAGCATCCCCATGGGCTGCCCCACATTTCCCTGCTAGCTGGCGGTGAGGCAGGGCCGTGTGGCTAGTTCTGGCCACTGGGCTGTTATTGGAAGCAGGATGTGTCCTCTCTGGGTGGCATCATTTAAGGGCTGGTGCACTGCGCTGGGGACCTGTCCTCCTCGGCATTGATGACATGTGTTGAGACAGGTGGTCGGCGGTGTGCCGGTAAACGTTGAACCACATTTGCTGCTTCTGGGGAACAAAGGCAATGTGAATGAAGCATTTGCCAATTTCATGGTGTAAGTACTTCCACCAAGGCCAATTTCACACGGCCCATGTGTTGCCTCTGAACACGGATTTGGGAGGCGACGCCTACTGTTGGCCATTGCCAGCTGATGCTGGCAGTTCTAGCTTGACGCCAGAGATACTGAGTGACCATGTGGAATGACCAGGATTGTTGTCTTACCGATAAGCGGACATCACATGAGTGAGCCACTGAATTTGTTTTGTTGTTGTTGGAGACCAAACCTGATTAATTTCCTTGTACTGGGGGCTAGATTTCAGGTCTACCCTTCCCAAGAGTTGGTGAACCGGAGCGTGTGTCCATCAAATTCTTTGTTCTTCGAGTTCAACTACGATGGTGTAGTGGAAGACACAACAGAGAACTACTTCTTGAAGAAGTTGCTTTCCCCCTGTACTTACGGAGCGGTCAAAGTTTCTCTTCTGACTGAGGAAGACAAGAGATTTGCAGATAGAGGAAGACTATACGTCCTGAAGGGCGTTGCCTCCTGCTCCCAGAAACATCACCTCCTCCACGGGAAAGATGGGCTCTCTGGGGAGTTGGGAATTGCTCCATTGGAGAGGGCTTGTGCCCATCTTCTGGAGCCCAGTGAAGCAAGCCAAGGGGCAGTGAGTACGGTTGGTTGATGGTCTGCGTGGACAGAGCACAGCTGCACAGTGCTCTGAGTCTCAGGTGGTCCCAGGCAAGGGCCACACTTCTCACATACATGGATGTCGGAGTGAAGAATCACGGTACTGATTGAGAGGTCATGTGCGTGGTACACGGCGGCCCCTGGAGATGAGAAAACACACAGTGGAGAAGGCACGTCTAGGTCTACGTGTCATCAGATACTCATGGATCAGACCCATGGACACCCTCCCCTCACTCTCACTGCCCATCTCCATCTGTGATGCTGCCTTAGTCCCTGAATATCAGATGGAGCTCTGGGGGGCAAACTCAGAAAGCAAGAGTGCCTGAGTTCTCATTGGAAAGTGATTGAGAAAATCCAGATGTTAGTTGTTGTTTCGTTTTGTTTCGTTTTTTCGTCAGGAAAGATGAGTGCATGAGAAAGAGCTTGGGTTGTGGAAGATATACTTCTGCACACGTGACTTCAGTGATACGAAAACGTTGTGCCTACTCTAATGGCACTGAATGGCTCACCACTCTTGCAATCAGTCTTCTACTGCTGTGACAGGTTACCACCGTGTAGCAGGTTAAACAATGCTACAGAACTCATCTCACAGTTTCCGCACGTCAGGATTCGGGAACGGCTTAGCTGGGTCCTCAGCTCAGGATCTCACAAGGCTATGACCAGATCGCTGGCCAGGGCTGGGGGCTCCTTGGAGTCTGGACTCATATTCCAAGCTCATTGGTGGTTGACAGTATTCCTTTCCTCGAAACTCTACAACTCAAGGCATCTTGCGTCTTCGAGTCCAGCAGGAGGGCGAATCTGACTTCATTCTCTGACCTCCAGGCCCAGAAGCCCAGCCAGGATGATCTCTTTTTTGATGGCTCAGAGCCACCTGCAGAGGGACCTCAATTCTATCTGCTAGATCCTGCAGCGTCTGGCACTCATCAGCCTCTATAATCGCGAGAGCCAGTTTCTTATAAAAAATCTCTCTCTATAAAAAAAAAAATCTCTCTATATAAACATATGTTATATATACATACACATTCCATTGGTTTATTTCTTTAAATAACACTGATTAATACAGTGTCTTCTTTATTTTTAATTATACAGTTCAGTGGCATTAAGCACAGCGGTATAAGCACCATCCCACCCGTCTCCAGAACTCTGTGATCTCCTAAAACTGAAACTCTGAACCCATTAAACAATAACACCTCATTCCCTCTCCCTCCTCCCGGCAACCACCATTCTACTGTCTGTCTCCACGAATATGACTCCTCTAGTCACCTCATTTAATGGAAATTATACTATATATACTATCGCACATACATCACAGTCGTATTTCATATATCATAATATATGTGTACATTTTGCACCTGGCTTGTGTACTTAGCATCAGGGTTTTAAGATTCATCTGCATCGTGGCATGGGCTCAAACATTCTGATTTTTCCACATCTTGGCCAACACTTGTTTTGTTTTGAGAGTAAGTATCTTAAAGGACGTGAGTTAGCGGAAGCTTCGAATATTGAACTGACAACATGAATTTTCGTAGGAATTTTGCAATGAACCTCTTCATTCCATTGAAGCCCCAGAAGCCTCACTTGTATACTTAATTTTGCCCCAAAGTATGTGACAAAGTCCCCGGGCGTGAAGTGATGCTGGGTGTCTCGGCAGGTTCTAGTCGCATGAAGCGACAGAGAGCCGAGAAGTGGCACTGGGATAGAAGGGAAAGGTGAGGTGCAATGCACGGGACTTGATTTCTGACTGGAGGTGGTATCAGGGTAAAGGAGATGCTGGGTTGGCCTCCTAGACAGACTCTCCCTTACACCTGCTCCAGAGGTCCCTCTGCTTTACGCGCTCTGCCTCTCCTGCTCGTGCCACTGCCCACCCAGGGTAAAAACGCACAGAGCCATGGGGCTATGCCCACTTGGACTCCAAATTCCCTCCCAGATCACATTCTGGGTGCCTAGGACCCAGTGTTTTTCTTCGCAAGCATCCCCAAATCCATCCCCAGGGCACGAAGAAGACTTTTGTCCTAGTTTGTCTACCACATGGCGGACCCTACCATCCGTGTGAGTGCCCATGAGCCTTTGAGTTGTCCAAAGAATGGTTGATTCCAGAAACTGTGGGCAGAATCTGGACTTCCAAGCCGTGGTGCCCACACCATCAATTGATGGTGGGCTGGTGTTGCAAGGGCTGCCCAGAATTAATTTCTTGCTGTAGCTTTACTGGGGAACAGCTCCTGCAGGGTGCCGGCATGGGGATATCTTCTTCCTTCTGGGATGGCCTGGCTTCTTGTGTTCAGGTGGATGCCTCTTCTCCAAAATCCAGCTTCCTTCCTCTTCTCTTCTTTTTCCTGGTTATTGAGGCAGAGTTCATTACTTTTCCACCTAAGCTCCAATCTTTTCTCAAAGTCTGCCCAGCACTTCTTACTCCACAGGGTTTTACCTCTTTGTGTTTTTCTCCCTCCTTAGATTGGGAATTCTTTAAAGGCAAGCGCACTTTCTTTTAAAATCTCGGATCTGAAACATCTAGCATAGTCCCGGGCCTACGATAAGACTCAGTAGATATTTGCTCATAGAATGCATAATTAAATAATTTTTTTCTAGGATGGCTGACACATTCAATGATGTAGACACATGGACACATCCTTAGAAAGACACCAGTTACCGAAAGTGACAGAAGAAGAAATAGAATATTTCTAGAATACACTTCTAACAAATAAATAGATTGAATCACTGATTTATTTTTTTAAGGTTTTATTTATTTATTTATTTGAGAGAGACAGAGAGAGAGAACAAGGAGGGGGTAGAAGCAGACTCCTCACAGAGCAAGGAACCCCATGTGGACTCGATCCCAAGACCTTGGGATCATGACATGAGCCGAAGACTGACACTTAACCAGCTGAGCCACCCAGGCATCCCGATTAAATTGATAATTTAAAAGCTTTTCATGAAGAGAAGCACAGTCATGGTGGTTTTACTGGTGAATTCTATCGAACTTTTCAATAACAATGAATACCAATCCTTCAAAAACTCTTCCAAAACCTTGAAGAGGAGGGGAAACTTCTCAATTCATTATATGGGGGCAATATTACCCTGATGCCCATACCAGGCACCAGACATCGCCAGAAAATGATAGATCAATACCTTTTATGAGTTGAGACAACAAAATCCTCAACAAAATACGAGTTAACTAAGTCTGCTATAAAAAGGAGCTACATCATAACCAACTGGGATTCATCCCAAGAGACCAGGGAATTGCAGCATGGGAAAAATCTGTCAGTGTTACGTACCATATCGATAAAGGACAAAAAAAAAAAAAAGCACATATTACCTTGATAGAGGAAGAAAAAGCATCTGACTAAGCCTCTTCATGATGGAAGTATTCAATAAATGAGGAATGAAGTAAAGTTCCCCAGCTCAATAGAAGGTATCTATGACAACACAGCTATCATCATACTTAATGGTGAAAAACTGAATGCTTTCCCCTAGGTTCACGAATGAGAAAGATGTCTATTCTTACCATGTTGATCCATTGTTGTCTTGGAGGTTCCAGCCAAGCCAATTAGGCAAAGAAAAGAAATAAAAGCTACTCAGATTGGAAAGGAGAATGTGAAATTACCTTCATTTGCCGATGACATGGTCTTGTATATAGAAAATCCTCAGGGATGTAATATAAAATTAATTAGAATGAATACACAAACTGAACAAGGTGTCAGGATACAAGATCAGTATAAAAATCAATTATATTTCTTTCTTTTTTTAAAAAAGATTATTTAATTGGAGAATAGAGGCAGGGACAGAGAGAGAGAGAGAGAGAGAGAGAGAGACTTAAGCAGACTCTGTGCTGAGTGTGGAGCCTGACTCGGGGCTCGATCTCACAACTTTGAGATCACAACCTGTCCTGAAACTACGAGCCAGAGGCTTAGCCAACTGCACCATCCAGGCACTCCAAAATCAATTATATTTCTACACAGTAGTGATGGACAATCTGAAAATTAATTAAAAAAACAATTTCATCTACAATAGCATCAAAAAATAAAATATATAAAAATCTAACCAAAGACGTGTGAAACTTGTACATCAAAACTACAGAAAATGAATCAGAACTTAATTGATATGCAAAAGATTGAATTTCACCTCCTTCTTTACATCTACACAAAAATTAATTCTAAGGGATTTGTAGGCCAAAATGAAAGAAATTTTGTCTTATGTTTAAAACTCCTTGAAGTATAAAACTCCTAAAACAAACACAGGAGTAAATCTTCATGGCCTTCAGTCAGACAGTGGTTTCTTAGATACAACATGAAGAACGTGCAAGCAACAAAAGAAAAAGTAGACAGATTGGATTTCAAAAATTCTAAAAACTTTTTTGCTTCATAAGACGCCACTCAGAAAGCAAAAAGACAACCCATGGACTAGGAGAAAATATTTTAAAGCATATATATGATATCAGTGTCCAGAATATATAAAGAGTTCTTAAAACTCAATAATAAAATGACAAATTACCCAGATAAAATTTGGGTAGGAATTTGAATAGACATATCTCCAAAGATGATATTCAAATGGCCAATAAGCACATGAACAACAACATTAGTCATTTGGGAAGTGGTACAGTGATACCACTTTGCATGCGCTAGGATGGCTAAAATATAAGACAGACAGTAACAGATGTTGGTGAGGATGTGAAGAAATTAGAAACTGCATGCTTTGCTAGTGAGAATGTGAAATGGTGCAGCCACTTTGGAAAATAGTTTGGAAGTTTCTCAAAAATTTAAGAGTAAGCATATGATACAACAATTCCACTCCTAGTTGTATACTCAAGAGAAATGAAAACATACGTCCACATAAACTTGTACATGAATGATCAGAGCATAGTCCTGCTAGTCCAACTGCGAAAACGACCCACATACCTATGAACTGATAAATGCATTAACAAAGTGGGATATTCATGCAATGGAATAGAAGTTGGCTATGAAAAGAAAAAAGTGCTTCAGCCTGGATGAATATTGAAAACATTCTACTGTAAATAATATGAGTCATGTGCTAAAGAAGCCAGTCCCAAAGACCCCATATTACATGATTCCATTTATAGGAACTGCCCAGAGAAGGCTAACTTATAGACAGAAAGCAGGTTAGTGGTTGCCAGGGGCTGGGGTCAGGACGGGGGTGCAGGCTCAATGGAAGACTTATACGAAAGAAATGTATGCTCTCCCAGTTGTTCGGGAGATATCAAGGTGTCCATATGGTTGCTTCCTTCTGAGGGCTCTGAGAATTAATTCCCTGCTTCTTCCTTGGCTTCTGGTAATTTTCTGGCAGTCTCTGGAGCCCCTCGACTTGGAGAAGCTCTGCCTTCCTCTTCAGATGATGTTCTCAATGGGCGCGTGCTTGGCGCAGTCCAAATTTTCCCCTTGTATGAGGATAGCAGTCAGAATGACCTCATTTTAGCTTAATTAATTATGGCGGCAAAGATCCTATTGCCAAACAAGGTGCCATTCTAAGGTACTGGGGGTTAAGGTTCCCATATATGATCTTTGGGGGGACACAGCTCAACCCATTCAGGGAGTGAATGCTATTAGATCTCATTCTGGGGTGAATGAAATGTCCTAAAATTAGACTGTGTTGATGGTTGCATAATTCTGGGAAGATAATAAAGACCATTGAACTTTACTTTATATATATATATATATATATATATATATATACTTTATACATTACATTTTTATATATTTTAAATATATATTTATTATATATACTTTACATATTCATATATATATATATATACTTTGACTGGGGAAGTTTATGATATGTGAGTCATATTTCAATAAAGCTGTTACTAGTTATTTTCATTAGTGCCCCCGGGGTGCTTTTACTTCTGTTGAGTAATAAGCTTTTTTTTTTTTTTTGAGTAATAAACTTAAAAAGGACTTTAAAGAGTGCCAATTTCAATGGAGAGTACTGACATTTATTGGAAATTAACAACACATTTTTTTGGTTGTATTAAAAGCACTGTTAAACCAGTTTGGAAATTTGACACACGTGAATGTTGAATCTTGGAATAAATCATTTCTCCCCCCAGAATTTGCTGGGAAGCATAATCTGCAGTCATGATTTCTAAGAATTTATGCTGCCGTCTTAATTCTAAAAAGGTACTGGGAGCCAGGACAAAATACCAAGGCGGTTCAGTGGTTTAAACACAGGAGTATAAACTTTGTGTCAAAGGAAAACAACTTATAAATTCTGGATCCAATATGATAATGTCATCAAGTGTATATTGTTTGTACAAGAACATAATGCTCATGAAAAATAGAGAGGGTTTTTTTGTTTGCTTTTTTTTTTTTGCAGGCAGGAAAAATATGCCCCCTCTTTCCCCCGCCGGGATCCACATCTGAGCTCTGTGCTATTTTTGAAGAGCTCAATTCACCTCTCACATCTGTGGATTCCACTGGCTACTGACAAGTGGGTTTGCAGACACTGTCTAGGGGTCTGGGACGGTGATGCCAAGGAAGAAGGGCTACAGATGAGAAATCTGCAAGGAATTTGCCTGGCAAGGAACTTGGTTCCTCTTGTGGTCCTCTGTCCTCTTCAGTTTTAGCTAAACTACTACTCTTGCCAGAGGCTGGTCATTGTGCATGACTATGGACACTATGTGCATTCACAAATATTTATGGAGTGCTCCCCATGGGAGATCTATGTGGGATACAGACGTGAAAATGGCACGGGATGGTCAGGAAATCAGCTTCTTATGACAACTCCCCTCCGCCATGCACTTTGCCTGTTTTCCCACTTAAGCCTTTGCAGTTGTTCCCTTATCTTTTCCTGGTTACAGGTAAGGAAAGAGAGGCTCAGAGAATTTAAGTAACTTGCTTGAGGTCAAACAAATCTTGAACACTGAATGTCTGAAGTCAAAGTTCGAACTGGTGGAGGAGGGATGAAAACAAAGCTGTCCTGGAGAGAGGAAGAGGAAAACATCATGGCTTTCAGGGAAGGGTTGCTCCAGCTCAGCAGTGTGATGGATGTTAGGAAGGTCATGGTTGGGCAATGCTTGGGGCTCCCTCAAGACCCTCAAAAGACCAGCAGCTCTAGGGTTTCTGTCAAGGGGAGTGTTGGAGGCCAGATAGCTAAGGATTAAAGAGTGAGTGTATAGAATCCACCTTCTTAGTGCCATAGAGTGTGTGGGGGGGTCCCAGTT
This sequence comes from Nasua narica, assembly GCA_028533885.1. Lineage (NCBI taxonomy): Eukaryota > Metazoa > Chordata > Mammalia > Carnivora > Procyonidae > Nasua > Nasua narica. Next base: position 3,324,448 of record CM052806.1, read on the forward strand.
CTGCCCTGTGCCCAGTCCAGGGGAGAATGGGGGACTCAAGCAGGACATGCCAGGGTCCACTGTCACGTCATGAAGGGACCCAGCATCCTGTTGCTGGCCAGCTGGGCACAGGGGCCCCTGATCCTTACCTCGATGCCAGGGGGATGAGAAATATAGTGTGGCTGGGTACCCAGGGGGAGGAATCAGGTTCACCGGGCTGGTCAGCCAGGGAAGAGATGTGCAGACATCAGGACGGGGTCGGGGCAGAGGAAGAGAGAAACAGAATGCAGGGCGTTCCTGCTAATGGACGATGTGTTTCTCGGAGGCTGGGCTCAGGTGCTGTCATAGGTGGAAACGAAGGGAGTAGGTTTACAAGGAGCACCCCTTCCGGCTTCAAGGAAAGGGAGAGCAGCTGATGTTACCAAGAAACCATAGGAGAGACAGAAGAAAATATGGGCACTTGCTACAAATCCTCTAACCAATGAAGTCCACTTCCTATAACAGTAGACTATTTTGCAAATGAGAAATAGGACCGAAAGGAAGAAGTGGAGAAGAGTATATTTAAGGATGATAATACCTGGTGGAAAGCACATAATGATGGGATCTGGAGTTGAGGGTCCCATTTCTGTTCCAGGCATTCCTGCTGGTCCTGTGATTTTAGAAAAGTCTTGTTCTCATTCAACCTGGCTTTCTTATTAGTGAAGCCGGGAGAGATTGCAGTCGTTGTCACCAGCTCTGTGTGAGGCACTGGAGGTGGGGCGGCCAGGGCCACCGGGAGGAAGAGCCGTTTGGGGGAGAAGGCTTTCTGGAACCTTCTGAAGCTCAATTTCCTCCTATGCAAGGAGGGAGCCAGCTCCCTTTCCTCCTGGGGCTATGAGCGCGGCATTAAACGAGGTGACACCGTGGTGTTAATGAGTACTCAGCTCACGTTAAATCCCTTTCCCCGGAGAGAACAGTAAATCCTGCAACTTTTCTCGGTAATGAACACTGCCGTGCGTTGCAATTAAAATCACGGTGAGAGATATTTCCCATAATATTTACAGTAACTGAGTAAGATAAGGACACAGATGTCTGATCTAAACCTAACATGTTTGTGGGTCTGCCCTTGAACATCTTCTTTGATTGTCTTTCTGAATGAGTTGCCGGAGGTCGGAGTGTTTGATGCGGGGAGACAGGTCCTGTACCGCATTTTGTTTGTGCAAACCATTTGTTAGGGTCTTGCCATAAAGTTAACCATGGTGATCTTGAATATGTGCTTCTTGTCAGCCAATAGAATCAGTCACCTGCACACCGGTGAGTATGTTAAGGTGAGCTCATCCCTCCTTGCAAATGGTTAGTGTTTTTAAGCATCAGTGAAAGACTCACGTCGCGTGCCCGGATGTCTATCACCGGCGACCCAGAGTTAGAGCTTTGGAAGAACGAGGTGTTTTGAATGGATTTCAGTTTCCATTGACTTGATCTCTAAAAGAGCTTGGACAAGGCTATGCCAATAGGCAATATTTCATCCTACAGCAGAGTTTATAAGTAAGGAAAATATTAAAAACATGCATATATTTGAGGTTGTAGAAAAACAAGAACATAATAGCAGAATTGATTTAGCGTTTACACTGGTGAGAAGAATCCTGGCTTATAAATTATCTGTTTATTGCTTTAAATATGATTTTAGCTATATGTTTTTAGAAACTGATCAGTGAGCTCACTTATTTCATGATTTCTCTGACTCTCTGTTGTTCTTCTATTCTCTAAGTCTGCCAATCGGAGCATCCCTTGTGCTCATTTTTACTGATACCCTTTAAGGCATCATGCTTTTATACTTAAATACATGTATTCATGTATTCGATAAGAAAATTTTGCATCACTGCTGTGACTACATCCATCGTTATCTGGCATAGATATGAACAATCTGGAAACTTCCTTCAGAAGCCAAGATCCCTCCGTGGTGTGACCCGGAGTCTGAGTCTGGCAACAGCACTATCCGTGATGGAGACAGAGGGGTGCAGGGGAAGTCACCATGCAAGGACTTTCTTCTTGGGCATCACGCATCTGCAACAAGGGAGCAGGGGGGCTGGGGAGGCCCTGGAGAGAGAGCATCAGGGAAAGCCTTGGTTATACAGTGGCTGGGCCAGCGGGCACACCCGGGGGCCAAGGGAGGGCCATCTCCACTCGAGGAAGACTTTGTAGGGCATTCTGCCTGGGAGCCCAATTGGTGGGCTTTGTGTGGTGAGAAACGCTCAGGAGGGCGGGAAAGAGAGGACACACTCTATTCACAGGAGGTGCCTCCTTCAGAATTAAAAGAATACTTTGTGTCCTTTCTCCTGGGTCGGGGGTGAGAACTGTGCCTTGGGAGCCAGCGTCTCACACGGTTCATCACCTGGTTTCTGAGAATCGAATGTGTTACTGTTGTGATTGTTCCGGGATGTACATCAAAGCACCTCCTAAAATCATCTCTTTTTACCCCTGGATCGTGGTGGAAGCCCCACACTCTGCAGAGGGGCCCTTCTATTCCAGCCGAAGTCAGGCAAGTGGATGTCCCTTCTCAATATCCCCTGAATGCTGTTGTCTTTGCCTTGAAAATCTCATGGAAGGGATGTAAGAGCTAAAAAGGGAAACGATGTTCTTGCACCGTGGAGTATCTCCAGTCATCAGGAGGTCTTAAACCGAGCCAGCCTTCACCGCTCTGGAACTTCTGCATGTGTGGGTTTTTCTGGTTCTTCCCTCTGTGGTCACATAGTTGGTAATGGACCCCTTCTTGGTTTCAGAACAGGTCAAACTTTCTTTTAAACACTAGTGAGGATTGGGGTGCCTCGGTGGCTCAGTCGGTTAAGCGTGGGACTCTTGATTTGGGCTCAGGTCATGATCTCAGGTCTGTGGGATCGAGCCCCGTGCTGGGCTTGGTGCCCATCGGGGAGTCTGCTTGAGATTCTCTTGCTCTCCCTCTGCCCCTCCCCCTCTCTAAGATAAATAAATAAATCTTACAAACAAACAAACAAACAAACAACTTAGGACCTCACAACCTTCCTCTAACTGCTCTCCAGTCTGTTCTGAAATATTCTCCAGTGTTTCTTGGATGCGGGTCCTCCCATTCCCGACTTTCCGCTCTAGGTTTCTCTGTCCTTCACATCCCTTTGTCACTTGGCCTGGGAATTGGAGGGCCAGGAGGGCTATGTGCACCCTCTCCCCCTAATGCTGGCAGTTACTTTTTGAAGGTCCAGTGAAGGCATTTTCTTTCATCCCTGTTAAATATCACAGGTGTTTGGGAATTGCATCTGTAACTGGCAATCTATAAGCAGCCCGTGGGGTGTGTCACCGGCGGCCGTGCCCAGCACACCCTACACCTTGTCTGGAGGCGAACAGAGTCCCATAAGGATACCCAGAGACCTGATCCTCTCGTGTCCACCAGCCGCCTGTGAATTTGTCACTGGAAACTGGGTTCCCCTCTTAGTGGGTATGGAACCGAAAGACACAACCAACCGAAGAATAAGAAAAGGAAGGGTTTTACTTGCAACCAGGAAGGAGAACACGGGGGATCTTTCCCAAAGCAGGGTGTCCCGGAACAAGATTGGGCAAGGTTTAAAATAAGGGGGCATCCATATTCACGAAGGGGCTCGCACAATGGGGACTACAGCTAGGAATTGAGATGACAAAGGTCATCTCAAGGTGACTGAGTTCCAGGCAAAGTCCTAAGGGCCAGTAGGGGCGGGCATCATCAGTTCTCTGGCTCGGGTGGGTCCAGTGTCTGAGTGCTCAGAGGGGTTTAGATCCTGCGAAAGTAACTCAAGAGTGTGTGTCAGGTCAGACCTCACTTTTGAATCATCACTGGGACTTTTGTCGCTGATCTACTGTCCCAGATATTACAGGCTGTCTCCTGGCTTGATACAGGCTGTTAATTCTTTTTTTTTTTTTTTTTTTACAGGCTGTTAATTCTTACACTCTTTCGTAAGACCGGGACCTAAAATGACTTTTCTTATGTCCGGAAAGCTATGTGCATCTTTCTTTTTCTGGAAACTCCTTTCTTTTTCTGCTCGCAAATTTCTTGTTTCCAGATAGTTTACCTGCTTACAAATTCTGCCTCTAAATATAGGTGGTCTTCACTTGTTAGCCTCTTGTTCTTAAGGATATGGGAACTTTGTGAATAAGCCGGGAAAACTGGTCTCTGAGCAACACGATGGGGGTCTGCTGCCATCTGGTGGTGGCAACTCTAACTGAAGGTGCAGGTGCTTCTTGGGTGGGTGGGAAACTCAGCCCCTTGAAAGGGAAGCACAGGCGCATGGGCTTGTCATCTCTTTGCAGCAGCTCTTTTTTTTTTTTTTTTAAGATTTTATTTATTTTTTTTGACACAGAGAGAGAGAGATCACAAGTAGGCAGAGAGGGAGGCTGAGAGAGGGAAGCAGGCTCCCTGCTGAGCAGAGAGCCCAATGCGGGGCTCGATCCGAGGACCCTGAGATCGTGACCCCAGCGGAAGGTAGATAGAGGCTTTAACCTGCAGAGCCACCCAGACGCCCCAGCTGTAGCTCTTCTTAGAAACCAAGTTGCCAACAATGATGAAGACTGCATAGGTCTGGGGGTAGGACTGCTGGCTAGTCGGGAAAGTCTACCCTAAGCGTGAACTCTAGTCACGTGACAGGTTCTGGGTCCTTTTGGGACCGTTGTAGATGGGAGCAAGACTACATGACAAAAACAATCAAAGGGTGGGTCAGGAATTTGCTGGAATGAATCAGGAGGGATTTTTGGGCGCGATGGTAATGTTCTCTATCAAGACCAGAGTCTTGGGTTCAGGGTATGAGCATTTCTTAGGACCCATTGAAGGCATACTTAGGAACTGTGCATTTCTTTTTTTTCCCAAATATGTTTATTTTATTTTTTCAGTGTTACAAGATTCTTTGTTCATGCAGCACACCCAGTGCTCCATGCAATGTGTGCCTCCTCAATACCCACCACCACGTTGGCCCAACTCCCCACCCCCTCCCCTCCAAAACCCTCAGTTTGTTGCTCAAAGTCCACAGTCTCTCCTGGTTCATCACCCCCTCCGATTTCCCCCCATTCACCCTTCCCTTCCTTCTCACAATGCCCTCCATGATTTTCCTTATGCTCCACACGTGAGACCATGAGATAATTGACTCTCTCCGCTTGACTTATTTCACTCCGCATAATCTCTTCCAGTCCCATCCATGTTGATACAAAAGTTGGCTATTCATCCTTTCTGATGGAGGCATAACATTCCGTTGTATAGATGGACCCCATCTTCCTTATCCATTCTTCTGTTGAAGGGCATATTGGTTCTTTCCACAGTTTGGTGATTGTGACCATTGCAGGAACCGTGCATTTCATTGTATGTAAACTTTACTTCCAAAGACTAGCATAGGATCAGAAACAAATACTGCATTCTAGCTAATGACGTGTGGAAATGAACAGGTGTCTGCTTCTTTCAAATGCACCAAGAAATAATAAGATGGATGGATGACTGGGTAGAGGAACAAAAGATGGAGAGGGAAGTCGTAAAGCCAGTACAGTAAAACATTAACCACAGAATCTGGATGGTGAGTGTATGAGTGTTCGCTGCAACATGCTTCCAGCTTTTCTGTGTGTTTGAAAAGTTTCGAAATAAGACGTCAGAATAAAAATAATGCTGTATTAACTGATGGGCACTCGAAACATACCTATGTCCTCCGCTTTAGCACCACGCTATAAAGTAAGTATTGTTATTATTTTATTTTATGTTTTTAAATTTTTTAAAAGATTTTATTTATTTATATGACAGAGAGAGAGGAGAGAGATCACAAATAGGTAGAGAGGCAGGCAGAGAGAGAGGGAGAAGCAGGCTCCCCGCTGAGCATAGAGCCCGATGCGGGGCTCGATCCCAGGACCCTGAGATCATGATCTGAGCTGAAGGCAGAGGCTTAACCCACTGAGCCACCCAGGCGCCCCCAGTATTGTTATTATTTTAAATATACATTAGGAAACTGAGTTTCAGAAGTCTAAGGAAGTTGGCCAAACATATGTAATTAATGGGCAATAAAACATCCATCCACACCCACATTGTCCGGGTCTGAGTTGGATGGTTTTCCATTGTTGTTAGTGCCTGGCCTTCTACTGATTGAAAAGCAACCCATCTTTTGAGAGTGGAGGGGAGGTGTCGTAGGGCAAATATGTCCTATGATTGGGGTAGAGCTCTGAGACCCTGACTCCAGTCAGGGGGACTATCTGCCTTCAGAACACCTTACCATCAAACAGCAGCAGACTTTGGGGATTTCCACTGTGCCAGCAGCTTTTGCCCACGTTTAAATCTCCACCCTCCTTCAGAGTAGCAACAAACGAATCCCTGGCACTGGATTTTATCTCCAGCTTGCCGCGATCGGCAACGCTGTGCAAGTTCTCAGTGTCGAGTATTTCCATACTCGTTTAAAATCCGATAAAGATCAGAGGCAGGTTCTGACATCTTCCCACACACTTCTCAATATTCCCTCGAACTCAATGCCATGTGTTTTGATGTCCTGGAGAAAAATGGCCGGCCTAGGACGTCCCTGTTTATGTGCGTCACGCACACGATAGTGTGCATGTCAGGGGACCTGACTTGGCCTAGGTGACCTCTGTGGTTTGGCCAGGTGTTAATGGCCTGTCATCGTCCCATCTACACCCGGGTTCACAAGCATCATTCTTTGGGCTCATCCGTGCCCTGTATCTTCTCCTACCCACATCTCCATAAACGTTGCCCATCTCGCCTTTGTTACCTTCTCTTCCTTGGATTCTTTCTCAACACCTGATCCTTGAAGACTCTTAGGTTTCCCTCCACTAATTCTGGATTTAAAGGAGAGATTTCTGGAGTGTCGTAAGTGCCTCTGGCCACTGGGTGTCACTGCGGGATCACGGAATTCCCAGAATGGCCGTTTTCCGCCCCCCCCCCCCCAACTGAAAACATCGCCATTATGTTTTCAGAAAATGTTTCACTTGGAAATACTTAATCGCTTGTTCAACAAAAATATCTTCCCCTAAACCACAAGGATTGCAAGTCTGAATGTATGAAGGGCGCTCTCGGGGACGTGTGTGGCCGTCTGTGGCCGACCGCTCTCCCTGGGCTGTGGCACTTCACGCAGAGGCCTGTATTCCGACCCAACTTCACAAAAGATTAGTCTTTTCCTTTCTGCATTTTTTGGAATGGGTAAACAGCTTGAGACTTGAAGTGATTTGCACCTCCCTCTTTTTCGGGCTTATTCTCTTAGCCGATGCTGGACAGACTGAGCTCTGGGGGCTGAAGAATGAATGGATTCGAGCGGTCCCAAATAAAAGGAAGTGCTTCTAAGTGATACGTATTAATAATCCTTCATTAGTGATTTCCTTCAATGATTTATTACCGGTTTTCTGCAAACTTGACTGCAGATGTCTTCAGGGCTTGGGCGGGGTTACCCCAAATGAAGGAGAGGCTCAGGATTCTAGAGAGGAAACTGGCCCTTGCTTTGGAAATGCAGAATTCTGAAAGAATCCACTTAAACAAAGACCCAAATATGCATAGATCCAAACTGAATGCGGAGCTTCTCAGAGGGCCTATTTTATCTCTTTGGTTTCATTCTTTTCTCTTGATGGTGTAGTCTGAGAAAAATGCTCACACGCATTAAAAATAAGAGGGTACCTTACTTATATAGCCTAAATCCTGAAAACCTTCTCGCCAAAAGCAAAACGCATTTGGCGTGGAGACTTCTAACGTGGACTCGACCCGGATGGGCGTGGTCCGGGAAGTACAGTTTGAAAAAAATACACTTTCAGGTTAAAACCGATAATTTTATAAAGAGAGATGCAGGGACTTAGGCAGAGACCAGAGGGGAAAAAAATCCACTCCCTTCATTATTCTTATTTTCATATTTTTAGGTCAGAGACCGACAGACTATAATCAATAAATATGTCATGAATCCGTAAGAGAGGCAGGAGGTATGAATTGTTGGGCATGAGAAAACCCACGGAAGAAATTCTCTCGAAATGCCAGCATCAGTCAGGTTTTTCATCTGACAGACTCTGGGAATCCTATCACCGCGTCCCTCCTTACACCAGAGGAGCTCTGGGGGCTTTGCTGGGAGATGAGACCCCAGCATCCCTGGCCCTTGCTTGTGGCCGCCATGTTTAGGCACTTTTGGCTAATCTACTGTCCTACTCTTCCGTCGGTCTTGTTTTCTGTGCCTAAGTTTCAGCCTGTATTCTCTAGTTTCTCATAGACAGGGTGGTAACCGATGCCAAATCCTTTCTGAACTGCGGTGATGTGGCTAACAGGAACCATAATACGTGAGAACAAAGGAGCACATGCGGTGCCCAGTCCGTGGGCCTAAAGCCATTTTAGAAGCGTCCGACATTTTGCAATGCTTGGTTCTCAGGGCTGAAAGTGCAGCGGTCGATTTGAGGGGTGGGAAGGAACTCTCTCTTCTGCAGCTCCTGCAAGGAAGCATTTTGAATAAGAAGAGAACAGAGCATGTGGGCCTTCTGTTTGTGTGCCGGGGACACAGGTTCCCTTCTGACTGGGAGGTACCACTTTTCGCCCTGAAGCCGAGAGGTAGGGTGGAGGGTGAAGGCATTTCCCACCAGGCACGCTGGAAACTGTGAACGTCACTGTGTGAGAGTCTTTTCAGAGGGCGGGGGCGTGAGGGGGGCAGGTAATTCCATTGGTTTTTTGGAGCTGAGATTTGTCCAGGGGAAGTCCGTGGTCAGGTAGATGCTGTTGGCCCTTTACACACCGTAGTACATGGTATTCTCATGACATCCGGGGAAGTACACAGGCCCCAAGAAGATGAGTAACTTGAGCAAATGAAGCCAGGTACTAGTGGTAGAATGAGTGGTGTCCACCACTTCACTCAGTGGTGAAGCCTCAGGGTCTTCACTCTTTACCAGCATCCGATGCTCCACCAACAAGGTGATGGGGAGACACTGGGCAGAGCTGTGCAAAAGAGCCAGGGGATGGATGTGACCTCAGGTACCAGAACAGATAATAGAAGGGAAAGTCGGGAATATAGGCAGCAAAGTCTTAACTGGTCTTCAGAGGGATTTTATGAAGGAGCAGAATACTTACTAAATTAGGACTAGATGTTAGGTCTTTCAGGAAGATTTTCATAAGATCATTGTAAGACATGTTAAAAGGCAAAAACTCCTGAGTATACAGTAGGGTGGAGAAGTAGACATCGGCCGATCCCACAGAACTTGAGACAAGATGGCGACTTGGGGTGCTTGCATATGGACACTCCTCATGGGCCGCTAACCCTGGCTAACACATACAGAATTCATGTGCTTCTTAGAAATGTTCTCAAACTGATTGGATTTAAAATTGATTTTACCCATTCGCAAATAATCTCTTTCTTTTATTCTTTATTGAAGGAGCCAAAGAAAGACCTGATCCCAGAAGATTTTATAGTAAAAATAAATGAGATCAATTTGATCCAATGCACTGATTAATTTCATTTCATCCAAATAGGAGATGTTACACAGCGAGAAGTCTGAAGTTTCCTATCAAATGCCTATAATACAGAAAATACTCAATGGCTATTGAATGAATGAATGGATGGATGGATGGATGATCAGAAATGTCACATTGCAGGATCCCACAAAGTGATGCATTATCTAATGGAGGCTGGCACATAGGTTAGGATACCTGAGACAAGCCAAAAACCCTGCCCGCACGGACAGAGTAGTGGGGACCTGGTTTCAGGGAGCCCGACATCTGTTGGAGAGATAAGACAGAGACCCTTAGGAGTAATTATCCATTGAAAGGAAGGGCTGGAAGACTGTGCTCCTGAGGGTGTCCCATAGTGTGTGTGCCCCTGCAGACATGCTTGAGTAGTGCATACGTGTGCAAAGACAACACTGAGATGGGGAGAGTGTCGGGAACACCAAGAGGCAGAACTTAAAGGTGGTGAGACTGGAGTCTAGCTATGCGTAATGACCAATGATGGTAAGAGTTATTGTCAGTGACTTAAAAGCCATGATCTATTTTGTGGTTTGTCTATAGATTTATCATGGAGTATAATCTACTCCTCTTAACACAGGTGCTTGTTCCAGCTGGCACCTGTGTTATGGCCCTCCATGTGGCCCTCCATATGATGATGGCTTCATCATATCTGGCCATGGGCTTTCCCTGAACAAATCTAAGCTCCACAAAAGCCAGTGGAGTTACCTCAATATGGCAGCATTGGAAATACTGCAGAGAGATCAAGTCCTTGTCCTAGAAGATCCTACAGGAGAAGGCCAGATAGAACAGGTCTTGACTCCACCACTTACTATTGACTGATCCTGGGGTTGGACCTCTACCAGCTTCTGATTCTTTGCTCGCAAAATGGGTTTGCAAAGAATCACTTCCGTGTAGCTTGCTTTGAGGAGTGAATTACCCTATGGAATGTTCCTGGCTCTCCGTGGGAGCCCAAGTCTGAGGCCCCATGGGTAGGTGAGCATCACAAAGGTGGGACCCAACTGTGTCCTTCATGCCTCCATCCCCAGCACTGGGAGCATGGCGCTCTGTATTTTGGATGGGATGCTTAAAGTCAGACATCATCAACCTGTGAAAAGGGCTGTAAATTAGATATTCAAAGGTTATGGAGCCCTGACCAGGAAAAGGTTAATTTTCTTGAGTGTGGAGAGAGATGGGGAGATCCAGAAAGCCTCAAATTGGGATAATAGTTGAACGGAACCCTGAAGGAAGACTAGAATGTTTCCAGGTACGAAGAAGCACAGGTTGAACCTTAGACATCAGTGTTGCTGAGAGAATGTGTTCAAACCAGCCTGGGGGCTTTTGATTCAGTTTGGGGTGGGGTCCTAGAAGTTGTATTTCCAACAAATCTCCAAGTGATGCTGCTATTGGGGGTCTGGGGAGCGCCCAGGAAATCCAGGGTCTTATCTAGAGGGAAGGACTCTGTACCTGGTTCTGGGGAAGCAGCCCTGCTTAAATGGAACTTAAACTCTGGGTTGAAATGAGGCTAGGTCTCATTTGACAGCTTTATTCCTCACTGCTCACCCAGTTTCCCATGAGCTGGCACAAAGACTTCCCTGCATTTCGTTGGCGGCGGGGTTGGGGGGGGGGACCCATAACGGCCTGAGCCAAGAGCTCCCACAGAGCCCAGAAGTTGAAGTCATGTACTTAGGGTGAGGACATGTCATGTCATGGGCTGATGGACACACAGCCAGGCCAGGAGGGAACAGAGCTCTGCAGAGCCCCAGGTTGCTGTGGGATAAGGCAGAGGTGTGCTTAAGAATCGTTAAAGTTGGCAAGACGGTAATTCATCAAATGGAAACGAAAGATCTGAGTACCAGAAACCATTGTAGTGACATCTTATCACTGGGCTGGAGGGTCATGCTCTGAGACTGCTGGAAATTACAGAGCTCAAGGGCTTGAAGAACACAGGCTCACCCAGGAGAAGGCCAGCTGTTGAGATGGCAAGGGGGCTGGGGTGGCCCCAACACTGAGCTGACTTTGCACGTATCATCTCCCTGAAGGTCCATAGCAGGCCCTGTGGGGGTGTGTTGACATTCCCATTTTACAGATGGGGAAACAGCTCAAGACAGGTAATCTAACTTTCCTACAACCCCAGGGTAGCAGAAAAGAGTCTTCCCACAAAATCCTGAGAAGCCAGGACCTTCCTGAAGGTCACATGCTCTAAACTTCATACAGCTTCTATTCCAAGCTTCCCCATCCCAGTCAAGCCAGTGGGGACTTATTGAGACTCACCCTTTATTTTCTGGAAAATGCACAGCCCAGTGCCTGGAGCATTTCTGGTATTCAGTAAATATTTGATTCTATTTTTAAAAAAGATTTTATTTATTCATTTGAGACAGAGAGAGATCGAGTACAAGCAGGGGGAGAGGCAGAGGGAGAGGGAGAAGCAGGCTCCCTATTGAGCCAGGAGCCCAATGTGGGGTTCTATTGGGATCAGGCAGACACTTAAACATTTGAGCCATGCTGCCCCCCTAGTAAATATTAGATTCTAAAGAAATTATACAAATACATTCAGGAATTGTCAAACTCCGTGTACTGTGGGATAAATACCCCTGCCTTAAATGGCTATACCTGTGGGGACATGGGCCATTTTGGGGACTTTTGTCTTTTTCTTGTTTTCCTTATCTTCCATTTAATTTTAAAAATTAACAAACAAACAAGAGCCAGAAACAGATTAATAAATACAGAGAACAAATTGGAGCTCACCAGAGGGGAAAGAGACTGGAGAGATGGGGAAAATAGATGAAGGGGATTAAGAGTACAAACTTCCAGTTATAAATTAGATAAGTCACAACGATGAAATATACAGCACAGAAAATAGTCAATAGTCAATAATTAGTAGTCAATAATATTGTAATAATATTGTATGATACAGATATATTCAGAACATTCCATCCTAAAACAGCAGAATATGTATTCTTTTCAAGGGCACATGGAACATTCTTCAGAATCACATTTTAGGCCACAAAACCAGTCTCAACAAATTCAAAAAGACCGAAGCCACACCATGCGTGTTTTCTGACCACAAGGCTATGAAACTTGAAGTCAACCACAAACAAAAGAAAGCAAAAAAACAAGAAACAAGTAAAAACAAGTTTGTGGGAAGTCCCCAAATACATGGAGTTAAATGATACGCTACTAAACAATGAATGGGTAAACCAGGAAAACAAAGACAAACATCAAAATTACATGGAAACAAATGATAATGAAAACACAAGGATTCAAAACCTCTGGGATGCAGCAAAAGTCATTCTAAGGTGGAATTTTAGAGCGATACAAGCCTACCTCAAGAAGCAAGAAAAATTTTAAAAACTACCTAACCTTACACTGAAAGAGCTGGGAAAACAACAACAGCAAACAAAGCCCCAATCCAGCAGAAGAAAGGAAATAATAAAGATTAGAGCACAAATAAATGATATAGAAACTAAAAAAAAAAAACCAAAAAAAACCCAAAAAAACCAAAAAACCAACAATAGAAGGGATCAATGAATCCAGGAGCTTGTTCTTTGAAAAGATCAACAAAATTGATAAACCTCTAGACTGACTCATCAAAAGAAAGAGAAAGAGAGAAAGAGAAACCAAATAAACACAATCACCAATGAAAGAGAAGTAACAACTGACACCATAGAGATACAATTGTAACAGAATATTATGAAAATCCATATGCCAAAAAATTAGACAATCTGGAAGAAATGGATAAATTCCTAGAAACGTATAATCTACCAGAACTGAAGCAGGAAGAAATAAAAAATTTGAATGAACTAATTTGCAGCAGTAAAATTGAATCGGTAGTTTAGAAACTTACAAAAATGAGAGTCCAGGACCAGATGGCTTCACAGAGGAATTCTACCAAACATAAAGAGGGGTTAACACCTATTCTTCTCAAACTATTCCAAAAAATAAACTGGAAAGAAACTTACAAATTCATTCTATGAGGAAATTTACAAATTCATTCTATGAGGTCACTATCACCCTGAAACCAAAACCAGCTAAAAAGACAATACACAGAAAAGAACTAAAGGCCAATATCTCTCACGAACATAGATGCAAAAATCCTCAACAAAATACTAGCAAACCAAATTCAACATACTAAAAAAGTTATTCACCATGATCAAGTGGAATTTATTTCCAGGACTCAAGGGTGGTACAATATTTACAAAACAATCAATGCGATACATCACATCAACAAGAGAAAGGATAAGAACCATATGATCATTTCAATAGATGCAGGAAAGATATTTGACAAAGTACAACAACCAAATATGACAAAACCCATTGGCATAGTAGGTCTAGGTCTAGAAGGAACACACCTCAATATTATAAAGTCCACATATGACAAAACTGCAGCCAGCATGATACTGATGGTGAAATCCTGAAAATTTTTCCTCTAAGGTAGAAACAAGACAAGGATGTCCATTCTCACCACTTTCATTCTGCATAGTATTGCAAGTTCTAGCCACAGCAATTAGACAACATGAACAAATAATAGACATCCAAATTGGTAAGGAAGAAGTAAAATGCTTACTATTGGCAGATGACATGATACTATACATAGTAAACCCTAAAGACTCCACTAAAAAACTATTAGAACTGATACACGAAATTTGCAGGATACAAAATCAATGTAGAGAAATCGGTTGCATTCCTTTACACTAATAATTAAGCAGCAGGAAATGAAATTAAGAAAACGATCCCACTTAAAATTGAGCCAAACCAATAAAATATCTGGGAATAAACTCAACCAAAGAGGTTAAAGACCTCCTTCAGAGATAAAACACTAATGAAAGAAATTCAAGATGACGCAAAGAAATAGATAGTCTATGATCGTGGATTGGAGAATAAATACTGTTTAAAGGTCTATACTATCCAAAACAATATACAGATTTAATGCAATCCCTGTCAAAATACTAACAGCGTTTTTTCACAGAACTAGAACAAATAATCCTAAAATTTGTATGGAACCACAGAAGACCTCGAATAGCCAAAGCAATCTTGGCTAGCAAGTGCACAGAAGTGGAGGCATCATAATTCCAGATTTCAAGTTATATGATGAAGTGGTAGTTATTAAAACAGTATGGCACTGGCATAAAATAGACACACATATCAATAGAATAGAACAGAAAACTCAGAAATAAACCCATAATTTTATGGTCAATAAATCTTTGGCAAAGGAGAAATGAATATCCACTGGGGAAAAGACAGTATCTTTCAACAAACGGTGTTAGGAAAAACTGGACAGTAGTCTGCAGAAGAATGGAACTGGATAGCTTTCTACACCACACATAAAAATAAACTAAAAATGGATTAAAGACCTAAATATGAGACTGAAATCATAAAAAATCTTAGGATAGAGCACAGGGAGTAATTTCTCTGACATTGACTATAGCAACATTTTTCTAGCCATGTCTCCTGAGGCAAGGGAAACAAAAGCAAAAATAAACTATTGGGACTACATCCAAATAAAAAGCTTTTGCGCAGTAAAGGAAACAGTCAACAAAACTAAAAGGCAACCTATGGAATGGGAGAAGATATTTGCAAGTGATATAACTGATGAAGGGTTAGTATCCAAAATACATAAAGAACTTATACAACTCAATACTCAAAAAGCAACTAATCTGATTAAAAAAGGGCAGAAGACGTGAACAGACATTTCTCCATAGAAGACATACAGATGGCCAACAGACGCATGAAAAGATGCTCAACATCACTCATCATCAGGGAAATGCAAATCAAAACTACAATAAGATGTCACCTCACACCTTTCAGAACAGCTAAAACCAACAACACAAGAAACAACACGTGCTGATGGATGTGGAGAAAGGGGAATCCTGGTACACTTGGTAGAAATGCAAACTGGTGGGCCACTGTGGAAAACAGTATGGAGGTTCCTGAAAGAGTTAAATATAGAACTATCCTACAATCCAGCAAGTGCACTAGATATTTAATTCAAAGGGATACATACACCCCAATGTTTATTGCAGCATTATCTACAATGGCAAAACTTCGGAAACAGTGCGAGTGTCCATTCATAGGTGAATAGATACAGAAGGTGTGATATATAGATACATATATTTATATATATAATATACATGTATATGTATAATGTATAATTACTATATATACTTATATATAACATGTATATGTATGCATGTAATATATATGTACACAATGCAATATTACTCAGCCAAAAAGAACAATGAACTCTTCCCATTTGATGAAGCTATAGAGTATAATGTTAAGTGAAAATAAGTCAGAGAAAGACAAATACCATATGATTTCACTCATATGTGGAATTTAAGAAACAAAACAAATGGATAAAGGAAGAGAGGGAGAAGCAAACCAAGAAACAGACTCTTTTTTTTTTTTTAAGATTTTATTTATTTGACAGAGAGAGAGAGATCACAAGTAGGCAGAGAGGCAGGCAGAGAGAGAGGGGGAAGCAGGCTCCCTGCTGAGCAGAGAGCCCCACGTGGGGCTCGATCCCAGGACCCTGAGATCACGACCTGAGCTGAAGGCTAAGTCTTTAACCCACTGAGCCACCCAGGTGTCCAAAGAAACAGACTCTTAACCCCTGAGAGCACACTGATAGTCAGCAGAGGGGAGATGTGTGTGGGGGGAGATGGAAGAAATAGGTGATGGGGATGAAGGAGTACACTTGTTACTTATTAAAAAAAAATTGAACAACTATGTTTTAAATATTTTAGGCATTCTTCTTGCTTCCTAAAACCCGGAAGAAATAAAAATTTGAAACCTAGATAAAGCCCCACAATTACAACACAAAGCATTGTGTGGCGACAGAAGGTAACTAACTGCACCTTTGTGGCGAGCGTTGGGTAATGCAGAGAACGGTCCCGTCACTATGCTGTACACTTGAAACCGATATAATATTGTATGTCAACTATACTTGGATATTAACATTTCTTTAGAAAACTAATTAATTAATGAATACAGCAGCTGAGTTGGGCTCTTCACCAATGGTGAGTCCCTCTCAACGAACCCACGGTGAAAGTCAAGGTAGCCCAGGATGGTGTCTGCTTATGTTGGGCTCTATAGACAGAGCTCAGGGTAGACATGAAGGAAAGAGAGCTAACTCAGGCTGTGCTGATCGCAGGGGATGCAGTGCAGGGGGCACTGAAAGAGATGAAAGTTCCCACCATGAAATTCACAAGAGGGTGCCATAGGAGGCCCACAAGAGTTTCATACAGAACAAGGTTCTGCTGTGATTCACTTGGAAAGGTGTCCACATGAGCTGGCATGTGGAAAGAACTTAGGTTCTGAAGAGAAGCACCTTCAGATATGTGCTGAATCCTGCCAGAGGCAAAGCCCCGCTCTTCTTGAGGCTTTCTGGGGGGTCCCTCTCCTTCCTCATTCTCTCTGTGTTGCATTCTGCTGATCAGGGTGAGGGAGGAGGCGGGGATGGAGGACCACTGCCCAGGCTTGTTGGGACCTGAGCTTAGACTGAATAAAGCTTAAGGGAGCCTGGGTATAGAAATGCCTATAGGGAGACGTAACTTTCCATCCAGGAGGACATACGTTTCAGTTGGCAGCAGGCAGTGCCCCAAGACTGTGTCAGTGTTTATGAAGGGAGCGGGTCCCCCTTCCATAAATTCCTCTAGCTGCAGATCCAGGTCACAAGGCAGTTTCTGCACACGGGACCTGGGACCTGATTTTTAGCCAGCGCAAAATGGAAATGTGGGCCCTTCCTGTACCCAGGAAGGGGAAAAAGGCTGTGAAAGGTACTAGATTACAATATTAAAGTACTCTACTATACTATGGTATGCTATAAATATAATATCACCTCTGCTCATGAGCATCTTCTTTCCTGCCAGCGTATTTCACGTTCTAAAAATCAAATTCGAAGATAAAATTATTAAGACTTTTCGAGACAGTGCCAGCAAGGCAGTGAATACCAGGGGCTCTTCTGAGCGCAGGCCTGCGAGGCTGGCACTGGCTTCCTGCCTGAAAGAAGGAGGCATAGTGAGCCCTCCCATTTAGCAGGAGCCACGCCCATTGGGCAGCTGGCAAACATAACCCAAGATTGTTCTGTTTTGAGTCTAAGTTGAAAAGATGAGTCTGCGGCTCCTGTCATCTGCTTGACAATGTCAGGTGGGATGTTCTTGTAGGTCGGGGCTGCCGTGGTCCTGTCTTCTGGCTTTGGACCCTTTTATTTTCCTGGGAGTTCTGTGGCCTTTGAGTTTCTATGATTGAACGACAGGGAGTGCAGCTGAGTTGACTGGAAGTTTGTGGTCCACCCGTGAGCTGGCGGGAGCTCATCCTTGGCTATAGGAGCCCAACGACACATAAGGAAAGGGACAGCTCCTTGTTGCATGGTTCTCTCGCCCCCAGCACCAAGGGCAGAGCCAACCTAGGAGCTATCAAGCTGACTGAAATCCCAGTGACGGTGTTCCTGGTAATGCCAATGGCCCAGCTTCACCAGTGAAGCCAACAACTGGGGCTCTCCAGCCCCCTCGCTCTACAGGAGGGTAGCCGTCAGCCCCCTTCGCCAACATCTGATGGTTAGAACAACATGCCACCAACAGCAAATGGATGGGGATCGATGTAATGCAGAGTTTTTTACAGTTGAGAATTGATCTAAGACAGAGTTTGCAGACTGGAGGCCCCAAGAGGTTTGGTATACGGACGTCTTTCATTTGGTCCACACGGTGAACTGAAAGGAATCGAAATTGTTGGTGGTATTTCCACATGGCAAAACTTTTCTCTTAAAGAATGGGCAGATCGGATTGGAATTGGCACAGGTGCATTCAAGTCAGGAGCCTCGGACTTGGACCTTCCAGGCTTGTCTGAAGTCACGGCTGGCTGTCCCCAGCTAGGTCAGAGCTCCAGGTTGAAGTCGTGGCTGCCTCGGGGCGAAGGGACCTTCCTCTCCCCTCCTCTGCCCTGTCAGTCCTGGGACTCTGTCACTGTAGGCCAGGACCCCATCCCCATCTCCCGGCTTCCTGCCACATAAGGTGCCAGTGAGAATAACTGCTTTTTAAACCGGGGGCCCTACTTCTTTCCAACATATCACAATCCATTTTTCTCTATGGTGCCGGAATATCACTTCAAGGAAATTCCAAAACACGAACCAGAGCTGTGATGGCTAGGGAAATAAAATGATATAGAAATATAAATCCTTACCTGGGTAGGAAAAACCAGAAACGTGTGTTCTACAGAGCTGGTGAGAGATTGGATTCCAGCTGAAGGACCGTTTCATTGTGTTTGTTTTTCCTTTGAAACCTCATGATTGAAGACATTTATGTCTAGTTGATGCCATGCTGCTGGGGAGTTATTTGCCCTTGAATTAGACCAGCCCTTTTGCATGATGTCTCTACCATCTGTAAAACCAGCTGGAGATACCCAGTCCTGCCTTTATGGGCTGACATGCCAGCCCACGTGGGTGAGCGCCGTTAGCCCCCGAGAAGGCCGGGGGCGGGGGGAGTGACGCATGCAACAGCAAAGGCACCGAAAGGTTCTGGAAATCTGAGGCTACTGTTTCCTTGGCAATTGAATGACCCTTTCAAGCAAGGGGATCTTTCCATTCAGTGCAGATGCATGTTTTTTTAAATGTCTGTGATGCCTGGCTCTCAGTGGTCCCCTCAGAATAGCTACAGTCTGCACACAAGACTGAATTTACGGCTTCCATTGCAAAACATTTGAAAAAGAAAAAGGAATGCAGAGCAAATGGGTGACTATGAAGACAGAAAGAGGATGAGGCTGTCTTTCCATAGGTCAAATATTTGCTATTCTTGTTTTCTGTCTGTTTCCTTCCTCTGCTGGCACCTATTGGACATGAGCCCGGAGAGAGTTTACATTCACTGCCACTCATGCCAATATTTTGTCCGTAAGATCTTTCCTGGCTGCTTTTGTGTCTTTAGGGTAAAAATGCTTGCGGGATCATGGAGACACATGTGCCCCGTTCCATCTGTTCTGGAAGGGTCAGCAGGCTCAGAACTACCCAGCCACCCTCCCATTTCCCTCTGCAGTTGGTGGTCCCATGGGCTCTGGGGACACTGCTTCGCACCTCTCCTCTTGTCAAGCCCCCCGCCCTCCTGCTTCCCACTCAATGCCCTTAACTCACAGGGAAAACAGAAACAACTAGAAGGCATGCACTTCATTTCTAGAGCATGGGTCTGTTCCCCCGTCTCTGGCCCCTCTTCGCTGGACTACGGTGACCACCGGGGTCCCTCCCCATGCCCAGATGTACCGGCTCCCTGATCCTCTGGTCTAAGAGAGAAGCGGACTCTGCTGATCCCCCATGTTCTTGCTCCTGGGCCAACACAAGTTCCTGCTTTCACATAGGTGCACGTGAGCTGGAAACTCGCCCGCCTTTTCTGCAATTCCCAGAACCACTTTTCTGCATTTTCCTGAACTCCCATTCTCTCTTGAATCCACTGTACTCCTTCCTTGTCCCTGTCCCCCTATTGCCAAGGCCGCCAGCACCCCCAGACCCAACAATTCATTCATGGTGTCCCTCAAGCGCTCAGGACCGCGCGTTGTCCTGGCTTGGCTTCCGGGGAGCTTTCTTCCTCTGCCACAGTGCCCATCTCAGACTCTAGAACGTTCCTTCTGCTCCCAGCACTCCTCAAATGCTGAGAAGGTTGCATGTCTCAGGCCTACTCCTCACTTCTCTTCTTACCCCTCAACCACCCCCACATCACCTGCTCCAGCCCGAACCCCATTCCTTCCTCACCAGCTCTCCACGCGCCACCCCTAGCCCGACTCCTCTCTTGAATGCCGCCTCATAGAAACCAAGCAACAGGGCCCACATGGAGTCACTTATGCTAAACCCCATGTCACCAAACTCAGACTTATAGTTTTGCTCTCCCAGAAATCAGTCCCAACCAAGCAATCAGGGATGCCCTGAGCACACTAGTTAAGTTACCTGCCTCCCCGTAAACACACATACATGCGTGTCTCCCCATTGTACTGTTTCTGTGGGTACAGAGTCTCCCGTGAGAAGCTCTCCTGCACACCCTGCTCGGTGCCAGCCATCCAGGGCACCCCCCCATGGGGAAGTGACAGTCCCATGGCTATTCCGGATTTTGTTCTGCCCTAGGACAGTGGATCTGTCCCCCAGGGCACCCGGGCTCAGGCAGGGTCCATCGAGAGAATTGCCTATTTCACAACTGAAAGTGTTATACCTAGAAGTGTCTATATGTACCTCACCAACCTTGGAGTTCTCCAAAACCATCCTTTTATTTTAGTTGGGAACTCAGGACTGTGAATGAACAAAGTTTATTGGATCTCTATAGAGAGAAACAGGGATGAGTGTCCATTTGGGCAGTTCTGGCCACACGCTGCGTCTAGGACGACAGCAGTATTGCATTCATCCAGACTGAACGCACCAATCCTGAGAACCACAACGAGGTCGGCTGGCGTCCCATGTGAGGGGGAAGAAGATAGAGCCCCTTCGAGAGTGCACCTGCAGACACAGGTGCAGAAATCAGTAACTACAAAACGTGGGAGGTTCAACTATCGAGTCTGAAGGTATGTGGGAGTCCAGAGGGGCCTCAAGAAAAGACTCAAGTTACATTGGACCTAGAGAGGGCACACATCAACCAAGGACCAGCCAAGGACCTAGAGAGGGCACACATCAACCAAGGACCAGCCAAGGACCTAGAGAGGGCACACATCAACCAAGGACCAGCCAAGGACCTAGAGAGGGCACACATCAACCAAGGATCAGCCAAGCCAGCGATGAAGAGAGGAGGACGTCGTAGGAAGCTAGTGGGAGTGAGGCTGGGAGCAGCCTAGACCTGAATCCTATTGAGGATGATGTCAGCTTCACTGGAGAAACAGTGATGCTTGTTGTCATGAATGGGGACGTCCGGGATGGCAGCAGGTAAGCCGTAGGTGGGAACATTCCTTCTGCTGGGAAGGGAGGCCATTGTGCTCCCATCTCCCTGACGAGATGATTGGTGCCTTATTTGGTTGTTGCCTTTTTAAAATCACAGGCATAAAGGTGGAGGTGGGATGCATATTTGGCTTGAATTTTTTGTCTCCCCTTCTGATAATAGAAATAATACGGATTAAAATATTGCCAAATTTGGGGCAGTTTTTTTGATTCTGGAGATAGAACTTGATGGTTTCTTCCGGTTTCTTAACAATGCCCTTCCTCTCAGGTAATACTGAGTGACAATGCTAGGTCTCCCTGGCAGGGTTATTTAAGAGGTTTTCTCCCTTAGAATTTGTTAAATCTAACCCTCCTGCAAAAACAGCTTAGCCAAAGCCTGCAGAAAAGCATAACTACAGACAGAAGGTAATGGGGGCTCCCAGCTGGGGCTTCTGGTTCCCTCATGCTGTCATCTCATACCCCGAAATTAGTCCAAAAGGTAGGAGGTGAGGGTGGCCGGCCTGTGAGGGAGGAAAGAGGTCAGATGGGGTGGAGACGAGCTTTGTGTTAAGGATCCCGGAAGGGGTGACTCTGAGCACAGAACGTCCCCCTCCCCAGCTCCACATGCACATGCCTGAGCCTGGAGCAGATGAGTGAGGATGGAAACCATGGTAAAGAGATGTTTTTGTAACACCTGCCAGGGAGAGAACACGGCAGTGCTGCACGAGGGCCCATCTGCGAGGTGTCTCGGTGAGCTCAAGTTGCTGGAATGGGCCCCCACAGGTGGGGCCATGAGCAACAGACACACTCCTGAGGGTTCTGGAGTCTAGAAGTTCAAGATCAAGGTCTGTGAGGCTCTGCGTCCTGGTTCATAGATGCCACCTCTGCACTATGTCCTCACAGGGCAGGGGCAGGGCTCTGGTCCCTTCCTCTCCCTCGAAGGCCCCTAATTCCATCCTGGGGTGGGGGAGGGCAAGTCTTGATCTAATCTAAATCTCATCGCTTGCCAAGGTCCCCACCTCCAAATGCCATTGGTTTCCGATCTATGAATTTTGGGGCACATGCCGGCCATAATAAAGAGTGTGGGTTGGGTGAAGCTCCCTTCCTTCCCCTCAGGCCACTCTTAGAAGATGAACTACCCCAGGGGAACTCAGCATCACACCAGCTTTAAAGCTTCTCAAATAGAAGTTGGGGCTGCCCCAGGCTTTCCACAAGCAGATGGGCAGAGAACGTTCACTCCGAGTTTCAGGGATGAGAGAAGGAAAGGCCGGGCTGGCTGCCGGCATGTGGGGGCTATGTCCTGGGGCCCCTCGAATGAGCTGTGGAAAAGTTGAGAGGACAGAGGTTCCCATGGAGCTAGGGAAGTATTGGTCCTAGAGTACAGGCATATCGAATGCGGAATAAAAACCTTGCTCGCACGCCTAGTCTGTAACGTGGGTGCCCTTCGTTTTTCTGGGACCTCAGGGAGCACCACGGCCCTTGCGACTTGGCTCTTGGTGTCATGAATCTATGGAGCTTCTGTAGAAGTGTGTGTGTGTGTGCGTGTGTGCGTGTGTGTGTGTGTGTGCATGTGTGGCGAAGCAGGAATATCCATGCTGAAAGGTTAGGTAGGAGGCCAGCTGGGGGCTGGCGGAACCCACTTCGATGGCCATCACTACTTTATGCTACAGTCTGGGTCCTGATGGCCAGTTGTCAGCCCTCCCAGAGGTAGTTTTGCTCTCAGCCTCCTCCTTTCCCTTGGATGGGAAGGACCTACCTCCTTCACTTGTACTCTCTCTCTCTCTCAGAGAGAACTGAGCGTGTTTCATGGTCTCTGCACCCCACTCTGTGTGTTGGGTAGGAGTGGAAGAAGGTGTGTCACTGAGACCCTGGTCAGAGCTGCAAGAGGGTCCTGGGGCCAACGTGACAAAGTACCACAGGCTGGGGACCTAAACAACAGACTTCTATTTCCTGAGCCCTGGAGGCTGAGGTCCGAGATCCAGATGTTGGTTCCTCCTGAGTCATCTCTCCTTGCTGTGTAGACAGCCGTATTCTCCCTGTGGTCTTGCCTCTGTGCATGTGTGTCCTACACTCCTCTTCTTTTTTTTTTTTAAAAGATTTTATTTATTTATTTGGCAGAGAGAGAGAGAGAGCACACGTAGGCAGAGAGGCGGGCAGAGAGAGAGGGGGAAGCAGGCTCCCTGCTGAGCAGAGAGTCCGATGCGGGGCTCAATCCCAGGACCCTGAGATCATGACCTGAGCCGAAGGCAGAGGCTTTAACCCACGGAGCCACCCAGGTGCCCCCTAAGCTCCTCTTCTTATAAGGACCCCAGTCATATTGGATGACAGCCTATTGCAAAGACCTTGGTTTAAGTCAATCAACTCTTTAAGGTCCTATGTTCACAGTCACGCTCGGAGGAACCAGGGGTCAGACCCCAATGGATGAATTGGGGGGACCCCATGGAGCCCCCAGCGGTGTTGGGCTCTGAAGAGGGATGAGGGTCCACTAGACAACATTCCCAGGTCTTGAGGAGGGCTTGGAGAATGTTCCCGTGGGAGGAGCTGTACTGAAGGATCAGAGGCCAGAAGGAGGGTAAAGTCAGGTGTCCTTCTGATGGGCACTGCCGACATTGCCAACCCTCTGTGCCGTGTGCTCTGTGCAGGGCGCTGGAGTCAACCCAGAGCCGCACCCGTATCCCCTGCTTCTGAAAAGTTTCAGCTGAGTTGTGGAATAGGAGAATCACCTTCGCGACACTAAAACAAAGCAGGGTTTAGTAGAAGTTAAAAATCTGCTGCTGGGCATTAGGAAATCTTCCTGGAAACTGTTGCCCCCCACTGCCCAGCATTGCGACGTGGGTTGAATGATGCCATGTATGTAATGATGTACAATTAAGATAGAATAGGGGATGAATAGTTCTTTTAGGTAGAAAGAAATAATTGTCAGGTACTAGTCTCTCTACTCTATGCATTGGGCTCTGTATATATTAGTTCTATGGCCCTTCACGTCAACCCTATGACGAAAGCCTTGTTATTATTGCCACTGAGCTTCCGAGGAACTGACTGTCGGCATGGGAGACATTTGCCCCAAGTCCTGAGCTGGAAGTGGGGGCTGCTAGCTGGGAAAGTGCTCTCACAGTGGTGCCCCAGAAACCTGCCCCCCACAGGCCAAATTCGAGAAGAGGAACACCTTAGTGGGAACTGAAGGGCCTGGAGGCTGTGGGGGCTCTCCAGGAATGAGAGGGTGAGGACAGATTTTCTGAGAGCAGCAGTTCTCACAGGGTTGTGCCTCTGAACCTCCTGGAGGACATTAGAGCACAAATTTCTGGGCCCAGCACCCAGAGTCCCTGCCTCAGTAAGTCTGGGATGAGGCCACAGCGTTGCTGTTCCTCGCAGGTTGTGGTCTGGGGCTGGCCCTTTTAGAACCATCCCCCTGGAGGAGAAGAAGAAGAGAGCGAGGGACACACGAGACACTCAATGCCCAGAGTGGAGGAGTGAGAATGCAGTTTCCATTCAAGAGGACAGAGAAAAAAATCACGCGGAAATTTAACACAGTGATTCATTCGAATCCAGGTATGTTCACCTACATATGCCTCTGGCTGGGTATCTTTTGATTTTCTTTCTCATTTATCCTATGTGTTATTCAGTACAACCGCCAAGACCGAATGTCTCTCGACCAGACCGGAGGCCGCATCTTGGGGAGAATCCCAGTTCGAGGTGGGGTAAGGTTGAATGTGAGGCAGTGCTCGAGGACATACATCATCTACTGGTCTCTCTCTGGAACTGGAAACCAACATTTGGGGTCAGTTCGAGCTGCTGTTCTTCTCCGTAGAGTCCTAGAACCTTCACGCATGGCCTTCCAGAGCACCCCCCCCCCGTGGCTCCTGACTCCACTTAGAAGGACAGGGGCTCTCTGATTTCCCCTGTGCTTATTTTAAGCCCTGACTGGCGACAGACCCTTTCTAAAGTGCTCTCGCAGGAGCCAGAATTGATGTTCACACTGCTGTCTGGGTCCATTAGCACTCAGGCCCTGGCGCTCCTGCTGGGGATTAAATCAGATCATGGAATCCAGCACTTCCCGCACAAAGGCTCTCAGTGAAAAGTATCCTTAGTCCACCACATTCTTCTTTAAAGGTCAGTCAATAAAACTTTTCAGTTTAGCGCTTCCGCTGCAAAGTTCGCCCTCCTTTCCGTACCCTCACTCGCATCCTCGCCTTGGATAGGCTAGCCGGGCTTTCTGGGTTGGGACCCTCAGCCTTGCGATGGTTCCTACCAGCAGAGAAGAAGACTCTCTTGGTACCACTGCCATCACTGGCTTATTGAAGTACCTCCCTGAAGAACTCTTCACTTATCAGGAGACTATTTTAAAAAGAGAACTGGCTTTGGAAAAGATCCCGAGTATTTACCCCAGAGCCATTAGAACAAAGGACTTGAGGCAAATTATAATAAAGAACTCATTCCCGAAGGAGGGAAGGAAGTAAAAAGAGCATTTGAAAGGAGCTTCCTAGCAGAAATCCCACTAGACTGCAGTGGCCACTTAACCCTTCATTCCTTGGCAGTTTGTGTGAAGGCAGAGCCATAAAGCAGGTGACAACTCTTCTGTTTTATTAAAAGAAGCTATAAGGGCAGCTGCGTGGCTCAATCGGTTAGGCGTGTGACTCTTGATTTCGGCTCAGGTTATGGTCTCAAGGTCGGGAGTTACGGTCTCAGGGTCAGGTGGTAGATTGGGGCTGCATCAGGCTCTGTGCTCAGCAAGGAGTCTGAGATTCTCTCTCCCTCTCTCCCTGCCCTTCCACTCCTCCCCCCTACCTCCACCATTTTCTCAGTTCGAGCTCAGAAGAGTTTTTATTTTATTTTTTTATTTTTTAATTTTTTTAAAAAGATTTTATTTATTTATTTGAGGGAGAGAGAGAGAGAATGAGAGAGAGGGAGAAGTCAGAGGGAGAAGCAGACTCCCCACCGAAGAGGGAGCCCGATGTGGGACTCGATCCCAGGACTCCAGGATCATGACCTGAGCCGAAGGCAGTTGCTTAACAACTGAGCCACCCAGGCGCCCGAGTTTTTATTTTTTTAAGACTAGATAAGCCACGCTGAGCACTGAGCCGAGTAATCAATATTTTAACAGAAATTTAAGAAAAAATCACAAGGTTTTTTTTTTTTTTCTTTTTTCTTCCATATAGCTCTTTGCCTCAAAAAGAATCAAGCAGAGGACTTTGGTTTTCTGATCAGGCACGCAAGGAGTTGATGAGTCACCCCTCCATCCTAACAAGTAAAAAGCTGAACAAACTGAAAATCCAACCACTCCTCTTAGATCTGCCAAAGAAGAGAGGTTGCAGGGAAAATGGCTGAGCCCCAGACTGAAGAGACAGACAGGCTGAGACAGGGAATCATAACTCACCAGAGCAGAAACCCCCATAGAATCAGGCGGACCTGAACCGTGAAGGGTAACTTGCTGGAGGCCCAGTGTAGACAAGTCTGAAAGTTAAAATCTCCAGGGGGACCCAGTCCTAGGAGAGGTGCCCACGATTTTGTGAATTTCACTTCCAGGAGCTCTACCGGATCTTCACAGTGATTTTTACAGAAAAATCCCTTTGTGTTTCCAGCAGTGGGCAGGAAAAAGGGATGATTCTGAAATATGCCAGAGCATTTTGTTCTTTTAAAAAAGGCTTGTTCTTAGGGCGCCTGGGTGGCGCAGTTGGTTGAGCAACTGCCTTCGGCTCAGGTCGTGATCCCGGAGTCCCAGGATACAGTCCCGCATCGGGCTCCCAGCTCCATGGGGAGTCCGCGTCTCACTCTGACCTTCTCCCTTCTCATGCTCTCTCTCACTCTCTCTCTTTCCTAATAAATAGATAAATAAAATCTTAAAAAAAAAAAAAAAGAAAAACTTAAAAAAAAAATAAATAAAAAATAAAAAAGGCTTGTTCTTAGAAGAAATGATCTTACCGGAACTTACCCTACTGGGGTCTATCATTGCCTAGCCTGTTTGGGGGTAGGGAAATACTCAACTCCAGTCCACTACCACCATTCTGTTCCACCTAAAGGGAGAAAACGAGAAGTGAGAAACACTAGGGAAGTTCACCGTTCAGGGGCTCAGGCTCACCAAAAGACTGAGACTTAATCATCAGACTGTAGGATCCTTCCCTTTCCCCCCACACACCCTGCGATTAGATTACTAAAGGTCTATTTACTGCAGTTTCTTTTAGGAGATACATCATGTCCACCTTTCAACAAATGTTTGCGAAGCATACAGTCTGAAGAGACAAAAAACAAGCAGCAGAACCCAAACATGTATAGCAGGAATGTTGAAATGATCAGAACAGCAATTTTCAAATGCCGTGATTAGTATACTAATTATAGAAGAATTTAATGTAAAAATTAAACAACACACAAAGTGAGCAATGTAAGCAGAGAGATGGAAACTTTAAGAAAGAATTAAAGAGAAATGCCAGAAATTTAAAAAAAAACCCACTGCAATAGAAATGAAGAATGTCTTTAATGGGCTTGTCAGAAGACTGGCTTTCGCTAGCGAAAGAATCTCTGAGCTCGAAGCTATGACAATACAAACTTTCCAAACTAAAAACAGGGCAAAAAACTAATAAAAAAATAGATAAGTAAATAAATCAGAATAGATGCAGGAACTGTGGGATAGTTACAAAAGGTGTAACATAAGCACAATGGGAATGTCAGGAGGAAGAGAAAGGGAAAGAGAAACCGTATTTGAAGCAATAATGATTGAGAATTTCCCCAAATTAATGTAAGACATCAAACCACAGATCCAGAAAGCTCAAGAAACACCAAGTGGGATAAAAGCCTCCCCCAACTCCCCCCAAAAACAAAACACGTTTAGGCATATCATATTCAAGCTTCAGAAAAATCAATGATAAAGGAAAAACTTGAAAGAAGCTAGAGGCAAAATATACCTTACTTCTAGAGGAGCAAAAACAGGAATTATGTCGCCTCAGAATTTGTGTCTCCTCAGAAATTATGCAAACAAAGAGAGAGTGGAGTGATATTTTTAAAGTGCTAGGAGAAAAATAGTCACCGGCCTTGTTAAATTATCTTTCAAATCTTAAGAATTAAATACTTTCTCTGACACACAAAAGTCAAGGGAATTTGTTGATGGTAGACTTGTCTTATGAGAAATGTTAAAAGAAGTATTTTAGAGAGAAGGAAAATGATACAGCTCAGAAACTTAGGTCCACATAAAGAAAGAAAAAAATCCTCAAAAATCATGTATTGGGGCACCCGGGTGGCTCAGTCGGTTAAGCGTCTGCCTTCGGCTTGGGTCATGATGGGTCCTGGGATCAAGCCCTGCATTGGGCTCCCCACTAACCCTCTCCTGCTTCCCCTGCTTATCCTCTCTCTCTCTCTCTCTTTGTCAAATAAATTAAAAAAAAAAACTCAAAAAAATAATGGATTGGTGAAGGTAAAAGAAAAATGTTGAATTTTCCTTTTTTTTATTATGTTCAGTTAGCCAGCATATAGTACATCATAAATTTTTGTTTTTGTGTTCAATGATTCATTAGTCCTGTATAACACCCAGTGTTCATCCCAACAGGGCCCTTCTTGATACCCACCCCCCTTCCTTCTGTAACCCTCAGTTTGTTTCCCAGGGTCCAGAGACTCTCATGGTTTGTCTACCTCTCTATTTATTTATTTTTTATTCTTAATTGATATAACAGTGTGTTCAAAATAATGATAACAATAACGTATTCAATTTTGTAGGTGTGCACCTGGGTACGTGTGTGTGTACATTAGGAATGTTGTGTTATAAATAACTTGCTGTGTACATAACATAGTGTAGAGGTATTGAAAGGTGCATTTGGATTAGTTGTAATGTATATTCCAAACCGTAGGGCAACCACTATGAAAAGTGAAAAAAAAAAGAAATATAATTAATATGACTTTAAAAGAGGAAAGAAAATGGAATTATAGAAACTGTTCAACTAAAACCAAAAAAGGGAGGAAAAAAGTGGAAAACAAAAATAGGAATAAGTAACAAGGTCAGCAAATAGAAAACAGTGAGAAATATGGCAGATTTTAAGTCAATTATATCATTTTATCTATTTATCTATCTATTCATTTATTTATTTGTTAAAGATTTTATTTATTTGACAGAGAGAGACACAGCGAGAGAGGGAACACAAGCAGGGAGAGTAAGGGAGGGAGAAGCAGGGCTCCCGCTGAGCAGGGAGCCTGATGTGGGGCTTGATCCCAGAGTCCTGGGATCATGACCTTAGCCAAGGCAGATGCTCAAGGACTGAGCCACCCAGGCACCCCAATAATCATTTTAAATATCAACGGTGCAATACAACAATTAAAAGACATGTTGTCTGGGGTGCTTGGGTGGCTCAGGTGGTTAAGCGTCCAGCTCTTGGTTTTTGCACAGGTCATGATCTCACGGTTGTGAGACTGAGCCCTGCATTGGGCTCTGTGCTGAGCATGAAGCCTGCTTAAGATTCTTTCTCTCCTTCTCCCTCTGCCCCTCCCCCATCTCTCCCTCACTTAAAATAATAATAATAATAATAATAATAATAATAATAATATGATTATCAGTGTGAATCCAAAGGGGGGAAAAAGACCCAAGTATATTTCATCCACAAGAAATCCACTTTAAATATAAAGATAACTATAGATTAAAAGTAAAAGTGAAGGTATGCAGAAAGGCATACCATGCTAGCACTAGGGAAAAGAAAGGAAAAGTAGCTATATTAATTTCAGAGAGAGTAGACATCAGAGAAAGAAATTTATCAGGGATAAAGAGAAGCATTACATAACAATAAAGGGGTCAGTCTTCCTAGAAGACATAATAACCTGTAATATGTATGTGCCCAACAACAGACCATCAAAATATGTTGAGTTAAAAACCAACAGAATTCAAAGAAAAATAGATAAATTCATTATTATATTATTAACATCCTTTTATCTACAGGGAAGATCCAGCAGGCAGAAAACCATAAGGACATAGTTGGACTCAAAAGCACCATCAGCTGGATATAACTGATATCTGTAGACCACTTCATTCAACAACAGAAGATACCCATTCTTTTCAAGCTCACATGGGACATTCATCAAGATAGATTACCTTCTGGGCCCCAAGTGCAGCTTAACAAAGGTAAAAAAAAAAAAAAAAAAAAAGAATAGAAACCAGACAGTGTCTGCTCTCATACCACTATGGATTAAACTACAAATTAATAACAGAAAAGTACCTGGAAAATACTAAAATACTTCAAGATAAAAAGAACATTTCTAAGCAATGTATGGATCAAAAAAGAAACCTCAAGCTAAATTAAAAAATATTTTGAACAAATTAAAAAGGGAAATACAACTCATCAGAATTTGTGGGATGCAGCAAAAGCAGTGCTCAGAGGGAAATTTATAGCATTGGCTGCATATATTAGAAAGAAAGAATGATCTAAAATCAATAAACTTCCACCTTAGGAAACTAGAAAAAGAAGAGCAAATAAAACCAAAGGAAGCAGAAGAAAATAAATAATAATAATCAGGGAAGAAATCAATGAAATTGAAAGCAAGAGAACAATAGACAAAATCAATGAAATGAAAAACTGTTTACTCAAAAATATCAATATCAATACTTACTAGAAAAAATTAGAGAAGACTCAAATTACTATTGTCAATGAAATGAAAGAGGGAATATCACACAGATCCCAGGGATGTTAAAAAAAAATAGGGGAATAGAACGAACGAGTCTTATGCTCTTGAATTTGACAACCTACATGAAAAGGACAAACACCTTGAAAGATATAATCAAACAAATTCACACAAGAAGAAATGGACAATCTGGGCTAAATCTATTAAAGAAATTGTACCAATAATAAAAACCTTCCAAACAGAAAGCACTAAACAGATAGGTTCACTAATGAATTCTACCAAAAATTTAAGGAAAAAAAATACCCATTTTCTATGTTCTCTTCCAAAGATGGAAACAGAAGAAATACTTTTTAATGCCTTTATGAGGCCAGCATTATATTAATACCAAAACTAGACAAAGATGTTACAAGAAAATTAAAGACCAATATCTCTCATGAACACCAATGCAGAAATGCCCAACAACATAGTAGCAAATTGAGTCAAACAATGCACAGAAAAAATTATTCTCCAAGACTGAGTGGAATTTATCTCAGGCATGTAGGTGGTTTCAACATTTGAGAATCAACTAATATAATCCATTAAATCAACAGACTAAAGAAGAAAAACCACATGATCATATTAGTAGATGCAAAAAAGGCATTTGATAAAATACAATATTTACTCATAATCAAAACTTGGCAAACTAGGAATGAAGGAGAACTTCCTTATCTTGATAAAGAATATCTACAAAAAACCCTACAGCTAGCATCATGCTTGATTGTGAGAAACTCAGTGCTTCCTACTAAGGTCAGGAATAAGGCAAGGAGGCTTCCTCTCACCACTGCTTTTCAACAACATACTGGATAAGACAAGGGAATAAATAAAATGTATACATGTTGGGAAGGAAGAAAAACAGTCTTAGTTCACAGATGACATAATCATTTATGTAGAAAATCTGTAAGAATAGATAAAACTCCTGGAAATAGTGATTATAGAAAGGTTGCAGAATACAAGGTGAATATACAAAAGTTAATTCCTTTTTTTATATACCAGCAATAAACAAGTGGAATTTGTTAATTAAATTAAAACACCTTGTAAATTAAATCAAAAACATTAAAATTAAATAAAAACACCTTGCCATTTACAGTAAGCAGAACATTTGAAATATCTAAGTATAATCTTTTTTTTGTCTTTTATTTTTGTCTTTTATTTATTTTCCAATTAATTTAATTTTATTTTTTCAGTGTTCCAAGATTCATTGTTCATGCACCACACCCAGGGTTCCATGCAATACATGCCCTCCTCAATACCCACCACCAGACTCACCTAACCCTCCACCCCTCTCCCTTCCAAAACCCTCAGTTTGTTGCTCAGAGTCCACAGTCTCTCATTGTTCATCTCCCCCTCTGATTTCCCCCAATTCATTTTTCCTTTCCTTCTCACAATGTCCTCCATGTTTTTTCTTATGCTCCACACGTAAGGGAAACCATATGATAATTGACTCTCTCAGCTTGACTTATTTCACTCCGCATAATCTCTTCCAGTCCCGTCCATGTGGATCCAAAAGTTGGGTATTCATCCTTTCTGATGGAGGCATAATATTCCATTGTATATATGGACCATATCTTCTTTATCCATTCGTCTGCCGAAGGGTATCTTGGCTCTTTCCACAGTTTGGCGATTGTGGCCATTGCTGCTATGAACATTGGGGTACATGTGGCCCTTCTTTTCACTACATCTGCATCTTTGGGGTAAATACTCAGTAGTGCAATGGCAGGGTCACAGGGTAGTTCTATTTTTTAATTTCTTGAGGAATCTCCACACTGTTTTCCAAATAATCTAATGGAATATGTGCAATATCTCTAAGAAGAAAACCATAAAACTCTGATGAAAGATATCACAGAAGAACTAAATAAATGGATACTTACTTGATGTTCATGGATAAAAAGACTCAGGATTGTCAAGGTGACTAACATAACACAATAAAAAAAATACAAGAAAATAAAATTCAGTTTTGTCCAACTTGACCTATAGATTCAGCACAACCCTCATTAAAATCTCAGCAAATTATTTTGTAGATATTGACAAATTGATTCTCACATTTATAGGGAGAGATAAAAGAACCATAATGGCCACCACAATATTGAAAGAGAAGAACAAAGTCAGAAGAATGACACCGTCTGACCATGAGACTCAGTGTAAAGTTACAGAAATCAAGTTAGTACCCTATTGGAGAAAAAAAAAAAAAATGATCAGTGGAACAGAATGTTGAGCCCAGAAATAGACCCACACAAATGGAGTGAACATATCTTTCACAAAGAAGCAAAGGGAGCACAATGGAGTGAAGGAGGGCTTTTCAATAAATGGAACAACTGGACATCTGCATACAAAAATATGAACCTAGACACAGACTTTATAGCCTTCACAAAAATTAACTCAGAATAGATCATAGACCTAAGCATAGATCTCAAAACTATAAAACTCCTGGAAGATAACAGGAGAAAACCTAGATGACCTTGTTTGGGTATGGTGACGACTTTTTAGAAAAGAAAGAAAGAATTGGTAAGTGGGGGCTTCATTATAATAAGAAAAAAAATCTGCTTTGTAAAAGCCAATGTAGAGAGAAACAGAAAACAAGCCACAGACTGGGAGAAAATATTTGTAAAAGATCCTTGGAATATAAGACTATAATCCAAAATATACACACAATTCTTGAAATTTAACAATCATATAAGAAAGAGCCCAACATCATTAGGGAATTAAAAAAAAAAAAGTCGCCACTATACTCCTATTAGAATGGTCAAAATCTAAAACACTGGCAACAGAAAATGCTGGCAAGTATATGGATAGCAGGAACCCTTATTCATTGCTCATGGGAATGAGAAATGGTACAGCCATTTTGGAAGACAGGTTGACAGATTCTTATAAAACTAAACATGCTCTTACCATATGATCCAGCAGTCATGCTCCTTGGTACTTACCCAAATGAACCTACCCAAAAATGTGCACATGAATTTTTATAGCAGCCTTACTCATAACTGCTGAAACTTGGAAACAACTAAGATGTTCTTCAGGAGATGAGTGGATAAATAAATGGTTGCAATCCAGACAATGGAATATTATTTAGCGCTAAAAAGAAAGGTGCTGCCGAGCCATAAAAAGACATGGAATAAACCTAACTGAATATTACTAAGTGAAAGAAGTCAATGTGAAAAGGCGACATACTGTGTGATTCTGGCTCTAGAAATTTCTGGAAAAGGAAAATTATGGAGGCAGCAAAAAGATCAGTGGTTGCTGGAGTTACAGCGAAGAGCACACAGAATTTTTAGGGCAGTGAAAATAGGCTGTGAGATTCTGTAATGGTAGATGTGTCATTATACATTTATCCAGACCTATAGGATGTATAACCGTTAGAGCGAACCCTAATGTAGGATTCTGGTGATGATGACTGGTCGTAGGTTTAAATGTTGCCACTCTGCTCTGCTGGGGGATCCTGATAGTGAGGGAGGCCATGCACGTGTGGGGACAGGACATTTATGAGAACTCTCTATACTTTATACTCAATTTTGCTATGAATCTAAAACTATTCCCAAAGCACAAAGTTTATTAGGTAAACAAGAGATGCTATGTTACCTATGTATGTTACCTACATCCCGAGCCTACCAGGATAATCACGTGGGTGTGCGTGAGCATGTGTGCACTTGGAGGAGAATGAGCCAGTGAGCCCAGAGTTTACAGCTTTCCGTTGCCCTTTGGTGACTAAGGCACAAAATGGAGAGGGTTTTCAGAATGGAATGATTGGTTAGTTTAGCCTCTCCTTCTCAGAATCAACTGTCTCTAGTAGGCATTTTTTCCTTTTTTTTTAAACATAGAATTTAAGATTTGATATTTGTTTTTAAAGATATTATTTATTTATTTGAGAGAGAAAGAGAGCACGATTGGAGTGAGGGGCGGAGGGAGAAGCAGACTCCTTCTCATCAGGGACCCTGATATGAGACTCTGTCCCAGGATCATGGGATCATGACCTGAGCCGAAAGGTAGATGCGTAATGGACTTAGCCACCCAGTGGCCCGAGATTTAATATTTAAATTGGAGCTTCTTGACTTGAATCTGGAGGGAATAAAAAGATGGATATATATGTGCTTGATTTTTTTTTTTTAAGCCCTATAGGCACTACACTGATGCATTGCACCGGGGAGGCTGGCAGCCATCGACATGAACCACTTGGGACCCTCCAATTGGATGTCAAGTCTCCAATGGTTGGTGAGGGTAATATCTGAATCACTGAATTGCATGTATCCTTGAAACTATTATCCATGGACTGCCTGTATTAGCAGATATGCTGCTGTGGCTAATGACACAGCTCATGGCTGTGCCACAGGCAGGTTAGCACGGAGGTACTCGTGTCTTGGGGGTGCTGTGGGGGTAGGGGATGCATGTTCTTCTTAGTTCCAAACTCTTCACCTTGGACTTGACTTGCCAGAGTAAACACCAGCATGCCATGGCGCTGCTGATCCCTGTGTGTTTACACTCAGCTCCATGAGTGTTTGGGACATACTTATACTAGCAAATTATTTGCATATGCTGAAATGAAAATTTATCTGGGCATCCTCCGTTTTTATTCACTGAGTCTGACGTTTCTACCTTGGAGCCATTCTTACTGATTCTCTGGGAACCCCATGGACCATTTTCATTACTCCAGAAGCTTAGATTTCAGGGAATTGATGGATCTTGCGAATTCTCTCTACAATTAAGTTAGGCGCTGCCCTATTCATGGCAGCTGGCAATGACTGCCTTACGCAGTAGCTCGGCTGGATCCTCAGAAGAATGACCAACTAAATCAGAGGCGAGAGCGCACTTTCAGTGAATAAGTGTTTGCAGCATAAATGTATTGCTTTGTTATTTAATGGAGCCATGTATAAACACACAGCAATCGCTAATAGCCACTCATGATGGTATCTGTGCAATAGAAAGTTTTAAAATAAATAATCACATGACCCATCGGTCTTCAGTTGACATATCTAGAGGGAGAAGCTGAATGCGCTGCAGGTTCTGAGTTTCACTTTTCTGGCCTTTGGTGACTTGTGACCACAGCGTGTGATCCTGCTTTCATCACCCCGGGATCACAGCTGGGCTCTCTAGGATTCCCTTGGGCTTCGCACCCTGTCCTCTTCCTCCCTCTGCAACCTCTCCTGAGGTTCTTACGACATACTTCACGTCTGCATGTTCAAGTTTCCCCTTTCTGATGGGATATTTGCAATTGTAATTTCACTGTGTCTCCTCCGTTAGACGGAGCTCATGCTCACTGCCTGTGTGATCCTGGCAGAAGTTTCCACTGTGTTTCTTGACATTTTTAATTGGTGTTATGCACACGGCATTTGTCTATAATGGAGATGTTTATCCAGACATGATTTTCTAGTTCCCGGCTAAATTTGCAGAACGCTGAAACAGAGGGCTCCTTGTTAGACGGACTCAGCTTTCACGCAGGTACGAGGAGTTTGGGAGAGTCTACGACGAGTAGGATCCAGGATGCTTTTGCAAAAACTCACAATCCCTCTTGACTCGAGATTTTTAAGTCACGCATGCCTTAATACAAAGAAATTGAGAGTTGTCAGTCATCTTCTTTCATAGTTACAGGAAGGAGTAGATCTTTTCACACGTAAAGTCTCGACATGACTTTGCTATTTTACTGACTGCAGTTTGTGGAAATTTCCTGCTGTGAGATACCCAGAATGGCAGAGGAAGTCCGTGACTCAGATGTCCACGGCAATCTATGATTAATATCATTTGTTCCAGCTCTGAGTTAATACAGGCAAGAATAGGCCGATGCAGAGATCCTGGCACACATTTATTTCATGTGATGATGTGAAATTGTCTCCTAAACAGATGACCAGCTGTTTCAGATTATTCTGTGGAATTACAGTAATTTTGGTAATTAGCAAAAATATTCTGATTTTTTTTTTCTTGGAAAAACCTCTAAATGTGTGAGACCCTCTGACCTCGCAGAGACGCTCTTCCTCGCATCTGCAGATAAGCCAGAGGGGGATTAATTAAGCCAAATTAATGCAGTCATTTCTAAAATGGCCCCTAGGATAGGTCGATATTGAGACTGTTGAAAGGACAGCACTATTTTCCTTCCTGTTTCCCCATCAAAATGGGAAGTTGAGTGTGTTGGAGGATATGTTCTCCCTGGAGCTTCAGGAGGTACTGCTTTGGGAAGTATGGGTGTGCTTTGGAATCCTCTTCCAGTCCCGGAGTTGAGATACACCCGGGGAGGTTTCCTGCATGCAGCCAGTAAGTTGTGGAAACCGGCTGTTGAATTTAACCTCAGTTACAAAGAGCTATGCTGTCAGATCTTTTATTCTTATCCTAACCTTTAGCCTCAACGAGCTCTTATTTCAAAAAGCAGGACTCATCTATACCGTATTCCTTTGTTCACTACGTCTGGTGACCTTGGACAGGCCGTTTAACTCCCTAGAGACACAGTTTGCCCATCTGTGCAATGGGAAGCCCCAACTCCACATGCTAACTCACGCCTCTGCTTTGTGAATTTTAAAACATTGGGTCATCTGTGGCCAGGGGAAGATCTGACCTCTGTCCAGGACCAGGATTAGAAGCAAATGTCCTTCCTTTATAGCTCTATCTTTTCCTTGGTGATAGCCAGAGAATACATACAGCGATAGTAGTGAGGAAAAAAGCTATAATTTAAATTATTTGTGTGCCAGAGAAGGCTACAGCTATGGGTTTCTAAATTCAGATTTCTCAAGATGCACTGAAGCTAATGGATGTGAACCTTAAAGCTACATCTCAATTTAAACTCAGTCACCAAGTGCCTAATTTCTAAAAGATTATTTGCACATTTCCAATAGAATGCTATTTGAAAAGGTAAGAGGCAGAAGCAAACATATTTCCTTTGAAATAAAACCTCCTACTTGGGGTTGCCGGAGGCCCCATATATTAGCACAATGGCTGCCCATCCCCCATGGACTGAGGGTATAGCAAGTCCAATGATTTTATCCCAGGGACTTCAATTTATAGTTTCTTTTTTTTTTTTTCTAACCCATGGAAGTTATAAACTCACATATTCAGACCAACACTTGATAGCAGTTCTTGCATGGTCACTCGGAGTATTTTCAGCATGGCAAATCCTGGAAGATGCAGTGCCCACCTTCATCTCAGTCACATCTGCCTTTTCCACTTGGATTTGTACCACATGCTCGCCAAAGGAAAAACTGACTTATCTTGGTGGGGCAATGACCACAGTGTGGTCAGTGGATAAACCTTTTACATATACTGAAATGAGCTGCATTGTTTTTGAGAGTGCGAGATTGAGAGTTGAAAGACATTTTTCAACAGTCATCTCCTAAAACAGAAATTATCTTCATCTCTATGAATTGGTTTCTCCAGATTGTTCAGCTCAGGTCTTTGGCCCACAATTAATGTAATAAACGGTAATTCTTGGTATTTTTGGAAGTGCTGGACATACACTATAGGTGATTTTCATAAGACTTCCCATTTTATAGGTGGGTAAACTGAGACTAACATGCACCAAGTAAAATAACCAAAGTTAGAGTAAGTTCACCTTTTAGGAGGAATTCCAGGCACATGTCAGTCCAGAACCTCCCAGCGAACACCTCCCACCCCCATGCTTATCAACATTATCTCCCCCAGGCCTCCAGTACTGTAAGGAAGAGGGACAGCGAGAGAATTCACTGACCTTATTATGCTCAAAAGTAGCAGTGACTTTTTTTTAAGATTTTATTTATTTATTGGACAGAGAGAGATCACAAGTAGGCAGAGAGGCAGGCAGAGAGAGAGGAGGAAGCAGGCTCCCCGCTGAGCAGAGAGCCCGGTGTGGGGCTCGATCCCAGGACCCTGAGATCATGACCTGGGCCGAAGGCAGACGCTTAACCCACTGAGACACCCAGGTGCCCAGGCACCCAGACACTGGGGCACCAGTAGCAGTGATGTTATAAACATCTCATGCCAGTCTAGAAGAGCTAACCTCGTACAACAGTGTATGCAGGTGCAATCCTTGCACCCTAGGATTGTAACTCTTGGGTACAGCTGAGAAATCCCCTCATACTTTTAACAATGTTCAGCTCAACTCTCTCATACTTTAACAATGCCCCTGTCACGGACAGCTGGGCACCTTTATGAGAAATGAGATGTCTAAGACTAAAAATGTGACCTTGCTTTCACTGGGAATTTGTATGTCCTCATAAATTGTAGCTGGTTGTCTTTCTGTGGGTCCTTGACATCTTGGGGTACATAGCAACTTCCCGTTAGCATTGGGGATACCTGACACATTGGGCATCCCATAAAGCTTTGTATGAAGACTACTGAGTAGATAAGACTTCTCATCACTAGTGTATAATGGACCTTTTGGGGAGATTTCTGAAGAGTCTCTTCTATAAATGCATCTTAAGGATATCTGGCACATTTTAAGATGACATCAGATTCAAGTGTATTACTGTGGACTTGCTAGAACTCAATCACAAACAAAAAAGGGAGGGGTACGTGCACTTTGCTTTCAGAAGCAAAATTAAAGGAGCCAGGAGACCCAAAGGCAATGATGTAGGTCATCAAGGAGGGCTCTCAACTGAGTAGGTCAAATGAGCACTCTGTCCCTTAGGTCAGTTGCCCCTAATTATGCGAGCCCCTCACTTGAAATTTCCCATTACTTCCCACTGCTTACATTGTCCTGCAGGAGTGTGAATGGCCCTGTGCCGGTTGGAAGATACCATTCTTGAGTTGGGGATTTGGAAGAGCCTAACCCATTCCCGGAGCCAGTCCTCAATGGCTACTAATGGTGCCCAGCTCCACATGCAAGAACTTCTGCTTATTACCAAGATGAGAATCCACTTTTGAAACATTCTTGCCCAAGGTCAGATTGACCTATGCAGTGCTTTGGTGACTCATTCTATAAGCAATGATGAACAATTCACCAGTTTGCTGAGTTTAAAAGCATGTTGCGTAAGAAAAATTTGCTTTCACTCTTAATTTTCTCATTTACCATGCTGAGGGGGCATTTGGAAAAAGTGTTTCGCCTTCCTCTGAGTCAGAAACTGACATCTTCCCACACCCTTCATGTGTGGTGCCAACAAAATGCAGCCACACAACTGTGACTTGGGGGACTGGAATATTCCCTTGCTTTTAGTGTCCATTGAAAGTCTCTCCTTGTCTTACATGTGGAGCATCTTTGTCCTCTGGTCAAGGGCCCTCTGGTCAATATCTCCGTCTCCCGATTCAATCAACGTTCCACAAGGTGCAAGGCATACCTGAATAAAACTCATATCAAATATTGATTTAAAAATCTCCATTATCTCACATCTGCTTAAGGAATAAGTTCCTTAGAAGGGCATAAATGTCCATCAAAGACATGACCCACACCTACCTTTCCTACCTCATCTTGCTCGACCCTCGTCATATATCCCGTGACCTCTAATGTTTTCAGAATACATCATTTCTGGAAGTACTTGACACCTTCTTTGTGTTACTTGACTTTCCCTCCCGTCTTCACCTGGAAGATTCTTTGTCCTTTATGACTCAGTTTGAATGCTGTCTTGGTCAACTCAGGTTGCTATAACAAAACACCACAGACCAAATGGCTTAAAAAAAAAGACAAATTTATTTCTCATAGTCCTGGAGGCTGGGAAGTCCACAATTAAAATACCGTCAGATTGGGTGCCTGGGTGGCTCAGTTGGTTGAGCAACTGCCTTCGGCTCAGGTCATGATCCTTGAGTTCCAGGATCGAGTCCCACATCGGGCTCCCAGCTCCACAGAGTCTGCTTCTTCCTCTAACCTTCTCTCCTCTCAAGCTCTCTCTCACTTTCTCTGTCTCTCAAATAAAAAATAAATAAATAAATAAATAAATAAATAATCTTAAAAAAAAAAAAACCGTCAGATTTGGTGTCTGTGAGGACTTGCTTCCTGGCTGGTACTCCATGGCCTTGGTGTGTATTCATAATGCCTTTCCTCAGCATATGTGGAGAAGGGGGGAGAGAGCGAGAGCGAGAGAGAGCGAGAGAGAGAGAGAGTGAGCTTCCTCTTCTTATAAGGGTGCTAATCTCATCCCTCATGACCTCATCACAACCCCTTCCAACCCTAATCGTCTCCCAAAGTCCCCACATCCAAATACCATCACTTGAGAGTTAGGGCTTCCACATAAGAATTTTGGGAAGACACTTAGAGCCCACAGTGAATGTCATCTTCTTTGTGAGACTTTTCCTAACCACTCTGCTCCATAAAATGGATATATTTATATATTCATCTGTATTGTTCATTGCATCTCAAACCTCTTAAGATGCATCTTTTTTTTAAGATTTTTATTTATTCATTTAACAGAGA
Organism: Nasua narica; assembly: GCA_028533885.1. Lineage (NCBI taxonomy): Eukaryota > Metazoa > Chordata > Mammalia > Carnivora > Procyonidae > Nasua > Nasua narica. The sequence continues at coordinate 3,365,635 of CM052806.1, forward strand.
GAGAACACAAGCAGGCAGAGAGGCAGGCAGAAGCAGAGAGAGGAGCAGGCTCCCGGCGGAGCAAGGAGCCCAATGCGGGACTCGATCCCAAGACGCCGGGATCATGACCTGAGCCAAAGGCAGTTGCCCAACCAACTGCGCCACCCAGGCGTCCCTTAAGATGCATCTTGATGCATCTCGGTGCTTGACATTCAGTGGGGACTTAATAAAAATTTAAAAAAGTAGAATATAAAAAATATAATAGAAGTTGGATTAAAGAAGGTCCTGACTGGTATTGACTAATCCTGACTGGTCTTAACTGGTCATGACTGGTCCTAACTGGTCCTGACAGGCTCAGCCCTGACTTCCAGTCAGAATAATCTTTTTAGGTTAAGCAGGGGTCCTCTCATGTCATGTATTCTTCAAAATCTGTGATGTGGTGGCAGCAAGTGTATGAGGGTCTAACAACACTCTGCATCTTTTCCTACCCACCAGGTGCCCAGGACAGACTCCTTAGTGACCTCTTAAGATGGCGAAGCAACCGCTTGTATCTTCACCACAGGCTCCTTCCTGAAGTGACTGAGAATTGAAATCACCTGCATTCACGTAATTGAACTCTCAGGGTGGAGAACTAAAATCATCCTCTGTCACCACATGACTCAACTCTACCAGGATATTCTTGGAATTCCTGGGAAGATATGGCTGTAAGCCAACCAATAGTTCAATGGTTGCCTTCCGAATTTCCTGTCAACCAATTTCTAGAGGTCGGTAGCTCTTCTCTCAAGAACTATTCAGCGAACAGTTTACTTATCACATAATAGCATACTTATCAGGATGGACTGAAGGGGCTCCCTTCACTGTGTTCACTAATCCTAAATTATCTCCTCACCTTATCCAGTCAGCTCCCCACATTAAAGACCCACCCAAACCACTTGAGGCCAGATCCCAAACACCTGGAAATATATCCTGTCCTGATCACTTCCCTCTGAGACACCTTTAAGACTCTGGCAAGGTGGTACTCTCCCACATCCCAGGAGGACTAGTGACCTTGTCTTTCTTTGATGAAAGAATCACTCACATTTTTGGGGGGGAGGGGCAGCAGTGCATGTGGCTTTGACAAAGGCAATGTTCTAGAGAGTGAAAATTTTGTCTAGGACACTGGAGTCTGGAGCTCTAAGCTCTGTGTGTGGCCTTGCCTGTGACCTTGGGCAAGTCATTTGCTCTCTCTGAACTTCAATTTTATCATATGAATAATGAACGAGTTTGGTGCTACCACTGTCCCTATGTACACAAATCTGTGTTGATCCTCTTGTTCCCAAGTCTTTTCTGGAGGGTAAAAGTCATAGTCAATACAGAGGGAAAGAACAAATTATCTGTTAGCTGTTACTATTTTCATCTATGTTGGATTTTGTCCAGTGAAAGTCTCTTAATATTCCTTGACATTTTGGGAGAACGAGGCAGTTGATTGAGGTAACTGACATTTCCATGTAAATGAGTAAAGCTTACCCCACTTCAAACATCTATAAAAATGTTAACCATTTAAAATAATAACCTTCCTAAATTCTTTCATAAAATCTTCCTAAAGATATAGTTCTCTTCCTTCTAATGGAGGCATATTGACTACTTTTTTTTTAATTCCTGTGACATAGATTGTTGGATGAACCTAAGGAAACATTACTGATATGAAAGGAGACATTGAAATATTTTCAGTATTATTTGTAGTGATGAGATATTTGAAACATTCTGAATTCCTACGTAAAGAGATTCATTCACTACATTCTGGCATATGTAAAAGACAGAACCCACAGCGGTCCATGAAAGCTACGTGATAGAAGAAGAATAAAAACAGGAAAATGTTCAGTGTGCGGGAAGTACCCCCTCTTTTCAAAAAAGCATGACCCCATTTTTGTAAAAATATGTCCAATGATTACCGGAAAGTTAGATATTATTAACTGCGGCTATCTCTGGAGGTGATTTGAATTCTGCTTTGTGCTTCTCTATACTTTCCTATTTCCAACATAACCATGCACTCCTTTTATAATACTAACAAGGGAGAATGTGCAAGTGGAAAGCACCAGCTTAAAGTGTGACCAGTCAGGTAAGCGATATCTGAGTCAAGCTAGCTTCCCATCCTGGTGCAATGAAAGGGAAGGTGACCTGAAAACACAGGGGTTAACAAGATTCTGGCCACGGATGGCAGCAGAAAGCAACGGCCTTGAGCCAGGGATGCAAAGGTGTCAGGTGCTCAGAGACATTTCGCTTAATTTTTACCGTGGAGGAGTTTTCAGGAGGGCTGGAGTCCAGAAACAGGAATAGGAATGGGATGTTTTTATATATTAGTGGATGAACAACTTAAATTAAGGCTGGGACAACTTGGTCTAATGGAGTGATGGCATCTGGTGACAAGAACATGACTGTGGCATCCCAGGGTCAGAATGCTTCTGAGCAGCTCATAAAACACTGTGCCCCTGGGAATACAGTTTGAGAACCACTTGGTAACCAGTCCCTCTCTAAATTTTTAAGTTATTGTGCCATGTGTTCCCCAGATATTCTCCCTAAAATCTGTCTCATTTCTCACGATTATACTCACGGACTCCTCTTGGTGTCTCCGAATCCAGGGATTTTTTTTGGCAACTTATTTATTCACGCAGTTTCCTACCTGTATGTCCAACTTTCTAAACCTCCTCATGTGATAAAGAGAAACCTAGAAACAATTCCAAAGAGCCACTGGACCTGCCAGAATCTCCCTGGGCCCAATGTTTGCAATGGGACCATTCATCATAGTTGTCACCATCAGGCTCTGCCCGCCGCCATCTTTAATGGCTGCTCGCCATGGTTGCAGGCTGTGAGAACAAACGTCTGCCCAGCCAACATGCTGCGTTTCCTTCCAAACCACCTGAACTGTCTTCCTGAACCTCGTGAACTTTCTAGAATAGGTTCTAGAAGTCTTGGTTGTCTAAGTCCATTAAGATTTTGAGTGAAAATGATAACAAGCATTTAGAAATATGTTTATGGCCACTGAAATAAAATGACACCCCAGCATTGCTACTGGGAGTTTCCTAAGTACTTCACAGATCGTATTGTGTGGTCCTGGCAAGGACTCTGTGAGGCACGGGCTGTTGTGTTCTCTGTCTCACATGCGGGGATGTGGGGGTGTGGACTGGGAAGTAATTCGCCAAAATTCACTGAGCTGGACCAGGATCTGAACCCAGGTTGTGAGCCATTGAAATCATGCTCCTGAGCTTGAATTTCACGTTGTGCTACCAAAAAAGACACCAGTAATGTCACAACAACAGTGCTAAAGAAGCAGTGTTGGGTGTGCGTGTGGCACCATTGACTTCCGGTTGCTAACCCTTGGTCACTGGAAGCATCAGGACTCCCATTCACATTCCACACAATGCATGTGTGTTTCTTAGAGTCATAGATAATACACATGGTAACTGGATTTTTTTTTCGTATTTATTGCTCTATTTAAATGCACATACCTCTGAATTTGCACACTTCAGAAATGTAGAGGCTTACTCCTTCAAAGAAGCAGAAGGCCCTTCATACCGAGGGAAAACACCTTGGGCAGGTGTTTTTCTTTTTTTTTTTTAACCTCCTGGTATGTTTGGAAGGGCTGACCCACACTTCTCCGGTGGTGCCTGGGATTACATAATTTCCTGTTTCTACACTTCCCGGGGCGGGTGGGGTGGGGGGGCGTATCCGCCTAATCCTCCAAGCAACTTCATCAAGTTGTTACAGCCATTCTGAAGGCAACGGATCTGAGTCACAGAGAGGTTAACCAACTTGACAGATCTAACGTGTGGTTCCTGAACAATGTGCGAAGCCATGGGCTTACCGGTTTCCTCCTGAAATATCACCACAGGATGGGAAAATGATTTTTAAAAGGCATAGAGCCCCCAAGGTCAGGGAGAACCAGTTACAAGGCCCAGGAGTAAGCGGTAATGGATGAGAACATAGCGATGCAGCGAGCCCGCACGGGCCGGAACCTGAGTTAGCAACATGAAAAACCTAGCAGAAGCAAATTCATTTTTACAATTCCGAGAGTTCAGCATTTGGAGGGAATAAGCATTTACAAAACTGGGGACTGGAGGTGGGGACTGAAATAATGATTTTTTTTTTTAATGCCGTATAATAGGGACTCCGGGGTGACTCAGTTGATTAAACAGCTGACTTCGGCTCAGGTCATGATCCTGGGGTCCTGGGATCGAGTCCCACGTTGGGCACTCTGCTCAGCGGGGAGCCTGCTTCTCCCTCTTCGTCTGCGGTTTCCCCTGCTTGTGCTCTCTGGCTTGCTTTCTCTCTGTGAAATAAATAAATAAATAAATAAAATCTTTTACAAATTGCCATATAATAGGTATTTGGACAGCTGGAACCTTTCTGTTTGTTGTTCTCATTGTTATTCCAGAAGCAAGATGAAAAGGAGAAGCCATTAGAAGGATGGGGTGCTGGCAGAGGAGAAAGGAGGGGGCAGAGAGACAGGAGAATGAGTGTCCGAGGAAGACTCTGGAACCTGTGGGGAGAAGACAGCAATCAGGAGACACGGTGTGGAAGTAACAAAGAAACAAAACGAGGGGCACCTGGCTGGCTCACTGGGTGGAGCACATGACTCTTGATCTCGGGGTCATGAGTTCGAGCCCCACGTTGGGCATAGAGCTTACTGGAAAAAAAAAAAAGAAAGAAAGAAAGAAAGAAAAGAAGAAATCAAAAAAGAAGATGAATGATTTCAACCTAGAGAGGTTGAAGGTGACTGTAGCTTTCAAGTTTGTGAAAGCTGCTCTCTCTAGTAAAGGACCTAAAATTCCCGAGGTCTATAGCCAATGGAAAGGCGGGCTTCCTGCAGATGTGTGTGCTTTGAGCACTGTACTTTGCTCCTTGCTGCCGTCAGTTCCCCGGCTCCTGGTTGCCACAGCAGAGCCCGAAGCCCATTCAGAAAATGTAGCCACAACACAGATGAGCATCGCGTTCCAAACATACTCTGGGGAAACACGCTGTATGAAGCTGCACAAGATCCTATTTATTGGGGTTAGAATAGTGCTGCTCTGGCAAGGAAGGCTGGGAAGCTCTCCGGGCTACCTCAACATCATCGTCAATCATTTTTTTTTTTCTTGCTGTCCTCATTTTTGTTGCCAGGAGAGTACAAACATTCTAGACTATCTCTAGAGGATTACACAATACCTGCTCATGTTTCCAGATCTGTTTTCCTCAGTCGACATTGTACGCACCAGTTTTATCCTACATCCAGCTCCCTATTCACAGACTAACCTCCTTGCGTGTTTCTTGTTTTCCTTCCTTTCACTACAGATAGGTGGGAAGGCTATGTACCTTTCCCCCTGATTGTACTAACAACACATTTGCCTCTCTTAGGAATCATGGCGCATTTCCCATTTCCCTCCTCCTATGGTGTAGTAGACTGTTGTTTCCCTTGCACTTGTGACTTCCTACATTGCACCCTATTTTTTGTTTTGTTTGAGTGTTTTTTTAAATTGGTTTTTCATTCCTATAAGTACTAACAGAAGAAGCGCCTGGATGGCTCAGTGGGTTCAGCCTCTGCCTTCGGCTCAGGTCATGATCTCAGGGTCCTGGGATCGAGCCCCGCATCGGGCTCTCTGCTCAGCGGGGAGCCTGCTTTCCTCTCTCTCTGCCTGCCTCTCTGCCTACTTGTGATCTCTGTCTGTCAAATAAATAAATAAAATCTTTAAAAAAAAAAGTACTAACAGAAGCATTAAGAGACCCTCACTATTCTATTATCTGTCGAAAACACCTATCCGGCAGATTGGCTCTGGATTTCATTCCCAGTGTGATGGAAGCTCTCATTACAACCCCATTTGTGGCATTAGCCACAATCTAAAAAGAAGGTGACCCAGTCCTTTTGGTTTTTATTTTATCCAGATGAGAAGTCTGCAGTCATTGTAACTGTCATTCCTATAGGCTGTGCGCTTGTGTATGACTATAATGAGCATATGTTTTCTTAACATTATTAGAATTCACATTTTGGACACAGATCTCTGATTTTATTAGGTTAGAATTAAAAATTTTTGAGAATGTAAACGCTTAAATTTAAGTCACATGTATACGTTGAAAGAGAAGGTTTCCTTCATCTATGCAACTCTGACTCCAACCTGGTAGTTTCCTGGTATTAATACTGCTTAAGGTCCGTGAGCTTTTCAACCTGTGAATTTATGTCTTTAACTTTAGGCAGTTTTCGGTCAGTCTTTCTTCATTACATTTTCTGCCACAGGCTCTTTCTCTAGTCTTCTCCTTCACCCTCCTCCTGTCCTTCACAGGATTCCAGTTACGGGTACTTCAGACATTTCGATGTTGTTCTCACTGGTCCCAATGGCTCTGCTCCCTTCTTCTGGTCTCTGTTCTTCAGGTTGGATGACTGCTGTGTGGATCAGAGGGATATCGAGGACACTGATGCTTTCCTCTGGTGTCTTCATTCTGCTGCTAAGCCCTTCTGGTGATTAAAAAAAAATTCAGATGTTAGGATTTCAGTTCTGTAATTTTCGGTTGCTGTCTCTTGACTCTCTTTCTCTGCTGAAATCCTACCTTTTTATTCATGGTGATGATGCTTTTCTTTTCCACTTTGGGCATAGTTTTAAAATCCCTTTAGGGGGCGCCTGGGTGGCTTAGTGGGTTAAGGCCTCTGCCTTCGGGTCGGGTCATGGTCCCGGAGTCCTGGGTTCGAGCCCTGCATCGGGCTCTCTACTCAGCGGGGAGCCTGCTTCCCCCTCTCTGCGTGCCTTTCTGCCTACTTGTGATCTCTCTCTCTGTGTCAAATAAATAAGTGAATTCTTTTTAAAAAAAAATCCCTTTAGGGATTAGGGGGTTAGGCATTTTCATTGGCTAATTTCACATCTGAATCAGCTTGGGATCGATCTGTTGCCTTTCCTTCTGTGAAAAATTATGTTTTTCCTCTGCATCAATGAGGTAAATTTGGATTTTTGTCTTAGAACTTGTGAATGATAGATTGTCGAAATCCTGATTTTGATGAAGTTCTTCTGGAAATATATAATTGGCTGAAACTGTAATTGTTTTTCCTTGAGGTGGTATCAGTTCAAATTTCGGTTTCATTTTTTCATGTTACTTGAGCTGCTTGGTATTTACCCCATGCACAATATGTGAATAGTCAGCCAAGGATTTGGGCAATTTAGACATAGAATATAGGATTCTTTTTCTGGCTTTCTCCTTGTGGACATTTTCTTTTTCATTTCTTCATCGGCTATAATATCCCCAAACCATGTCCATTTATTATTATTATTATTATTACTATTTGGTCTAGCAAGATTATGACTTTTCTTTTGGAGTTTTAGATACTTCCTGGCATAGAGCTGGGCCCACCTTCAGGCTAAAAGTCCTAAAACAGAAAATCCACACTTCTCCTTTCTCTTTTTCAAGGTGTCAACTCCTCTCCAACTTTGGCCTGCATTTATCTAATATCTAGTTCGTTATGTTTGTTATCTTTCCCACTTTTTTTCTAAGCCTATATCATTGCTATCATCAGAAGGTTTTTTGTTTTGCTTTGTTTTGTTTTCATAAAAGCCTGTTGGTCATACCAGAAAGAGGATGGTCCTCTGCATATCATTTTGTATTATCTATGAACAATATACAGTATGACTTTGCTTATTTCATTGTTGAGTGATAAGCTATTCCACATTTGTTTCTGCAATGTGCTCTTGTTTACTCATTACAGTTTTCAATTCACACTTGTCAGCGTGCACAACTGTGTTTCATTCAGTTTAATTTCTATATAATATTTTATGGTCTGGATAGACCAGCATCTATTTGTACTGTCCTGTTGAGGGTTATTTGGATTCTTTTTTGTCATCGTTGTTGTTGCTAAAATGACATTCTTCTTCATATTGCTTTGAGCACATAGGCCAAAGTTATTTGGGGATAAATACTGGAAGTGAACTTACAAAGTAAAAGGCATATATGTCTTCGACTTTGTTAGATCATTGCAAATTGGCTCCAAAATACACTGACTTATTCTCCCAGCAATATTCTTTCTCCACATTCTGGAAGATATGCTACCATACTTTTTTTGCGTTTTTGCCAAATTCATGGATATTATATGGTACATTATTATTTTATTTATTATTTCTGTTACATCTTTTTATGTGTCCTGGTTCTTTGAAGTTCCTCTTTTGTTAGTTAACTGTTAATATCATTTGTTCAATTTCTTATTGGCTTGCTTGTTTATTTGATATAATTTGTATATAATATATAACTATTTACCTATTTTTCATACTAGTTCTTTTACATATGCATACTTCGGAAACATTTTTTAAAGCCTAATTGCAATTTCTTTTTTATTTTCTTTTTAAAGATTTTATTTATTTATTTGACAGAGAGAGATCACAAGTAGGCAGAGAGGCAGGCAGAGAGAGAGGGGGAAGCAGGCTCCCCGCTGAGCAGAGAGCCCGATGCGGGGCTCCATCCCAGGACCCTGAGATCATGACCTGAGCCGAAGGCAGAGGCTTTAACCCACAGAGCCACCCAGGCGCCCCTGTGATTTCTTTAAAAAAAAATTTTTTTTTGATCTTTGTCTTTTGATGAACAGAAATTTGAAAATTTAACCTAGTGGGGGAGATGGGCAAAATGGGTGATGGGGACGGGGAGTGAGAGATCCAGCCTTCCAAGTAGGGAATGAACAAGCCACAGGACAAAGAGGCACAGGATAGCAAATACACTCAATGACCCTGCAGTGGTGCTGTCTGGTGACAGCTAGCAGCTCCCCCGTGGTGAGTGCAGCGCAATGTATAGAGAAGTAGAATCACTATGTTTTACACCTGAAATGAATATAACATTATGTGTCAACCATCCTCAAATAAACGTATTAAGAAGGATTCAACTAGTCTTTAAAATATCAGTCATATCCAGCTCCTGGGTGGCTCAGTCAGTTAAGCATCTGCTTTCGGCTCAGGTCACCATCCCAGGGTCCTGGAATCCAATCCCCCATCAGGCTCCCCACTCAGCAGGGAGCCTCCTTCTCCCTCTGCCCCTCCTCCTACTTGTTCTCTCAATCTCTCTCTCTCTCTCTCTCCCTCCCTCAAATAAATAAATAAATAAATAAATAAAAAAATCTTTAAAACAATATCGATCATACCTCCATAAAGCAGTATAAAAAGTTAAAAAGTAAAATTCAACATAGTCATATTTACCAATATTTTCTTCGTCGTTTGTGCTTTTTGTGTCTTTTTTTTTTTTAAAGATTTTATTTATTTATTTATTAGGAAAGAGAGAGAGTGAGAGAGAGCATGAGGAGGGAGAAGGTCAGAGTGAGGAGCGGACTCCCCATGGAGCTGGGAGCCCGATGTGGGACTCGATCCCGGGACTCCGGGATCATGACCTGAGCTGAAGGCAGTTGCTCAACCAACTGCGCCACCCAGGGGCCCTTTTTGTGTCTTTTTTAAAGCAATCTTTCTCTCCCTGAAGTCATAATGGAATTTTTTTTTCCTCGTCCCAGTGTGAAGGCTTTGTTATCACGTGTAGGACTTTATTCTTTATGGAATTGCCTTTCCTCTATATTGTGAGTTACTGTGTATTTTTTCTTATTCGGATTGTCAATTGCCAGCATTGTTCTTTGAATAATTCATCCTTATCCTATTTACTTGTAATTCCGCCTTTGCCATATATTGGTATATTATATCTATGGTGCTTCTGTTTGGGCTTCTTTTTTCCTATTGATTTATATTCCACACTTTATTTTTTTTTTTTTTTTACTTTAACGATCAAACAATATAAAGAAAATCTATTTCCTTGGGCTTTTCCCTCAAAATTGTCTTAGCTCATCCTGGCTCTCTGCTCCATATAAATTTTGGCTTGCCCAAGTGCCACAAATTAGCTGATTGGATTTTGGCTATAATTGCAATTAATTTGTAAATAAATTGGGGGTAAGAATTGATATACTCATTATATTCAGGGTTCCCTTTCACTGTGTCCGTTTATATCTCTAGCTTCATCTTCGTTCCTGCATTTGTATCCATATCCATGTGCACCTGTATTTGTTTCTCTCTTTCTTCTATGTCTGCGTCTGTCTCTGTCTACTTCCAGAACTATATCAACAGCTGTAAAGATATATTATGTTTTCGCAGGTTTTCTTTTTTTATTCAGAAACAATTTTCAGCTTATCTCATTGAGTTTCTAAATATCTTTGTAAAAATTTATTCTCAGGGCACCTAGCAGGCTCGTTCAGTTAAATATCTGACTCTTGATTTTGGCTCCGGTCGTGACCTCAGGGTTGTGAGATCGAGTCCCGTGTTGGGTTCTGCACAAGGCATGGAGCCTGCTTAAGGTTCCCCCTCTCCCTCTCCTTCTGCTCCCCCTGCCCCACACTCTATCTCAAAACAGAATTTTTTTTTTTTTATTACAAAAGCCTAATGCTTCCTGTTGCTATTGTGAATGGAACCGTATTTAAAAATTTTCTTACATTTTAATTTTTGCTTGCTATACAGGGATACTGGTGATGTTTGCATGCCTATTTTATATCTGTGAAAGAGAAAGCTATTCCGCAACACTTGTAAATGCAAGACAAGGCAGACTTAATGTAAAGGGGCACCATAGTGACAGGTGTAGAAACCAGTGTAAGGCGATTTGCAGTAGGCCAGAGAAATAGCTTATTTCTGAATGCAAGTGGGGATTTGTAGTCAAGGAGCAGAGGGGGGCCAGTAGATGGAAATCCTAAGAGGAAACACCAGGGTGTGTGTGTGGGGGGATTCTGTTTAAACCAACTTAATAGGACCCTTGATGAAAACGGGCCAGGGTGATCAGACTTCCCCTGGGGGAAGGTGGAGAGTGAGGAATCCCATCAGATCAAGATGGCGATCAGCACAGAAAGTGGAAGATGTTGGTTAAACTGACTTATCAAGATTCTTCGTACAACTGGACAGCGTAGAGAGAAACTCAGAAGTGAGCCAAGTTGAAAATTTCGGGGATCTTGTGAAGAGTTTGCTCAAGGAGAGAATCTTTGTTACATCCAGGTCTCCTGTTATTTTGTTTTTAAGCAGTTTTTAATATATTCCATGTTGACTCTGTTGGAGATGACATATTTGCAAACAAGGGTACTGCTTGCAGATAAAGACAGCTTGATTGATTTCTCATTCTTCTTCTTCTTTATGTTTAAAAGAAATTTTTTTTCCCACTTTGCATTGGCCTGGATCTTCAGTATGGTGTTGACCAGAAGTGGTGAGAATTTGCATCCTTTTCTTGTTTTGCCTCTCAATAGAATGCATCTAATATTTTATTATTAGTTATGGTATTTGCTCTACGTTTCCATCAACTATCATTTGCTAGGCCAAGGAACTCTCTTTTATTTCCAGCTTGCTTGCTAAGTACATTCTTAATTATTAATATCCATTACATTTCACTTTTTTGGGGCATCATTTGAAATGAGCATAGATTTTTCTTTTTTTCTTTTTTTTTAACTTGCAAATAGGGAATATTATTAAGATTTTAGATGTTGTAGAACCTTCATGGTCTTGAGAGAGACCCTACTTGATCATTATGTGCTTTTAGTATTTCGCAGAAAATGATCGGTGGGAATTTTCATTTAGAGTTTTGGCCTATTTGTTCCAACAGAGACTGACTGACCTATAATTATATTCTCCTGCACTACTTTTTTTCGATTCTTGTATTAAGCTCATAATAGCTGAATAATGAGTTGGTTTTTTTTTAAGCTTTTTAAAATTCTCTTATATGTTATCACATGATCGCTCTGATATGAAGAATTTGAGAGGCAGGGCAGGGGGTTGTGGGGGGTTGGGGAAGAGAAGGGAAAGATGGGATGGGGAGGGAGACAAACCATAAGAGTCTCCTAAACTCACGAAACAAACTAAGGGTTACTAGGAGGTAGGGGGGGTAGGGTTATGGACATTGGGGAGGGTATGTGCTATGGCAAATGATGTGAAATGTGTAAGCCTGATGATTCACAGACATGTACCCTGGGGCAAATAATACATTATATGTTAATAAATAAATTAAAAAAATTCTCTTATATGAGTTTGTATGAGAAGGGAATCAACTCTTAACTCTTTATATCTGTTTGTATAAGTGTTTGCGTGTATATATATAGACTGTTCCATTTCTTTAACAATAAATTTCTTCTTCTTTTTTTTTTTTCAGAGTAGGCTCTATGCACAGCCTGGGGCCAGATATGGGGCTAGAACTCATGACCCTGGGTTCAAGACTTGAGCTAAGATCAAGAGTCCAATGCTTAGCCGACTGAGCTACCCAAGCGCCCCAGTAAGAAACTTATTTCCTGTCTGCTTTTTCTTGGGTTACTGTATTAATTTCTGTTAGTATGCAAAGTGGCCACTGCACTTGAGTTTCTTGAATTTGTTAGCGGTAGGGCTGTTCAAGTATTCTCATAGAAATTTAATCCCCATCCTATCTCTGTTTCTTTGTACTTTAATCTGCAAGCAAAGGATTCATTTTTGCTGTTCTCAGTCCTTCTACATCTCTGAGGCGGGACAGTTAGCCCTGTTTTTATGTGAAGAACAGAGTCAAATACATGCTCACTCCCACCATCAAGGTCTCCAGCTGGTAAAGACTGAAATGAGGATTCAAATCCACATTGGTCTTTCTAAGCAACTCTTCTCCAGTCCTCCGAGACTGGAGCAGAGTTTTCTTACTGGTCCCACATTTTGATAGGGATCGCTTCCTCTATATTACTTTGTTTCTCTTTCATGATTTTCATTCCTTTTGGCTTGAGTATCAACCACCCTTTTGAATGTCACAAATTCTTTGCTAGTTGCTCTCTACTCCATGCCTCCCTCACCTCATCAGGAATTTACTTCTTAAGGGAGGGGTCTGAAGTTGAATAAAGGAGCCGGATTCATTCAGGCGCTTAGCGAATCTGAAATGTATTCATTCCTTTCTCCAGCTCAGATGATCTCACCTCTGACCAAAGGAAACATTGTAAACAAGGGAACTATCCAAGGGGAGGCTGCTGGTTTATGCATTCAAATGAAGACATTCAATCTCAGCTCTCCTAGGAATCTTTAGACCTTGATGAGATTCTATTTGCATTAATGGAAGCTATGAAATTCAAATGTTTGGGCCAGTCTGGGGGGGGGGGTGTCGGAAGCCTAATGAGATGGATTAAGGAAAGAAATGTTTAGTCTGATCAGGTAAATCTCTTAATGAGCTCTCCCAGACAGTGAAATTAGGGGAGAAAAATTAGTCTGGCTGGACAAATAGGAGTCCACAGGGATGAGGAGCGAGGAACTTGTACTTAACTCAAGGTTATAGGATCCATTAAGACTTCCTGTGTTAACCTTCTTTGCTCCTGAACTCATTACAATTTACTATTGTTTATAAGTGCTCTCTACGCACAAGTGAAGCTGTTTAGTTTGTGAAAAACAACAAGCATTTTTTGAGTGCCTATTCGGTGCCGGCCACCTCGTCACATGATTGCATTACTGGGATTTCTTACATCAAAACTTAGCTTTAACCGTAAGGAGTGCTTTGTTTTAATTGCTTGTTTCATTGTCTATCCTCCCGGTTAGAGCTAAGTCCCCTGAGGCAGAAAACAGGGTCTTTCTCCGCGTTGTGGTGTCCCTGGTACTGGCCACGCATTGATCTGTGCAGGGGTTCTCTCGGGCTCAGAAAGAGAGGTCAACGGAGGACCCCAGTTTATAAAGCTTCACACGAGGTACTTATTTCGTGCCTTGGGATGTTTCAGTGCCTAGAGTAGTCTTTGACTCCACACTACTTGTTGAATGTATGGGGGGAAGAGGATCTTCCCCTCTCTGATCTCTGATTTCTTTGAAGTTTGATTTTTAGTTTTCGGTCACATTGGAAATGCCACGTCTGTGTGACAGAGGAGGAAGCCAGGGCTCAGGGACCCCAGAGTGAGGCTCCAGCTCCCCCCTCTGCATACCAGAACTGGAAGGGACTTAACATTTCTCACTTCCTCCAAATTTCCATCCAGCATTTTGCAGACCCAACTAGGATAAGCCATATTCCCAGTCTGTCCCTTTCCTTACCAATGTCTGTTTTCTGATTTGCACTGAAGTTTACTTAACTGTTATTAAAACCCTACGCTATTTCAGGGGTCTGCAGCATTTTCTCTGAGGCTTACTCATATTGTCTTATCAAGAAACCATTCACAGGGGCGCCTGGGTGGCTCAGTTGGTTGAGCAACTGCCTTCGGCTCAGGTCATGATCCCAGAGTCCCGGGATCGAGTCCCATATCGGACTCCCGGCTCTGCGGGAAGTCTGCTTCTCCCTCTGACCTTCTCCCCTCTCATTCTCAATCTCTCGCTCTCTAATAAATAAATAAAAATCTTTAAAAAAAAAAAAAAGAAACCATTCACATACTGCTTAGGCATGCTGGAGAAACGAATCCCTTCCTTCCTCCCGCTCCCTTCCCACACCTCTAAGTCGCATCAGTCGGAAGGCTGCGGGATGGGGAGTGGTGGCAGGAGTCGTTTTTCTTATGTCATCTCTAGCTCGGGATATTCCATCTCGCGTGTCGGTGGATATGGTCCCTTACCACCGACAGTAAAGTACACACTCTCAAGGTACGCTAGCAACCTATAGAACAATCTAATCCAGACAGGCATCAAAGAGCCTCTCACTTCCCTTAGACATCGACAGAAGACTGGTGTCTTTTATAGTCATTTGGAGGCGAATTTCAAATACTAAAAAAAAAAAAAAAAGATGTACTTCCGAATTTAATCTTTCAGCCGAGTGTGTATTTCTCATACACCTGAATAATGTGACAGCCACAGAAACACATTTGTTCTAAATTTCGTAGGTGGCCATCACAGAAAATAGCCTCCGGGCGCACATTTAGAAGAACAGTAGTGATGGACTAAAAGATGATACAGATTGCCATCTAACCCGATCACAGGAAAAGGGCTTCATATACCTACCGATCACCCACCAGCTCTGACTTCCGTCTCAATGTCACCTCTGCGGGACGGGCGTGATTTCAAAAGCAAGCTTGGAAGAAGGGAGACGGACTGCCGTCCAGATTCTTACTCTTCCTTGAGCAAAGACACAAAGACAATGGTGCAGACCTTTTCCTCTTGGCGACTTCAAGCTGGGATGTTAGAACTCTGGATGGGGGTCCCTTCCTGAAAAACGGGCCACCCATTCCTCACCTGGTAATGACACAAGTGCCAAAGCATATGGAGTAGGGGAGCGCTAAGGGGTTTATTGTCCCCCCCTCCCAAGTTCATGGTGTCAGGGTCCCACCTCCAGGGCCGCAGAATGTGACTGTATTAGGAGATGGGCTCTTTACAAAAGCTAATAAGTTAAAATGAGGTCATTAAGGGGGTGCCTGGGCGGCTCAGTCAGTTAAGCAGCTGCCTTCGGCTCAGGTTATGATCTCAGGGTCCTGGGATCAAGGATGGGGTCCTGCATCTGGCTCCCTGCTCAGTGGGGAGTCTGCTTGTCCCTCTGCCTCCTCCCCCTGGCTTGTGCTCCTGCTCATGCTCTCTCTCTCTCTATCTCAATTCAATAAATAAAATCTTAAAAAAAAAATGAGATCATTAGGTGGATCCTGATTGAATATGACTTCTAAGAAGGGGGATTGGGACCAGATGCTGCGGCGAGAAGATGATGTGAGGATACAGAGAAGGCCGTCTATGTGGCCAGGGTGGAGGCCTGGGACAGGTCCCTTCCTCCAGCCTGGAAGAAACCCAACCCTGCTGATTCATTGATCTTGAACTTCTAGCCTCTAGAGCTATGAGACTGTAAACGTCTGCGGTTCAAGCCGCCTGGTCCGTGGTCTTTGTTAGGGTGACCACAGGGCTGCAAGGAGGCCCAGCCCCGTCCCACCAGGCCTGTCCGGTGACAGCCTTTCAGGATGCATCGCAGGGGGCTCCCCCCCACCCCCTCCTGGCCCACGCTCTCCCACACTCAGGGGCGCTGCCTTCACTGACAGAGACCCTCGGGCTGAGGGTCTTTCACAGAGGAGCCAACTGTTCGTTGGCAAGACAGTCTCAGAAGCCCAATGGGGTTGCAGGACTTGGCCCCAAGTTCACCCAAGTGGCTGTAGGCAGGACGCTTCCTACATGGTCCCCCGTGAGGGTGTCCCACAGGCTGCTCACAGCCTGGCTTTCCGAGTGCCAATGGTGACACAGAGAGAGAGAGAGAGAGAGAGAGAGAGAGAGAGAGAGAGAATGAATGAGCAAGTCAGTCAGGCAAGGAGTGCCCAAGACGGAAGCTGCTGGTCTCTTACAACTAACATACAATCACGTCTGCCATAGACTCTCTGTGGGAGGGGACCCCTGGGGCTTCGCAGGAGGCCGGTCGGCACTGGGGCACAGCAGCTTCTCCTGGGAGGAGTTCTCTTGCACACAGAATGTGACATCCGGTTGTGGACCCTACAAACTCCAGGCGGATTCTGCTTTATCACCAACGACTTCCTTTGGCATCTCCCTTCCTGCTTTCCATCTGCGATCCCTTCCATTTGAAGCCCACCTCGAGCTCGTGGGTTTCCTTGAAACCATCACACAACCGTATGGTAGGTGACTAAGGAGTATCCCTTTCCTCGGATCAAATCACACCCCCAAAGGGGTTATAATGTGCTCTTCCTTCCCTGTTGTTTAGGTGAGCCCGTTAACTCCCCTCCTCCAGTTTCAGCCAGCACGTGACGGGCACTTTGCATAAGGCTCTGTGCCAAGGGCTTGCCGTGCTGGTCCCTCACGGCCGGGGTCCTGGTACACAGCTAGGTCACTTCAACCCACAGGGAAGATGTTGTTTTCAGGGCTAGGGGAGCCCAGAGGAAGGAGCCTGAACTTGACAAGCAAACACGCAAAGCACGCCCACTGCTTGGTTGACTTCCATTGACACGGAAGGGGCCTTTGGACCCAAGGTTTTTCTCCATCTATTGGGGAATACTAGCTCCTGTTTGATTAACACTCTTGGATATTTACTCCTTTATTCTTCACATCCGTAGTAGGGGCGATGTTCGTATCAGGCAAATTACCTTCTGCTTTACCCCTGGATATGGAATTCCGGCAGCTGCAATTGAGAATCGGGGTCATCGAACAGCTTCTGAAAGGTCACGCCACCTGTCTCGAGGAGACTGTAAGAACCTTTGGAAAGAGGGGCGCCCGGGTGGCTCAGTGGGTTAAAGCCTCTGCCTTCGGTTCAGGTCATGACCTCAGGGTCCTGGGATCGAGTCCTGCATCGGGCTCTCTGCTCGGTGGGGAACCTGCTTCCCTCTCTCTCTCTGCCTACTTGTGATCTCTCTCTATCAAATAAATAAATAAATAATACTTTTTTTTTTTTAAAGAACCTTTGGAAACAGACTTGCTCGCAGGTGGGTTTTTTACCTTTTAAAAAAATTTTTTTTTAGTTTTTTTACTTTTTATTTGTAAAGGGCCTCACTGGAGTCCATAACATGCAGTGCTTGTCTCTGCCTAGCTCCTCCTCTGGTCATAAAGCAGCCCTGTGTCATGATTATCATTCTGACAGCAAGACGGATATTTTTCAATGATGCGCTCCTGCATTCAATCAAATTTGAGAAACACATTAAAATCAGTCATCTGAGCAGGACTGTTTTCTCCTGCTTGTGGCTAATTAGTCAAGATGAATGTTCAGATAGAGCCGCCTCCCTCCTAGCCATCATTGGCTGCTACTTTATTATGAAAAGGGCAATTACTGTCAGTTTTTTTCCCCCTTTATTTTCTTTGATGTACAGGGGACTTAAGTGAATAGGAGGGCAGGAGGAATCAGGTTTTCCACATAAGTCTAACAAAGGGTGAAGGTCCAACGAGGTGCCTCCTGCCCCAAGGACCTATAAGGTAACCCCAGGTGAGTTACGCTTTAATAGGAGGGCAAGATGGGGGACCAACTATCTTGGGATAATATTGGAATTCAACTTGGTTAAAGCTGCTTTCAAGAGAACCAAGGAGTATGGAATCCAGGAAAAAGGAATACACTCAAGAAATTGCCTTCAGCTTGCGGGCTGAGTGGCTTTGAGCATGATCTGCTAACTGGAGTTTCTCAGAAAAGGAAAGTATTTCTATCTGTTGGGAGTACCAAGTGAGCCAGTGTTTTCTTTTGTTTTGTTTTTTAATAGAACAAGCTGTTTTATTACTCCTTTCTACAGACTTCTTTTTTCATTATTTATTATTATTATTATATATTATATTATCTTGTATTAATGTTCTTATAACTATTATTTTATTTTTTATTTTATTATTATTATTTTATTATTTTTTTCATTTTTTTATTATTTTATCATTAGTTTTTGATGCAGTGTTCCATGATTCACTGTTTGTGCATAACACGCAGTGCTCCATGCAATCTGTGCCCTCCTCAATACTCACCACTGGCCTCGCCCATTCCCCACCCCTCTCCCCTCTAAAACCTTCCATTTGTTTCCCAGAGTCCACAGCCTCTCATGGTTCATCTCCCTCTCTGATTCCCCCTCCCTTCATTTTTCCCTTCCTTCTCCTGATGTCCTCCATGTTATTCCTTATGTTCTACAAATAAGCGAAACTGTATGATAATCGTCTTTCTCTGCTTGACTTATTTCACTCAGCATCATCCGCTCCAGTTCCATCCGGTTCCATCCGGATCGATGCAAATGGTGAGCCAGTGTTGACGCAAACTCCTGCTATCTGGCAAAACACCACGTGGATTGTGAGTTGCAATAAGACAGACGTGTTGTTGACCATGTTCACTACCTTCCTGAATCTTTTTGAAGATGCCTTTGTAACTCTAAAGATGGTTAAAATTGCACATTAGAAAAGGTCAAAACCAAATACTCGAAGCAGTGTTTCCAGTGAGAAAGCTTCCCATCCTCCATCTGTTTTATTCACCAGCCCTTGTGGTTCACTACTGAGAACGACCGTCTCATGACAAATAATGTCATTCAGATGATCGATTATCTTCTGTGTCTCAACGTTGGCCTCTAGAATTCTACTCTGTCTTGTGACCATGTGGCCCAGACCCATCTTTTTGTCTTCTTTTTCTCAGCTGCCAGAGGATTTCTCAGAACCAAGTATTTGGGGGATCTTGGCGTGACATCATCTGTCCCTTCTACCTCTTAGCAGTTCTGAACCAGAAGCCCCAAAGATCAAATGGAAAAATTCCTCAGTGGTTGCAGAGGGACAAATCCAATATGGCGGATGGGCGGAGACTGATAACTGAAATCTCCCAACGCCACTGAAGTCTTATTTTCATTACATTCGGTCCTCACCGCCAGGAAAATGTAGGGACACCTGCTGGAGGCAAGGAAAGCAGCCTGCATGGGATAGATCCCTCCTTCTTCTTAGTCCATACCTTTCTTCTGGAGCAGGAATATATGGATAATATGTCATTACGGAGGGAGCAAGGGGCACGGCAGGAGAGGACGGTCTGTGTGAAACTACAGGGTATAACAGACATGTCTATTTGAGTGACCACCTCTGGACACCAGAGAAAAAAACTGCCCCAGGGTTTGGGAGACCTCTATTCAAGTGAATAGTGAGACCTGAGCTACTATGTAACTCTGGGAGTAATTTCCTCATCTAGAAAATGAGAGTCATCACAGGTTAGTTTGCAAGGCGGGTGTGAAATGCATCTCAGGTATATGAGACACTTAGTAAATGGTTGTTATTTTCAGAGCAGTTTCCGAGCATCTCTGAGGTACGTTTTATACCCATTTATTCTTTCTGCCTATATCGGCTCACATTAATGCTAATATTTGTGGTGTTTTATTTGCTTTTACATTTGAAGATAGACTTCATTTTCTATTTGTTTTCTAAACCTTCCTGGGCAGACAATATTTTCTGAACCACCCCTCCCCCCCATTTCTAGTGAGCACACTGCTGTTTGCCCTTCGGACTTCAGTTTAGGTGTGATTATATGTCAACGCGGTATATGTCGGGTTTTTTATTGATATTTTAATTTAGAGGCTTCTCACTCGTTGAACATTTTTTTCTAAAGATTTCATTTATTTATCTGACAGAGAGAGAGAGAGAGATCACAAGCAGGCAGAGAGGCAGGCAGAGAGAGAGGGGGGGAAGCAGGCTCCCCACTGAGCAGAGAGCCCAATGCGAGGCTCGATCCCAGGACCCCGAGATCATGACCCGAGCCAAAGGCAGAGGCTTTAACCCACTGAGCCACCCAGGTGCCCCCATGTTGAGCATTTTTTAAAGTCAGCATTAGGCACAAAACCACATTTGTACTGAGAATAACACTGAGCAAGGATAGAAACTGTGCTAACCAAGGGGACAGAATGTTCTTCTACTGCAAGGTCTGGAAACACAATGCTTTGATATATAATCTTCCTTTTTTTTTTTTTTTTTTTTTAGTTTTAGATCGTAAAATAATTTCACTTCTAGACAAGTGCAAGAGTAGAATAAAGAATACCTTTGTATGGATCCCTCGTTAATATGTGCCGTATTTATTTTCTAGAGACCGTCTATATCTATGCAGCCACATATCTGTGTATCTATGTATGTATCAACTATGTATGCATGTATGTATGTATGAATCTATGCATCTAACCATCCAATTTTTTTCTGAGCCATCTGATTCTAAATTACTTTTACCCTGGAAGACTTTAGAGGTTATTTCTTAAAAACAAGGACTTTTTTTTTTGAAAGGGAGACAGAGTATGCGGAGAGGAGGAGGAGGGACAGAGAGAAAGAGGGAGAGAATCCCAAGCAGGCTCCATGCAGAGATCAGAGCCTGAAGTGGGGCTGGATCCCAAGAGTGTGAGATCGAGACCTGAGCTGAAATCAAGAGTAAGACACTTCAAATGACTGAGCCACCCAGGAGCCCCACAAAGACCTTTTCTAACGTAATTATACTCCGGTTATTGAATTCAGGAAATTTAACATTGTCACAATACTATCATCAGAGCTATAGCCCTCAGACCAATTTCCCAGTTGTTTTGAATTGTTATTTTTATGGTATGTCATTGACATTGTTGGAGTACCGACCAGTTATTTCTAGAAGGTTGTCTCGGCTTGGGTTTGCCTCATATTTCAGATAAAGCATGTTTGGGAGGACTGCCTCGCCGTGTCCTACTCAACATCGTATCACGAGGCACGTGAAATTGGCTTGTGCCAAATTAGGTGATGTTGACTTTGATCTCCTTTCTTCACTCTACAGTCGCTACTTTTAAAAAGTGAAAACATCATTTGTTAAAAAATATTTTGAGGCTATGTAAATATCCCATCCCTCTGCACTTTCACCCACTAATTCTATTTCAACTTTGATTCGGGATATTTGCTTAAGTAAGTTATTACCATGATGATTAAAATGCGGTGATTTTCTTATAGATTACTTGATAATCACTCGTCAGGACTCGCTGACTGTTTACAGCAGCTCCGTGAATTAAGAGTCATTAAGTCTGTTTTTGATACACAAGCCAGTAGCCACAACTCTTCGGGCTGAAGCCAGGCTTTGAATTTAGGACTTCTCCCTAAAGCAGGCTGTACCTTTTACTCTATAGAGCTTATTTGTAATAGTAATGACGGAGATACTTCATTTCAATCTTTGGCTTTAGCCTTTTTCAGCCTTTTAGCAACTTTGTCTCTTGCAGTATTTGCAGTATGCACCCACTTCCCATTCTTACCGTCTGACTGTATCCTCCCTGAGGGCAAGTCTGTATTTTATTCACTGCTGTGAGCCCAGAGCCCAACGCCAGTACGCATGCAAGAAGTAGTTGTTGCACAAATTAATGGGTAGGTCAACACTGGTTTAATGTCAACCTTCTTTCTTTGAATGTAGCCCAGTAGAAGAAATTTTACAAGCTACAGTCCCACAAATGGGTAAGAGATTAAGTTTGAGCTCTGGAAAAGTCCTGCTCCCAACCTGGGCTAGAATTTTTGGTCCAATCCCAGGCTAAACATGGGCTCTCTACCATTGCCATGCGCCCCAGAAGCATTGCCTGGCTGCTTTTCGGGGGGTTCTGGTGGGACCTGTTTAGGAGAAACCTGTCTTCTGCTTATTGAGAGATGTGGCAGAAACGGAGCCATCTGGGAGTGGAGGAAATTGAGATCTTTGCTGTTGGGAGGCAGAGCCAAAGTTTGAGATCCAGGGCAAGAGGGACCCAAATGCAAAGGACCTCAGACATGAGGAGACAGTTATTCCAAAGCACGGAGTAGTCACTGAAGACTGGCCGAGCTGGGACTGAGGCCACAGACATGGTGTTTGATGTGAATAGGTCCCACATCAAAGTGCTCCGTGGGGCTGAGAGCGGGAGGCCCTCGTGAAGACACATCACGCCAAAGCCAGGGTGTGAGGCCCCCGTTTGGAAAGCAGTCCTGGCTTTCCACTGGAAATGCGACACTGTCAGAGGCTGGGAATGCCATTGGCCTCGTAATTGGCACAGGTCGACTAATCACTTCCCTTTCTTCTGGGGAGAAAAAAAGAAAGTGTGAGGAGGGAACATTACGGGTACCAATACGTAATGGTACCCGTAATGTTCCATTTGTGTACCATGTACCATTTGTGTCTCCATTTTGACCTTGAGTTTCTAAGACCGAGTAGAAGAAAATGACTTTTATATCCAACCCCCACTTCCTCAGTTTGTGGCTTGTTTCCCAAAGCGTTTTCCTTGGAACACCAAATATCTGGGACATGAACTGGGATGTAAACCAACCACCAGCCTCTATGAGCGAGGCTCTTCTTGTGTGGGGCTCTGTATCACCTCCACTCATGGCTCCTTCCCACTGTGACTTCCTTACTTGCTTCCATCCCTTTGGGGCCAGAGTTAACTAGGCTGCAACCTATAGGCCAGAGTGCCCGGACTTTGATCCTATCTTGCTAGGAGGCTCTTTCCCTTCATGTAACCTTCAGAAAGGGGAGAATTGCAGTGGGCCAAGCCCTATAACCTTCACGGCACCTTCATGCAGTTTGATATGGTGGGTGTGAGTTCACCGGAGAGGGGTGAAGTGTCTGACTTTGGCTAAGGTCATGATCTCAGGGTTGTGGGCTCGAGCCCCACATCAGGCTCCACGCTCAGCACGGGGTCTGTTTGAGATGCTCTCTCTCCCTCTGTCCCTGCCACTCGTGCACACACTCACGCGAGACAGCAAGACGGAGAAAGATCGGCTCCAGAGAACCAGACTCCCTCTTTCCTCTCCAAGCCAAAGTTAGAAGTGTCTGGGCTATGATTTGATGGAGAAGTTAAAAATTTAATTTAGTGAGAGAATAGCTTGAAAACCCTATGGAGACATTCTATAATTTCCTTCCAGCAATGCTGTTCATGTTTGTTTTCGAAACAATTTTCCAGTAGTGTGTGATAGAGCTGGTGTGTTCTACTGAAAACAGCAATACTGTGTCAGATACTGCAAGCCTGACCAGCAGAGCTGATACCATTGCTTACGAGTTGGACGATTCAGTCATTAAGGGTCTGTCTGGTGGCTCAGTCATGAAGTGTCTGCCTTCAGCTCAAGTCATGATCCTAGGGTTCTGGGATCGAGTCCCACCTTGGGCTCCCTGCTCAGCGGGAAGCCTGGTTCTCCGTCTCCTTCTCACCCTGCCTGTGCACGTGCTTTCCTCTCTCTCTCTTTCTCTCTCCCTGTCAAATAAATAAATAAAATCTTAAAAAAAGTTGGATGATTAAGCAACTGAAGCACTCAGGCCACCAGAGATTATGGGTCCAACCCAAGGTGGGAGGGCTCCAAAGCCTGGGCGCGCTCACACCTCCTTGTTTCCAGCTGTGTCCCCTTGGGGCTCATCCACATAGGACCCTGTGCTAGATCATAGTGCTGGGCCACGGCAGAGCTGTGGGCAGGTGCAGTGCCTGCATGGTCGAGACGGAGTTCGGAGCACTGCAAGGAGAAAAGCATTATGGATGAGTCTGACCCTAACAGAATGAGCAGTCTCCTGCCCCCCATGTGATGTGATGGTTGGCCCTGGGGTCAGGCCGACCCGGGCCGGAATCCAAGTTTCCAGTACGTGTTAGGCTTTCTCTGACTCTCGATTCCCTTGTCTACAATAAAGGAAGTAATAATTCTTCCTTCATAGAGTTGCTGAAGAAATGAAAACAAACATCCTTATAGAAAGTACCCAATTCATTCCAAGAGCTGTCTCTCTCTTCCCTTTGGCCGCTAGGAACCTCAAAGCCCATTTGGTGGCTCACCTATGCCAACTGTGCAGGCCTAAGTGGTCTTTATTTCTGCGATCCTTTATTTCCCTCTGCTCTGGTCTCCCTATGGCATTTGCCCAGGCCCTGAGTTTTGACCTAATAATGGCTATTTTCTTTTGTGGCATGATGGTTAATTTCACATGTCAACTTAACAGGCCTGGGAGATGCCCATAGACCTAGGAAAACATTTCTGGGTGTGTCTGTGAGATTGTCTCTGGAGGAGATCAGCATTCGATTCAGAAGACTGAGTCAAGAGATCTGCCCTCGCCTGGGTGGGCCCCATCAGCTGATCCCACGGAGGCCCAAAAGGAACAAGAATGTGAAGGACAAGGGCATGCCTTCTCTCTTCCTGAGCTGGGACGTCCACCTTCTCCTGCACTCTTGGGCCTTTGGACTTGGAGTCGATGATACCAACTGCTTCCCTGATTCTCCAGCTTGCAGGTGGCAGACTGTAGGAGTGCCTGGTCTCCATAACCACGCGAGCCAATTCCTATAATAAATCTCTCTGTCTCTTCCTCTGTGTGTGTGTGTCCTGTTATTTCTATTTCTCTGGAGAACCCTGACTGACACGCATGAATTTCTGCTGGAAGCTTATTAAAAAAAATGAGGAAATAAATAAGGACACATTTCATGCAGTGTTGCTTTTAATCCTCTGGGGGCTTGGGATTATTTTCCCTGTGCAACTTGGAAAAGCGGAGTGGCATTTGAGACACGCTTCTTGATATGCAGGGTCAAAGACTCACTAGGACTGACTGGACAATAGGAGGTCCCGAGCTTGTTGGGGACATACTAATTTCAGAAAGGGTTTGATGTAGCTGACAGCCTCATGCCTACGGTGGAAGGGCCAATTTGTGGCTGTTTTGGTTTCCAACATTTTCCAAGTTGTTGACTAGACATCATCACCATCATCATCATCATCATCATCATCATCATCATTTTCTTCCCAATTAATAAACATCTCCTGGTTCCAATACTAACTTCACTGCCTTGCTTAAACCTCACACTGTAATCCCTATTCCCAAGCCCTTCCTCTCGTTTCTAAGAGTTGTTTATCAAAACAAGCTTTCCGGTTATCCTTGGGTGATTCCCCGTCAGTTTTCTGAAGCCTTTGGAGGGGCGAGTCTACCACGGCTGCACAGATCCCCAGCAGAGCAGGCTGGGAAGCAGAGCAGACTTTTGTCCCAGCAGATCTCTGTTTGATGTTGTGGAAAGAGCATGGGCGGGGAGTGCACGAACGTGGAGTTTAGTCAACTTCTGAGATCAGCTCCCTGCGCTCTCTACAAGAAGCCCCTCCTTTTCCCGTTTGCAGGGCAGGGGAATTGACAAGACAGTCTTGACAAGAAATTGACGACATGTTTCTTCCAGAGCTAACAGACATCCCCTGGATCCTTTTCGGTAGACTGGTAGGAATGGCTCGGGAGAGGCAGCATTATCCCTGGGGATGTTGCTCCTTGCTCTGGTGCTTCCCTGTGTCCTCTTCCTGCATCGGACTCTTAGTCTGTCCCCATGCCGCAGCTGTCCCTACGCCACAGCCCACTGCACCCCGCCTGGAGGCCCCTTATGCTCAGCACGTTTCCTGCCCTTCTGTCAGGCATGCTTCATTTATTGCTCACCTGCTGGAAAATACCATTTCCTTAGGATAGGAGTTAAGAACAGTACCCTGATTGGAGGAATACGTTTCTTGCCATCTTTCCAGGGTGATCTACACTTGGAGTGGGAAGATGGCTGGAGAGAACAAATTTAACCCTGCCCTGTACCCCATGAACCTGAAATGAACGTCTTCAAGGTGTGACATAGATAGAGGAGGGTCTGTTTCTGAGATTCTGCAGAGCGAGCTGTGATGGCCCTCATTTGCAGGCGTGGGGCCTCTCTGTGTCTCCCCTGGAAGCCCGAGGGGCAGGGACCCTCTCTGCTCCCCGCAGCACCACCCACCGCCTCTGCCCGGCTCTCCTTCCTGGTAGGCAGTTAACGAGAGCGTCTAAAATTAAGTCATATATCTAGCTTGGGAATTCCATGAGTTTCAGCTGACTCAGGGGTTGGATATCAATGAGAAAATATTTAGATAAAGGCAGTGGTCAGTGGAGTAAGGGGGGTCGGCTGAAAGCCCACTGAGGGTTTCATCATTTGACACCAATGAATTGTGAGTTCTTTCTTACTTTGGCTTCTCTCTCTCTCTTTCTGTGCAAGTGCTTGTGAATCATTTTCAGTGGGTGGGTGGGTGTAGGCTGCTGAGAAGTTATTCTTTTTCCTTCGTACTGCTATTTTACTGCTTCCCAGTTAGCACCATTGTGAATTTTCTCTTCTTTCAGAGTATCTGCTTGCTAAAGGCAGACTTGCACCTGACCTATCTTAACAGCTCCTGGATCCTCTGGTTCTAAAACTATAGGACTTATGGCATATTGTTTATTTTTGGTGAGCTCTCGCTGAGGCTGTGGGCAGTATTTTTCTCTAAGATCTTATAAAAACCTGTCCCCTGGTCCCCTTTTTATTTATCTTCCCCCTTGCTCCCATTTGGCACAAAAGAATACAGTAGAATTTAATGCAATTCAAACTGGATGCGATTCACCTTCCTTCAGTTCAATAATTTCTATGATGCTTGTGTGTCAGACATTACACTAGACGTGGAGAGTATACATATGAGAGTATAAACATGATAGCATCTTTGCATTCAGTTCACTGAGTGGAGAGCGATCTAATGGGTGTCACATCAGTCCTATTCCAGGGTAGTTCTCACTAAGAACTGGGGGACGGCAGGCCTCGAGAACTAGCCAGGGGGGCAGCCTCCAAAGTGCTGAGTAAGGAAGAAGGTGGGTAGAAGGAAGTCACTGAGGGAACTGCTTTCAGAAAACATGGGAAAGGAAGAAGCAAGACCAAACGCTGGGCTAAATAGGATGTATGAGAAAAAAAAAAAGGAAGAAGAGAAGAGTGGTCCCAGAGAAGAAGACAAGGACTTCTCCAGAAAGCTCCATGGAGAACACTGAGAAAAAAACAGTGGGTGAACTTGCCGCACAATACCCTTGGGCAGAGTAGTGGCAGTGCCTTGGTTTAGTCTGGGTACGGTTGGAAACTGAATCCAGAAAGATTCTTGAGATTAGGACCTAAGATAAGAGTACCGAGCAGTAACCAAGAACAAGGCTGTTGGGGATGAGAGATGCACGTAGTGGACGATTGAAGCCAAAGACAGATTTCCAAGTTTCTGTGGGTGAAGTGGGCAATCCCGAGTTCAGAGATGAGACTGTAGTTCTGAAAGTGTCATTCTGAAAGGTGCCTAGGAGTGGAGGATGACAGAGTTCCAGAAGACAAGTGTCCTATTCATCACCTGAGTGAGGGCTAAGGTTTACGGGGGCAGGTCAGTGGGGCAGGGGCAGGCAAATGGGGCAGGAGATAAAGCCCTTGGAGGAGGTGAGTGTATTACACAAGGAAGGGACGGTGTGGTTCCCAGGGGCAAGGGGAGGCGTTAGAAAGCAAGGTGGTGCCCTGGGCATATCCTAGTTTTTACTTCCTTTTGTCAAGTTCCTTATGCCTGGTAGAACCCTACCAGGTTCTACTAAACCTGGTAGAAACCTACCAATATTGGTGACTCCTTCAAATGCTCATGTCTGGAATGGGCCCATAACCCAAGCCTGGCCAATCACAGCATCCTTAGCAAGGGATGGGTCCAGCGGCTGGGACCATGACCCAGGCAGGGTCAATGTGCTCCTCAGTCCTGATCCAGGCAGAGCCCAGCATGGCTCTGGTGACAACAAGGATCCCCCAGCCTTCTCCATCAGAAGACAGTAAGACAGAGGAGCCGTGCTCCCCACCAGAAACAGAAGGCAGTTGTGCCAAATGCAAAAGAAGCAGATTAAAACAAAGCCTCTAGTGCACTCGCCTTTAGCTCAACTCATCTCCAAAGCCTTGTTCCTAACATATATTGCAAGTGGCCTGAAACCTTTACTGAGTGCCTCCGTACACACCAGCGGCTCAAATTCTGGAGTGGGGAGGGAACATACACAGGAGAGGGTTTCTAAAAGCTCCCCAGCTGAGGCCCCAGCAGAGAACAGAATCACTTCACTGATGAGTAACAGGTTTCCAGAACCCTCTCTTCTCTTTCCACCAGGATTACACAGCACCAAGAAGCAGCGACAATAGTCCGTCAAACGATGGAGCCCTGGCGGGCTGAGAGGCCATACCTTGTATTTCTGCGCAGCCAAAAGGCGATAGCTAAAGATGAAACATTTCTCAACAGCCTCCCTGCTAACCCTCTCCCAAACCCTCAAACTCCCACAAGCACAATCTCAAAAGACACAGAATGGCTATTCAAAGAGAAAGTTAAAATCTGTGGGACCTCCCCTGCCCACAGAGCCCAAGAGTTGGGGCCCGAACCGTGGCGAGTGCTGCCGTGCAGAGAATCTGGAACCACTGTGCAGGTTCTCTGTGACCCCATCACTCTTCCTCCTCTTCCTCCTCCGCATCTCCAGCTCCCTGTTGCTTTGGGGGGTTTGCCTCTGCAGTTCCATTTCAGTAGTTGGTGGTTGTGGAGGTGACCCATGAGTTCCTGCCACCTTTGCTCTCACCACTTACTCCATATCTCCCTGAAGATCCACCATGGGGGCAGGTGGGTAGAAGGTTTTCTGGGTAGAGATTTCACACTGGGTGAATCACTGGAACGTGTCTGGTGGCCATGGCTGCATGATGGCTGCGTTTCGATTGCTCGCCCGGCCATCTTGGCTGTCTAAGTTGTTGAGCTTCAGTATTCAAGGAGGGCTAGGCTGGCACCCGCTAGCCACAGAAACAGAGCCTGGTTTTTGCCTTGTTTTTTATTGACCATAGTCCAAGCACCTAGAACAGAGGTTTTCAGCAAGTATTTGTTAAATATAAATGGGCATAGATATTGGAAAATTGTCGGGGTCACTGATCTGGAATCCTGTGATGCTGAAGCAGCTGGTGACCATCCCATGGAATGGGATTTTCTGCAGAATAACGCCAAACAGAGATAACCAGAGAACAGCAATGGGAAGATAATATGAGGACTGGAGGGGGTGGGGAAGGAAGAGAAGAGAGAGAGGATGTGATTTACCTGGTGGCCAGGGATCCCAACTCCGGTTACAGAAACTTCAGCTCCTCCAGAGCTGTCTTCAATAATATCTGAGTGTCTTCCAATCATGCAAACAAAATGTCTCTATGGGTTGCTCTAATCCACTTTCTATTTTGTAGTAGAAAGAGGTGAGATGGTGTTTCCCAGGGTTCTCACGACCATGGTGAGCCAGAGAATGATGCATGGAGGAAGTGTGCCTTCTCCACCTATGACCCAGATGTGACGATCATCAGGACTCGCTTGATGAGTTGCCCAGTCACGAGCAGCCCACAGTGTAGATTTGCCTCTTTCCCATCCCCTGGGACCTTCTACTGCACTTTCAAAGAGAGAAATACTCATGGGTATTAGGGAAAGGCTTTATTTTTATTGGGATTATTTTAACAAAGAGCCAGAGGGACTGCCAGGGTTTAGCCCCAAGATCTTGTTTTATGTCTAAGAGAGGCAGGCTCTGCAGAAATGGAAACCCATTTGCTCACTAGATACACATGTGCTCTGGCAAAGGCTGGATAGGACTTGTTAGTGGTGGCCAAAAGATGGGGACGGGACGTCCACCAATTGTTGGCTGGAGCTGGGGTATCTGCTCAGGCAAGAGGACCAAGGTGCTGAGAGATGGGTCCCCAGCACTGGGGCGGAGGGGATCAAGGACGAAGGGGAGGCCCCCTTCCCAGCTCTGCCTCTGGCAGCCTGATGCAGGCCACACACAGCTGAATTAGTGGCAAGAGGTTCTCTCTTTTATTAGCTGTGAAAGTTTTGTTCATTCTTTATCATTACTTCATATTTAATGAGACTCCAATGTGTGCCCAGCACATTAGTAGCTCCACCAGGGACAATGAAGATGAATCCCCCAAACTGAATAATTCATAATAAAAACAGGAGTATGAATAGAAAATCTCACAGTACTGCACATTATCTATTTACCCCTGCTTTGGCTCCTGCTTTCATTCAGGAATATTTGTGGTAGGTACCATGTTCAGGACCTGAGGGTTGGGTGCTAAGCAGGGCATGTGATGCTGAATGAGACGGGTCAGACAGTTATATAATGAAAGTGTTTGAGAATTAGGATGGAATCCTAGAAAACTAGGATCCTAGAAATCTAGGGAGGGTGAAATGTGTGCCATGAAGTTTTACAGCTGAAAGTCGGCCCCAACTCTGGTCATCCAGTCAGACACAAGGCGCGGAAGAAAGCAAATAACATTTCTCTCTAGGGGTTATTGTGCCTCTGTGATTTTCCACGCCACATAAACTGTTGACGGAGAAACACACAAGGTTAGATGCTCTAGAAATGAACCTCTTGTGTGAGGGCTGTCTGAATGTCTTCATTTCTCTTTTAAATGAAAGCCTTCCCCAAATAACGTCATCTGGCTTTATTACTCAGCTTTGAGAGACACACTGATACTTATAACTGTAATGGTTTGAAAAGACATTGTTTGCAAATAAGCAGATCTGCAGAAAATGTCACCACTTTCTGTGGAATATGAAGGTCTTCTTGTGGAGGTGGAAGGGAATAGCTAGCTCATGTTCCCTGAAAGCAGGACTCTGTGCTCACACTCAGTAAAGAGGCAGGGGAGGCAAGGTGCACTCGGGATCACAGCGGTGATCCAGCAGATGGGAAATACTAATTTTTTCCCCTAGGGTTAATGTTGTTCATAACCCATTCGATTAAATATCACATGAAAAATACTTTTTCTGTCTCATTTCAAATTACAGTTGGAAGAGTTCCTTTGGCAGTACATTTTAGAAATATATATAAGAAATAACAGAGTAGTAATAGAGTTTCAAGTCAGGAGACACTCGTTAGCTATATGGTTTTGGATAATAGGATATTTTGTTACCTGTAAAATGGGGAAACTCATGCGTTATTGTGGGGTTATCTGAACAGTGAAGTGTTGGAACAGAATCTTGTGTTTGGTAAATGGCGGCTGTCTTTATGCTATTTATGCAAAATATCCCGTTAAGTTTAGCAATTCAGAAAATCAGACTATCAAACAAAATAATATATAAAGGTTTTTCGATTCGTAAGCTGTGTGTAAGTTGGTTGTATTTGGAGTTCTATGATAAAGGCAACAACAAGTTGTGGTTATTATAATTTCCTTCCAAAAGTACGTTTGAAGTCTGCAGATTACATTCTATCAAAGGTTCCCTGGTAACATGAATTGTCAGTCATTAGCCCCTGGACTCGGCAGTAGGATATCACTCAGCCTTCCTGCTGGGATGGGAAGCTCAGGGAGAAAGGAGCTTTGAGACTGAGTGGGAAAATGTGGTAACTCTCTCAACCAAAGAGATCTCTATCATTTGATTGTTGAGTAAACTTGAAATACACACTGAACATCTCCTCCGCCCCTGCCTCCATACCAATGGGCAGGGCACCATATTTACTGTATGCTATGGCTCATCCCAATTGACAAGTCCAGGAAGAGCTTAGAGCCTGTGGACAATATGTAAGCCCTTCAGCCCTGGAATTTTTGGAGGGTTCCCCAAATATAATTTCTTTGGTTGCTCTTCAACTTTCCTTTGTCCCTTTATTGCCATACATTGCCAGACTTCCTCCCTGTGATTCGGGTTAGCACAGGGGCCCTTCCTACTGAGCATTTCAAACAACCATCTTCTCTCTTCCTCTTGTTCCCAGCACACTTCTCTCAGATGCTTGCCTGAGTGGAAACCGGATCACTTCCAAGCACACCTTTCCCTGGTGGTCCTTTTGCGATATCTGACCTTTTGTTTACACCCATGTACCCACAGCCTGCTGGAAACTGTGGTGGCTTCCTTGCTTCTCCTTTGCAAACTCCAGGATTCATTTCTGCTTATGCAAGGACATCTTTTTCCCATCTCACAGAGTCTGGCATCCTTGTCTCATCCCTGCCACCAAATGCTCTTAAGATTACTCCATTACATTTATTAGGAGTCAGGAAATGTCTTCGGTCTTCTTGCCGCATGTCGTTACTGTGTGCAGGCACTCACATCCTTCACCTTCTTAAATGGAGGAATTTTATCTCTATTTTACTTCTGTTATTCAGGATCGTGATTGTCTGCCACCAAAGTGACTCCATCTCAACAAATGTGACCTCAAAGAGTTTTCAAGCAACACCATGATCTTGTGGAAATGCTCGCGCTCTGCTGCCCACTCTAGGCAACCGTCCTGGTCAGGTATCATGGCCCATAGTTACAAGTCTCCTCAAAGATCCCTCCTGACCCCTGTCTTTCTTTGCTCTGGTCCACATTGACCTTTATCATTATGCAAATTGATGTTATTATGAATTCTATCTGAGCACAAAACTTTTAAGGGATCGCTTTTCCACCTCCCAGAGCTACTATTCCAGACTTCTGGCACTTTCCTTCCTTGCCCTTCTCAGCCTCTTTCCCTTTTGCATTCAGCCAAAGAGGTCCTGACAGAGTCTTAGGAACCCTTTCGAGCTCTTGCTCCAGAATCGTGCACAAACCGAAGGATCAGAAGGTGGCGGGCTAAAAAGAAAACTGTGCGTCTTCCCCGGTGAAGGGGCTGTCCGCCGGTGCCACGTGCCTTTTCTCATTCCCAGGTAGGTCTGTGTGCTTTCCGGGCACTCTCAATTAGTAAATGCCATCTGATCTCTTTCATTTAAAAACTTGAGTCACAGATCCAACATGATCCTACTTTCCTTCCTTCCCTCCCCATATTGGGCGAGACTGCAGGCCCTGGTGCGGGGGAGAGGCTATGGCATGTCCCAGGTTCTCACGATTGCAGAGGTCTATTCTGATGAGCATGTGGACCCTCAGCCTGCTGTTACAGATGCGAGCTGTGACCTGAGCCAAATCACAAGGTCATGTGAAGTCTCTCCCCTCTCCCTTCTGCACCAGCTCCTCCCTCCTCCCCCTGCCGGCTGACCGGGCTGCTTTGTTACAGTTCCGTTCTTCCCTTAAATTCGCCTTTGCCTTCAGGCTTAGAGGCTCGTTTTCCTTCTAGATTTTTTTTTTAAAGATTTTACTTATTTATTTGAGAGACAGAGAACGTGAGAGAGAGCATGAGGGGAGAGAAGGTTAGAGGAAGAAGCAGACTCCCCGTGGAGCTGGGAGCCCGATGTGGGACTCGATCTCGGAACTCGAGGATCATGACCTGAGCCGAAGGCAGTCGCTCAACCAACTGAGCCACCCAGGCGCCCTCCTTCTAGATTTTATGCCGTGGATGTCCCAGGTGAAAACCATAAAATCAATCATTTCAGGGGTGTCCATAAAACATTCGTGGTCCAAACCAATCCAGTCTTCTCCTCTTTGACCTTCCTGTGATGCATATGACCGGTGGGGAGTTACTCCACCCCTCCGGGGGGGCCTTTCTGGGGCACAATTCCCGTTCAACCCTGGAATCCCATCTCTCTTCTCTGCCGGGCGTCTGTGGTCAGCATTCACACAGCCAATGACAGCAGCCGAACCCTGCCCCTCTCTGGTCCTTAACCAGCAGGGCTGAGGGGTGACGAGGCCCCGCCTCCCTCCCTCCTCGTCTGGAGCTGGTCCCGAACTCACGACCCTTCTCCTGAGGGACCTCTCTTTTCCCTCCAGTTAAATCAGAGCTTCTCCTGTCAGCCAGAACTGGTTCTTTCCCGATACTGAGGACAAAATGTTGTTTCAACCCAATCCAGCCTCTCGCTGATTTCCCAAGGCAAGGTCTTTGCTCTGTAAGGTCCTTACAGAGCCCTCCTGCTGTTGGGACTGGGGATTCACCTCACCATGTGCCGGAAGCATTTTCTGGCATAATCCGGGCCCATGCATGCTGTTCGTTCTCTGCTCCTAGACCACACTGATCCTTCCTCCAGGGTTGAGCTCACTGTGTGAGTCCCGAAACCCAAACACAGGCTTAGGTTTATTATTTATCTAAAGAAACCCCACTGCAATCCCACTGAGCCCGTAGTGCCACTTTGGGTTCTGTGCACAAACCCGAAGGACCAGAGTACTTGGTGGTGGGTCTTGCACCCTCCGTAGCCACGAAGACGTTTGCAGCGTGACTTAGATGTCGAGGCCTTACCTCTGGAGGTAGCATCATGAACAAGCAGCACTGACGATCCGAAGGCCCTCGCCTTCAGGTGCCCGTCCAGAAATTTCTGGAAAGGAGCCACTGTTGCTGTGAAAACCCCAGCCTGCACTGCTGGCTGAAAACACTTTAAAGGGAGCAAAAATAGTTCCCAGGCCAGTGGCTCAAAGCTTGATGTCTGTTTGGAGGCAAGCTTTCATCTAACTTTTGTCGCACGTCACAGCCTCGGGGCAATGCCTGCGACAGGAGGTGCTCGTCTGGGGTCCACTCAAGTTTGCACCTTTGAAACAGCCGGGGGCCTATTAAAGGCACAAGCGGGGAACTGTGGTCGCGGGTCCCAGCGAGGAGGAACGTCAAATCCCTCAGTCCCTCCAGAACACGTGGACCGCCACAGAGGCCTTCAACTCTGGGCATGTGATGTCAGCCCCTCGTCTGGCCGGTTACGTGGACACGTCTGCTCGTGTCCAGGTTCTCGTCCAAATCCCTGTGCTTCCAGGGAGCCCCTGGAAGGCGTGAGAACATGAGCTGGGGTGGTGGCACTGGGACGAATGGGGTGTGGGTTGGATTCTGGGGTATGTGTAACTGTCATTCTAGAAGCTTCCAGAGCTTCTACCCAGGGCTCACCTGCAGGTCCCACCGGCCGGGCCCAGCGGTGTGGGTGGGTCCCACTACCTACTTAAACCTGCAGGAGGGGGTGACAGGTGAGTACCCACAGGTGTCCTTAGGTTTTCACATCGTAAAAACATGACTTTTTTTTTTAAGATTTTATTTATTTATTTGACAGAGAGATTACAAGTAGGCAGAGAGACAGGCAGAGAGAGAGGGGGAAGCAGGCTCCCCGCTGAGCAGAGAGCCCGATGCAGGGCTCGATCCCAGGATCCTGAGATCATGACCTGAGCTGAAGGCAGAGGCTTAAACCACTGAGCCACCCAGGCGACCCCAAAGCAGGACTTTCAAGGCTTTTTATTCCTTTAAGAATTAGACAACTCAATCATTTGAAAGGCCCGTGATGTCAAGATGAGGGGGCGACCACAGTTTTGGCTTCTGTTTTGGAACAGAAACTGGGGGCTAATGTGTCTGTCGTGTGCCCACTATATGTCAGGTCCGGGCTAATTTCCATGATCCTACTGAGTCCCGGTACTGAGATAGCAGAGATATCACAGTTCCCATTTTACAGATGAAAACACTCAAGTCAGACTTCCAAGAGAGTCCTCAGAGATCGCACAGCCAGTAGCGGGAATGTAGGCTTGTCCCAGAGAGGGGCCTGCGATCCACGACTTCTGGCTGGGAAGGGGTGGCAAGACTGAAGAAGGGGTAAAAAGATGGGGGTTGAGGTTCATTCGGAGATCACAATGTGGCACAGCTTGTTTAGGAAACCCAGACACCTCACAGCATCTGAGCAAAGTACTGTCTGGGGAGAGGGAGGCGGCGGGCTGCTCAGAGGAAGCGAGTAACCAGGGGGTGCGGGATGGCCTCCCAGTCACTCCACCCACGCAGCGTCAGTTTGGGTTGCTGTCATGAGTCTACCGCAGGCTGCTGGCTTCAACAACGCCATCTACTTCTCGCAGTTCCAGGGCCTGGAAGTCCAAGATGGCACCTTCTCATGACAGAGACAATGGAAGGAAGCTCTCTGTGTCTCCTCTTGCGGCGCACTCATCCCATTTACGAGGTCCCCATGCTCATGACCTCATCACTCCCCAAAGGCACCACCTCCTAACAGCATCCCATGGGGGGGGTGGGGGGTCAGGATTTCAATGTAGAATTTTGGGAAGACACAAACATCCGGACCTTAGCAGCCGGGGAAGGGAGGGCTGGAATCGAAGACTGTCAGTGACCTTGGTGCTGGGACTCGATGAGAAGGCGGGGGTGGGTGGGTCTGTGGATATAACACTGACCCAGGGGCTGAGCTGCTCCCCTGCATGCTTGGCCAGTCTGCGGCACAGGTCAAGTATGTAGGACACGGACCTGCACCGAGGGGACCCGTATGTAGATATCTCATTTCCCACTGCTCCTTCCATTTTCTTCTGTGAAGAAGACAGTCCCGGATGCTGCCTAAGCCTGGGTCGCACAACCCCGACTAGGACACCGCTGAGGTCCCTAACCCTCTTCCCAGCCACTTGGACCAATTCAGTTACACACAGCCCATGGTAAATGGGACATCTTACAGATTCTCTCATCCTGCTTGTCTTCGTCAGGGCGAGGATAGGAAAATGATCTTTCGTATGCATAGAGGGCCAGCGGACGGACATTGTATTTATCTGTGTAATAGTGCAGGGCTTCTGTGAGGACCTACTATTGGCTGTGCCATCCTCTTGTGGGTCTGACCCTTCCCTCAGCCCTCGGTCTAAGCAATCCTGGAAGCCCACCCATCACCTCATCTTCACTGAGGGCTGAGGGTAGAATTCCTGAGCCTGCCCCCCCAGTCGTAAGCCCCCCCTTCCGACAGGCTGATCCCCGAAATGAGCAAAGACCTCTGCTGGTT
Organism: Nasua narica; assembly: GCA_028533885.1. Classification (NCBI taxonomy): domain Eukaryota; kingdom Metazoa; phylum Chordata; class Mammalia; order Carnivora; family Procyonidae; genus Nasua; species Nasua narica. Next base: position 3,402,227 of record CM052806.1, read on the forward strand.
CCAGGAACCTTTCCTCAAATCTGCTTGAGAGAGTTTGCAGGCTCCCTACTCATAGCTGTTGGGTAAAAATCCTATTTGCCTCCCCTCCTTCATTCTGGGTCCCTCTGACCCAAGGATGGCCCCCGAATCATATGCATCTCATGCAGAACTCTCGAATACTTCAGGGTCACACAGCTGACATCAATTTTTGAAGTTAGCCAGGTATAAGGTCGTAACTGCTTTGAGGCTTATATCCACACCAAACGTAAGGATTGCTTGATTACAATGCCTTTTAGAAGACGGAGGGGGGCTAATAAGAGGTCAGGAAAAGACTGCTGTCAGCTGCACACATTCTAGAATGTCCGTTGCATTCATTCTACATCTGTTTATTGGCTTCGGACCAAACGAAAACTCTAATCCTGAAACCAGAGGTGTTATAGACAGATCCAGCACTCTAAAATATCTCTCTATGAGCCTGCTTCTCCAGGGACATCGGCACAGGTTCTAGTTCTTTGGGGGAGCTGGTGGTTTGAGGCAGGTGGGTGTCTGGGCTCCGTAGGTCTGCTCAGATAGTGAGGCGGAGGCCTTATATCTGCAGGTTCAAGCCAGCAGAGCTCAGACCACATCACATATGGGGCAATAGCCACCAATCAGGAGATACGTTTCCACTTCCAGTGTGGGTTCTATGAAAAACTGTGCCGACTCACCTCCCCCGTGAGAGCCTCTTTGCCACTGGAGGATAATTTGATGAATGGGATCAATGAGAAGCGTCTCAGACCATTCAGGCTACTATACGAAGAGACCACAGACCGGGCGGTTTAAACAGCAGATCTGTACTTCTTACAGTTCTGGAGGCTTGGCAGTCCAAAGCCAAGATGATGGCCAGCCAGCTCCTGGTGAGAGCACGCTTCCTGGTTTGCAGAGAGCAGTCTTGCTGTGTCTTTACATGGAGGTCGAGGGGACGGAGGGAGGGGAAGGAGAAAGGAGAGCGAGGGAGGGAGAGGTTTTTCCCATCTCATCGGGGGTCCCACCCTCAGGATCTCATGCAAACCTCATCACCTCCCCAAAGCCTCCCTCCTAGTATCATCATCTCAGGGTTTAGCGTCAACCTATGTATTGGGAGGGCACCCAACGTGTGGCCTGTGATAGTAAGAAATGATAAAGGAGCGGTTTTCAACTCAGTATCGGAATAAACTCTCAAAGGATGATTTTACCCAGTCATGGAATTCATTTAACAGATAATAAGTGAAGAGAGGATGCAAAGTACGGTGTCCAGCCCTGGGGGACACAGCGTGGGACAAGCTCACATTCTAAGAGTGACGCAGAGGAGAAACAGTCACGTTTACTGCTGTTTGTTTGCTGTGGTGACAAATGTGTGAAGGAGGACAGAGAGGTTAGGACAGGCTTGCGTGAGCAGAGCTCTGAAGAATCCTGGGGAGAAGAATGTCTCAGGCAGACAGAGGGTCCCCATAAGGCAGGAAGGTTCAGGTCTTATTCTAAGAAGTGAAAAACAAAACATAACAGGTTACTTATTTATTTTTAAGATTTTATTTATTTATTTGACAGAAAGGAGAGAGATCACAAGTAGGCAGAGAGGCAGGCAGAGAGAGAGGGGGAAGCAGGCTCCCCGCTGAGCAGAGAGCCCGATGCGGGGCTCGATCCCAGGACTCTGAGATCATGACCTGAGCCGAACACTGAGCCACCCAGGCGCCTCATAGCAAGTTATTTTTTAAAATGGACCGAGGTGCCCTTTTTGATGGTGAGTAGCCCATTCTTGGGAATTCCGAGATTGGCCGAGATGTTGTCTATAGGAATTTAAAGAAAGGGCCTGCGGAGTACATTCCAATTTTAAGTCTCATTCATTCCTTGATCCAAATAAGTGACATATTATGTTTTTCTGTACCTTTCCCCTACATGTCAGCCCTTGATGAGGTAGAAATGGCTTCCACCCCACAGGTTCTGGGACCACATACCCAGAGTAATAGAAATAGTGCTAGTTCTCCTGGGATGTGAGCAGCGGCAACTTCTGAGGATCCAGTCTTCCCGGGGTAGCCGACATTTGGCCTGAGAGAAGCATGGGGGCCAAGAAGGAATGTGGACATGTTGGGAGAGGAGCATCATGGGTATGGTGTGAGGGTCCCAGAGAGCACAGGCGCCCAGGGGGTCGGGCATGGCTGTACCCTGAAGAACCTGGGACAACCATACTCTTTGTGTCTGAGTGCGCTTGATTTATTTCATGTCTTTGCCAGTCAAGAGGGGCAGTTCTGATAGGGGCATTGAGTGTTCTGTGTGAAGGAAGGCAGTCAGTATGGCGCCCCTGGTGGTCACGACGCGAATGACAAGCTCCAGCGCTTGGAGAGATCTCAGGACAGCATCACCAGGGGGGACAAGGGACAAGGCAAGGACGCTGAAAAAGAGCTTCACTTCTGGTGGAACTATAATCTTGTGGATTATGGACACCGTTCTTTTTAGACCGACGTCTCTAGAGGTTGGGCTCAAGACCAGTGTCAGAAGATTCCACTGTAGGCAGAGGGACAATTCGGGGGCCGTCTGCACGGTCAGGATGGGTTCTGGGAAAGGAGCGGCTGAGCAGTGGCCCGGGTTCAGAGAAGCAGAGCGGGTCGTGAGAGCTGCTTCCGAGCTGGGATCAGCAGGGCTCTTGTTTCACATATTATATTTCTATTTTTAGATCCCAGTATGATGCCAGATTCTTTGCAAAAAGCACCATTCTGTTTACAAATCCTCAGCTTCTGTATTATCTGAATCTCTGAGTCCGCGTATGCCCTTGTCAGGTAATATAATGATCTCACTCTGGGGCCAACCAGGAAGACCTGCGAAATCTCATCTGACACAACCTCATAGGTCTGCTTTTCCTGCAGAATTTCTCTTGCCTACAAATGCCCACATAAACTAACACGGCCATGTGATGGGACCTACCGGCATTCCTACAAGGGAAAAATAGACCCGCTCATTGATTGAATGATAAACACTAAGGAAAAGTGACATAGCCTTTGCTTAAAACTTTGTCGAAGTCTTTGTACAATGAGGTGGCCAAAGCCAAGGCTCTGGCTGCAGTCACACGCTCAAAGTTGGGTTGTCCACATGTCCAGTCCACGTGTCCGGCTGGCGTGTGCTCCTACCGCACCCAGCAGAGCTGACCTTGGCCATGGCCGATCACCGACACAGCCCTGAGGCAACCAGACTACAGAGATAACCTACTCTAGTTCTCGATGGATTTTCCTCTTCGGGACATTTCTTATAATGGAATTCTCCAGTATGTGATCTTCCGTGGCTGGCTGTAGTTAGAATAAAGGTATTATAGATTTACCCACATGGTGGCATGAATTAGTACTTCATTCTTTATGACTAAATAATAATGCATTGTATGAATATAACATATTGTGTTTACCCATTCATAAGTTGATAGACATTTAGGTTCTTTATACTTTTGTTTAAGATTTTATTTATTAGACAGAGAGAGAGATCACAAGTAGGCAGAGAGGCAGGCAGAGAGAGGGGGGAAGCAGACTCCCTGCTGAGCAGAGAGCCGGACTCAGGGCTCGATCCCAGGACCTGAGACCATGACCTGAGCCGAAGGCAGAGGCCTTAACCCACTGAGTCACCAAGGCGCCCTGGTTCTTTATACTTTTTTTGGTGAGTATGCTGGTTTGAATATTCATGCACAAATTTTTTCAGGGATGTTTTTGATTCTCCATCCAGCGATGTACTCCAACGAGTGGAATTTCTGGGTCTCATGGTAACTCTATGTTTAACACTTTGAGGAGCTGCCCACCTGTCTTCTGAAGTGATGCCTCGTATTTCAACCCACCAACAATGTAGAGGAAGTCTACTTTCTCTCTATCCTCACCAACACTTGTTACTATCTATTATTATATTTTAGCCATCTTAGTGCACATGGTGTGGTATCTCATCGTATCCCGATTTTGACGTGCATTGTCCTAATCACTAATGATGTCAAGCTTTTTTATTTTTTATCTTATTTTTAAAATATTTTATTGATTTATTTGATAGAGAGAGACACAGTGGGGGAGAGAACACAAGCAGGGGAAGTGGGAGAGGGAGAAGCAGGCTTCCCGCTGAGCAGAGACCCCGATGCAGGGCTCGATCCCAGGATCCTGAGATTATGACCTGAGCCGAAGGCAGACACTTAACAACTGAGCCACCCAGGCACACCAATGTCAAGCTTTAAAAAAAATTTTTTTTTGTCATTTATGTATATGTATCTTCTTTAGAGATACATGTATTTGAATCATTTGTCCATTTAGAAATAAGCTTATTTGTATTTTTATTGTTGAGTTTTAAGTTCTTTAGAATATTCTGGATAGTAGACCCTTATCAGATAAATGCTTTTCAGATCTTTCTCTTATTCTCCCATTCTCAGGATTTTCTTTTGACTTTCTTAATAGTTTCCTTTGAAGTACATAATGTTTAATTTTGCTTAAGTCCAATCTTCTACCTTTTAAAACTGCTCATGCTTTTGATGCCATCTCTACAAAATTGCCATAAAGATTTCCTTGTATATTTTCTTCTAGGACTTTTATGGTTTCAACTTTTTTTTTAAAGATTTTATTTATTTCTTTGACAGAGAGAGAGATCACAAGTAGGCAGAGAGGAAGGCAGAGAGAGAAGAGGAAGCAGGCTCCCTGCCGAGCAGAGAGCCTGATATGGGGCTTGATCCCAGGACTCTGAGATCATCACCTGAGCCAAAGGCAGAGGCTTAACCCACTTCACAACCCAGGTGCCCCATGGTTTCAGCTTTTACGTTAGGTCTTTGATTGAATGGAGTTAGTTTTTGTGTGCAGTGTGAGATCAGGGTCTAACTCCATTCTTGTTTTTGTTTTGTTTTGCATGTAGGAGCCAATTTTCACATGATTTGTTGAAAAAAAATCCAGTCTTTCCCCATTGGTTTGTCATCACAACCTTGTTGAAAAAAATCAATTGACCATAAATGTAAGGGCTTTATCTGGCTTCTCTATTCTATTCCTTTGACCTGTACGTCTATCCTGATGCCAGTATCACAGTGTTGATGACTATAGCTTCAGCGTAGGTTTTGAAGTTGGAAAGTGAGAGTTTTCCAAGGCTGTTGTTCTTTTTCAAGATTGTTTTGGCTATCTTGGATCCCTTGCATTTCCATATGGAGATGAGCTTTAGATCCGCAAAGATGCAAGCAAGAATTTTGATAGGGATTGCACTGAATCCATAGATCACTTTGGTTAGTACTGCAATTTCAACAATATTAAGCCTTCCAGTCTGTGAGTATGTGATTATTCCCATTTACTTAGATCTCCTGTAAATTTTTTAACAGTATTTTATAATTTTCAGTGTATAGTTTTGCACTTAAAATATTTATTTCTGATTGTATTCTTGCTGATGCTGGTTAGAACTGTTTTCTTAATTCCCTTTGTAGATTATTAATCTATAGTATATAGAAATAAAATTAATTTTTCTATATTGATCTTGTATCTGACAATCATGCTAAACACATTTATTAGTCATATTAATTTTGCGTACATGCACATGTGTATTCTTTACGATTTCCTATATTTAAGGTCATGATATCTGTAAATAGAGTTTTACTACTTTTTTTCTAGGCTGGATACCATTTATTTTTTATTTATCTATTTTTTAAATATATTACTTATTTATTTGACAGGGAGAGAGATACAGTAAGAGAGGGAACAGAAGCAGAAAGAGTGGGAGAGGGAGAAGCAGGCCTCCCTCCAAACAGGGAGCCCAATGTGGGCCTCAATCCCAGGAACCCGGGGTCATGACCTGGGCCAAAGGCAGTTGCCTAACGACTGAGCCACTCAGGTGCCCCAGGCTGGACACTTTTTGTTTCTTTTTCTTGCCTAATTGTCTTGGCTAGTAAAACCTTGAATAGGAATGCTGAAATCTTAGGGGATAACATTCAGGTTTTCATCAATAACTGTAATATTATCTGTAAATTTTTAACAGATGACCTTTTCAGGTTGAGGGAATTCCTTCACATCCTTAATTTGTTGAGAGTTTTTATCATGAAAGAATATTGGAATTTGTCACAGCATTTTTTTCTGTGAATGTTGACATAGTTATGTGTTTTTGATCTTTTTAATTATTAATTATTATATTGGCTGATTTTTGCATGTTAAGCTAATCTTGGATTTCTGGATAAAACCCACTAAGTCATATTGTAGAATCCTTTTAGTATACTGCTGGATGCAGTTTGATAGTGTTTTGTTGGGGATTTTTGTGTTCATATTCATAAAGGATATTGGTCTGCACTTTTCTTATAATGTTTTTGGTCAGTTGAGTTATCAGTAATACTTGCCTCATAGGCTGAGTTGAGAATTGTTTCTGCCTTTCCTGTTTTTTGGAAGAATTTGTAAGAGATTGATGTTAAGTCTTTAAAAATTTAGCAGAATTTACTGGTAAAGTGACGTTATTCTAGACTCCTCTTTGTGGGTAGTTTTTCTGGTTTCTAATTCAATCACCTTAGTATAGATTACTTCAGATTTTCCTTTTCTTTTTGAGTCTGTTTCAGTTTCAGTAGTTTGTGTCTTTTAAGGAATTGTCCATTTCATCTAGATTGCCAGGTTGCTGGCATACAGTTGTTCATAGTATTCTCTCATACTCCTTTTTATTTGTGTATGGTCAGTAGAGATCTTTCCTCTTTCATTGTATCCTTAGTAATAGAAGTCTCCCTTCTTTTGCTCAGTCTTATGAAAAGTTTGTTACTTTTGTTGATCTTTTCAAAGAACAAATTTTTGGTATCAAAATTTTTCTCTATTGATTTTCTATTCTCTGTTTCATTTGTTTCCATTCTAACCTTTATTATGTTTTCCTTCTTGCTTTGAATTTAACTGTTTTTTTTTTTTTCTTTTTCGGTGTTCCTAAGATGGACAGTTAGATTAATAATTTGAGGCCTTTCTTCTTTTTCAATATGGGCATTTATAGCCATAAATTTCCCTTGAAGCACAGGCTCAGGTGCTTCCCATAAATTTTGGTATGTTGTGCTTTTGTTTTCACTCATTCTGAAGTATTTTCTAATGTTCCTTATGATTTCTTCTTTGACTCATCTATCTTATGTTATTGATTCATAACTTAATTACAACTGTGGATCAAAAATGCACATTTTATGATCTCAATCATTTGAAGTTTATTAAAGCTTGCTTTACATTTACAACCCACCTTATTTTCCATCCTGGATAGATTTTTGAGTGAAAGGAAGATATGCTCTGATGTCGTTCAGTGGAGTTTTCTGTAGATATTTGTTAGGGCTAGTTGGTTGGTAGTATTGTTCAAATCTTCTATTTCCTTGTTGATCTTGTACTTAGCTGTTTTATACTGGGATCTCCAATCACTGTTGAACTATTTATTTCTTCCTTCTTTTCTGTTAGATTTCGCTTCATGTTATTACGAGGGTAAGTAGTTCCGTGCGTATGTGTTTAAGATTACCTTACCCAACTGATTATATTTAACCGGTGGAGTGACCTTGCTGTCCTCTGCAGCCCATTGCAGGTGGTCAGAGGCAAACAAAACTCAGGTTTGGGGAGACTTCCTTCTTTGCTCCACTGGCTCATTAACTGCTTTCAATTGCTCATCAGTAGATGTAACTACTTCTTGTTACAGGAAAAGCAGATGTGGAGAAAGAAGAACTGAGTCTTGAAGGATGAAAAGAGCTTAGCCAGAGCTTAACCCCTTAGTAAGGGAAATGTAGGCGTGAAAGTAGGCCAGAGGAAAATGTGTTCAGGCTGGTGCATTCCTATCAGAGCAGCTGGAAGGTAGAGTACGAAGTGGGGCCACTGTGAGGCTGAGAAAATGCCAGGACGAGATCTTGGAGGAGGTTGGGTGTCAGCGAGAGATGTCAGATTTTATTCTGAAGGCCCCGGGGCTCCAGAGAAGGATTTTAAATGGGGGTGTGACTATAGATTCACAAGTCAGTAACTGTATCATTCTGGCAATGGGGAGAGCTCATAGCTGAAGAAGAGCAGAACAGTTAAAAGGTTGTTGGAAGAGACAGGGGACAAATGGTGAAAAGTTGAACAAAGGGCAGTATAAGTAAGAAGGCAAAGAAGTGAGGTGCTCCGAGAGATGCAGAGGAGTGTATTTTACAAGATTTTGGTGGTGATGGGCGAAGAACAATGCTGCATTTCCACCTTTCATAAGTGGATGCAATTCAATAAGGTGGAGCCCAGGAAACAAGACCACCACCTCTCAAGGGAAGGTGATGAGAATGCAGAGCTAGGGGGCATCCAAATAGAGATGCCTGCTAAGTTGTTCCATAATTTGGGAGCTCAGAATGTAAATCCGGAGTGAGTATGTTTATTTAGGGTGTGTTTTCTTTTTTTTTCTTTTTGTAAGATTTATTTATTTTTATTTAGGGGGAAAGAGAGAGTGAGAGAGAGAAAGAGAGAGAGAGAGAGAAAACACCCATGGAGAAGGGGCAGATGGAGAGGGCAAAAGAAAGAATCTCAAGCAGACTCTCTGCTGAGCACGGAGCCTAGTGTGGGGCTCAGTCTCACAATCCTGAGATCATGACCCGAGCTGAAACCAAGAGTCAGATGCCTAACCGACTGAGCCACCCAGACTCCCCTAGGATGTATTTTCATCTAAAAATTTATCTCTATGAAGCCAGAGAAGAGATGGGATCATCTCAGGAGAGCATCCACATTGAGATGAGTATCTGCAAGATAGCTTTGGGAGAAAAAGAACATTTGACACAGGGCAGAAGAAAGAACCGCGAGAAAGATCCTGGACAAGCACCATTAATAGCGCTTTCTCTGTCTTCTCCCCTGGCTATGCATCACAGAACACACACAGCAGTGCTGTGCCAGCTGTCAGTGTCCAGGGTGGGCTTACAAGAGCTTGTGACATCCCAGGGCACTGACTATGGTGTTTGGAATCTTTTACCTTGAGCAGATGGTCTGCGTTCTGTCTTCCAGTCCTTTGGAATATTCCAAAGGAGTATTTGCCATGTCTTGGCTGTTATTTAAATACATATTTAGTAAGATAATATTGTTTGGAATCAATGCCACACGCCTTCAGCTTCCTAAAATTGGGACCATTGGCCACACTGGTCTAGCCCTGGAATCAGTATCTTTTCCTCCTTAGAGCCCTTTGAGCTTGCCTCCCATTCCCACTCTTGGGAATAACAGCCCAGGCCCATCTTTGTTCTGGAAAACTCCATCTGACTCTCACTATGTTTGTAATGGAATAATAAATACTCAAGGTATAAATTAACATATGAAAATGTTTAGAACAGTAATTACATCAAAGCAAACAGTTAATAAGTATTAAGTATTTTATCATTGTCTCTACTATTGTTTAGTGGAGGCTCACTTGCAAAACCAAGAAGTTGGGTGGCTTGTGGCTCCAGGCTCATCATCACCTAAAAGGCAGGTGGCTCAATTTCCCCGAAAGTATGCTCAATGAGCCTACAGATTTAACAGGGAAACAACACAGGGTCTGAGAAACCATATGATGAGGCCATATTGGAGAGTTGCAGGACTAAGACTTCCTGGAAAATGGCAAGGGTCATGACATCTAGTGTTTCTTTCTTTCTTTCTTTCTTTCTTTCTTTCTTTCTTTCTTTCTTTCTTTCTTTCTTTCTTCTTTCTCTCTCTCTCTCTCTTTCTTTCTTTCTTTCTTTCTTTCTTTCTTTCTTTCTTCTTTTTAAATATTTTATTTATTTATTTGACAGAGGGAGAGAGATCACAAGTAGGCAGAGAGGCAGGCAGAGAGAGAGAGAAGGAATCAGGCTCCCTGCTGGGCAGAGCGCCCGATGCGGGGCTCGATCCCAGGACCCTGAGATCATGACCTGAGCCCAAGGCAGAGGCTTTACCCCACTGAGCCACTCAGGCACTCCACATCTAATCTTTCTTGAGGGACAAGGGCACTTCGGGCATTTTGCTCCCCTAGGGTCAGTCCTGGAGCTTTAAGTGGGTGCTGTCTTTCCTGGGCTACGGTTCCACCTGCTAGAGTGTGTACCGTGCTCTCAGCAGAGAGGTGATCACCTCTTTTGAAACGTTTGGTTTCATGCTCTGTCCGAGAGCACTGGTGGTGTCTTCAGGATGCTGAGGTGAGATACTTGGTCAGTGGGCATCGTTAGACAGACGCATATGGTGGGAAATAACTTGGTCAAGGGGCAGCCGTGTGTTTTAGGAGAGAATTCACCAGTCACGGGTGAGGGGTTGTTTCTCTGACTTTTACCCATCCTCTTTATCTCAAGTCATGTGAAAAAGAAAACAAAGGAGTTCAAACCGGCTTGATAGATTTCATAGACCCAAACTGTTGCTTCTTTGGGCAGGAGAACAATAGCAGAAATGGATTGGGTAATTGAATCGAAGCAGCTTCTTCGATTTCATTTTTGTAGATTCCGCTTTGTTTTTCTCCTTCGTAGCCCCAGGGCAGCTCTTGCTTGCCCATAGGTATTTCCCATGTGACTGCTCCCTGGGGTTCAGGCTGGTTCATGGTGGCTCATATTGTAGCCTTGATGAGCATTTCCCAGGGCAGCCAAGCCTCCCAGGGCCGCAGCCTTGGAGGCTGTGAGTGCTCAGGGACCCCGTCTCGTTCTGGCCACCGGTGACAGCCCACTGACGGGTGACGCTGTCTAAGCAGCCCTCCGGCCAGTTCCGCTCCATGCTCATTGAGGGAGAGAGAGAACTCAGCCCGAGTTGAAAGTTGGTTAGCATGCTGTATGAGGATACTCCCTGAGAAGAAATGACTGTCGCTGGAAACAGAGTTTTCAAGGGAAGGCAGAACCCTCCACAAGCGTGTATGACATCATAAACTTAGGAATTGCTGGAAGTCTTGAGAACTAACCTTTGCGAATGTCCAAGAACCATGAGTCTTAGGTGAGTTCACATACCCTGAATTGCCTAGTTTTCTTATTCAATTTGGTGAGTTTACTAATTTTCAGCCACCCGCCCTTCCATTGTCATAAATCCTGCTTTAGGGAACCCGCTAAAGCTTATTGTAAAGAGCTATGGGGCTGGGCTGGTCACGATCGCCATCGCTGCCCAGCTCCTGCTGCTGAGTGGGTACGTCCTCACAGGTCCTCACCTGTGTGGATCCTCACCTGTGCTGTCCACACAGGTATCCTTGTGTCCAGGATTCAGCATGCTGCCCAGAGTACGGGGGCAGGTGCAGAGTTGCCAGAGACCCAGGGGCCCAGGGGAGGTGCCGATGGGACGTTCCTGGTCCAGCCTAACCAGCTTTTCTTCGCCTGACCATTAACCTTCCCAGATCCCCAACCAGGCTGCTCAGCAGACTCTCTCTGGGGTCCTGCTCGACTTTCCCAGATGGAGTCCAGACCATTCCACCTTCCTGGTCTTCGGTGACCACGGCCTTAGGATGCGATGGCCACATCCAGATGTGTCCCGGCTCTCAGACAGACCCTCGTGTTCCGTGTTCTCACGCTGGCTTCGCAACTCTCTGCTGACCTTGTTCCCAGGACCAAGAACATCCTCAAATTAAAGCACTTCAGTCTTCGTCACTGCATCTCTCAACTTAGCAAAAATCCATTTGGAAAACAGTATAAATATCCATTGCCTGAGTTTGCATGGATAAATTATAGCACAACAAGTGCGCGTCGCGTGGTCGATAGAATGCTGAACACGACAACTAGGTCAGGAGCTGGGAGAGGATGAGATGAAACAAAAGCATTACACGGAGTACAGGTTATGTAAAAACCAGGCAGGCGTGTGGATTCTCTCACAAAGGCAAGTATGCAATTATTCGTTGTGCCAGAGTGGTAGGTTTACAGGTGAACGTGTAAATTTTTTTAAGTTATGATGAGAAAAAGTTTGAGAAAGAGTTGGTCATGGCTAAAAGAACTATGTTTCCTGTCACACTTCTTGGGTCAGTGTCGTGGGCCTAGTGCGGTGGCCCGGGCTGTGCATGTGGGCGTGAGGTCTTCGTCCCTCTACTGTGGGTGAATGTTTCTTAAGATGGCTCCCTCCAGAGCAAGGTGAAGACTGTTGGAAGCCCATCTTGGGAAAAGCCTTTGGTGCCCCTCCACTTTCCATTCCAAGGTGAACCCAAGACATAACGTTGAACCCAGAGAAGGACAGTCTAGTGAGGCCCTCCCCCTTCCCACACCTCGCTCTGAGCAAGTCTCTGGAATATTCAATACTTAACTCTGAAAGAAACGTGTTTGCGCGGCTTCCTGGGCCTGACTGAACTTCTCTCTGTTCCTGAGTGATCCTCGCCGCTTCTCTCTCCTCAAGGCGCTGACGAAGAAAGTTGATAGCGCCTCACATCTCTGACCACCCACCTCCTTCTGCCCTCTCCCTGCAAGACAAAATTGAATTTTCTTCATTCAAACCAATACCTGTGACTGCTTACGATAAGGCAGGCCATTATGCTTTTAGGTTTAAAATCCATTATGTTTTAAAGCTCACTGCTTTTTCTGGTTTCTTTTGCTTTGAGACCATTGTTCTGACTGAATATTATTCCCCTGGCTGGGCATTTCCACAGGACCTCCCTCAGGAAATGAGCCGGCCTAATTGTTTCTGACTCCTCGCAAGGCTAAGACTCCTCTCGTCCACCCAGGAAAAGGATCTTTGGACAGACGGAGGTGTCTTTGCTGGCCCCCAAGGTTTCCACGTCATTGCCCCATGTCCCATCCTTGGTGGCCTGACAGCATTCCATGCTGGGCTCACTCCTTCTACTTCGTAAGCAACCAAGAGACTTGGGATGTCAGTGAGGACCCTCATGGCCGCCAAGGGTCTCATTTTCATTAACCTTTGGCTCCTTTGAAAATAAGCTCTTTCAAGTCTTTCTTTAGCTCCACTTTTGTCACATCCTTTCTCCTCTTTGTCCTTCTTCTGTTCTCTCTTGGACCCAACGTTATGCATAAATTCTTCTCTTTCTACCTTTGGAGCATCACCATCGAGTTAGCCCACCCTCCAGAACTGGAATTCTGTGTGCACAGCGTGCACCCTGAGGACCGCCGGGGGCTGCTCTCCCCCTCCTGTGCCTCCCTCTCACCTTCTCACTTGTGCCCCTGGGACACTTGAGTTAAGTGAATTCTGTACATGTTCTGCCCCAGCCTTTGTTTACTGGTCTAAAAAAAAAAATCAGGTAAGAAGAGCACCAATCTCCTAGGCCCCCAAGGGGCAAATACTAACTTGATTACAGTTATCAAGTTAGTATTTGCAAAGCACTCATGCCCATGCCTTACACATAAGCGCTAGATAAGCACTCGGGAAATAAATTTAAAAAATTTCAGGTTCTCGATGAGCTTTGCTGTGTTGCGTGGGAGTATTCCCTTTGACCTTCCGGTTCCTTTTATTACATTAAAAAAATCAGAAATAATGTTTTGCAGTATCTCCTTTACTGAGGTTCTTCTCAACTTGGGCTAAACATTAGAGTCCTGGGGGAACCTTTCATTTTTTTTTTTTTTTGGTTAAGATTTTATTTATTTACTTGAGTGAAAGTGAGAGAGTACAGAGGGAGAAGGGGGAGTGGGAGAGGGAGAAGCAGAGAGAGAGATCACAAGTAGGCAGAGGGGCAGGGGCAGAGAGAGAGGGGGGAAGCAGGCTCCCTGCTGAGCAGAGAGCCCGATGCGGGGTTCGATCCCAGAACCCAGGGATCATGACCTGAGCCGAAGGCAGATGCTTCACCAACTGAGCCCCCCAGGCGCCCTTTGGGGAAACTCCCATTGCCCAGGCTGCAGCCCTTACCAGGTGAGTCAGAAGGCAGGAGTGCCTGGCAGATTGTTGTTGGAGCCTGGCCAGGTGATCAGTTTATGGAGCCAGGGGAGCATAGTTCCTGCCTCACGGGGAAGCCCTTCCCCTTCTGCCCCCAGCACAGTGCCTATGTCCAGCGCTGTTCTCTGAACTCAAGGGGTTCGGTTCCCCTTCAGGTTAAGGAACCCTGGCACCGTATGGCTTCTCTCCTTCCTCCTGCATCTTTGCTCATGCTACTGGGACCTTTGGAGCGGACGGGGTTTCGAAGCCAGAGAAAGTTAATTTTTGGTTTTCTTCCTAGGGTGGAGGAAAAGGGACAGGCTTTCATGTTTTTCTGACTTTTGTTTTTGCTTTTTGATTGGGAGGTGCTGGGGCCACCGCAGGCGTGATGAAGGGGAGAGCCATACTTTCCTGGGGGCAGAGGCAGGGGCGGAGTAGGGGCTGTTGTTGGGGCCCTGAGTGGACAGCTCCTTGCCGGGATGCTCAGGGAGCCCGGGGGCCTGTTCCTAGACCTGCTGAGGGAACTTCCTTCTGGGCCTACAGTCTTCACTCGAACCTAGAGTTTCCAAAGTGCTGGAGCATTTCCACAGGATCCCTCCCTTAGGTCCCCCCTTGAGGGGGAGTGGGGAGGCTACAACCTTCTCAGTTCAGGAGGGATTTGGGGGACAGAGTGAGTGGCTGTGCTGTCCAGAATGCACACAACATTATTAGTTTGGAGAACACCCTTGGTGCATTGCAGATACTGGTAACGGGGAAATGAAATGCGTTGGTGGCAAGTGGCAAACCTTCATGGGGACACCTTACAAGGGCAGGCTGACTTTAGGGGTGTCTGGGTGGCTCACTCGGTGAAGCGTCTTTTGCCTTGGACTCAGGTCATGATCTTGGAGTCCTGGGATCCCACGTTGGACTCCCTGCTCAGCAGGGAATGTGTTTGCCCCTCCCCACCTCACTCCTGACTCCTCACTTGTGCTCTATCTCAATTGGAAAAATAAATAAATAAAAGAAGAGATGGGCTCTGCTTCGGTCCTCGGCTCTGTCTGCAGACTTTGGTCAGTCCTGGTGGCTTAGGTCCTCCCTCTGCACCATGCAGAGGGGCCCCCAGTGACACCACCAGTCACCCATCAGCCAGTGAACGTGGGGCATTAACTGTGCGACTATGAACTTGGACTTTATTTTCTGTATTCTGATGCTTGGACATCCGGGGCTTCTCACTGAGCTTGGAGTTCCTGCTCCTTCCTGGGGAAGTCTTTGAGAGGCAGATCTTTCATATGCAAACCAACCGACCAGAAGCCCACATGCCCCCCCACCCCCTATTGGGGATCTCACAATCTAGGTTACTATTCTGCTTTCCCAAACAACCCAGGGCCAGGGACCCGACAACTGGGGACAGCCCCTGTGTCCCACACCCCACTGATGTTACTCCAAGCAGCCAATCCTAAACCCGCTCATCCTGCCTCGCCTGGATGAGGGATCACATCCACATTTTCCCCTCTCCCTCTGCCTCCTGATGGACTCTGGCCCGTCCCCGGGGTAGCCCGGACGGTGTGGCTTGTCCCCTCCTCTTGGGATCTGTGAACCACAAACTATCTTTTTAATGGAAGTCCTCTCTTGATCTGTGGGCCTCCCCATCCCTCAAGAATCATAAAACCTATGCAAAAACAGTACACATGCCTGGCAGGGTATCAGCGAGAGGTTGGGCTCTCAGCGATCTCAGATTTAGAGAGATGTTCAAGGATACCTTTTCTACCCACACTCGCCCGTGAAAAAAGGTATGCAGCTTCTATGGCCCCAACTCCATCGCACTTGACAGTGATGTACAGTCCCTGTGCTAGGCCCCTAAGTACAATCCTCTAAATCTATATTTCTTACTGAGCCAGCTGATTTGTCTTTCTGACAATATTAGGCCTTGGAAATGTAATTTTTTAAATTAAAGAACTTTATAACATGGTTCTCCAGAAAAGCTCCATCTAGCCCAGATGAGGACATTTGTCTCCTAGCTCTGTCCCCTCGGTGATATTTTAATATTACATCATTCACTTAACAGTGCACCTATTAATTACGGGAGAATCTCACCGCCATCTTCTTACATGGCTGCTAATTGGGCAGTTTGAGGAAAGTTTTTCTCTGTTAAAAATCCTTGTCAGTTTTCGGAAATAATTTGCTTGGCATTAGCACTGAATTAAGATGTTTTTCAAAAGACTTTCACAGTTGAAGCCACACACGATGAAGGATCGTAGGATCCCTTGGAAGTCAGACGCGTAGAAATTCCATGCATATTTATTAGGAGTATGAAGATCCTGGAGTAAAAAGTCCAACCCCCAGGCTGAAAGAATGGAGGGATCAGAGATGTCCCCAGCCTGCAGTTTCTCTGACTCTACCTCCGTGTCCCTCACGTGCGTTGCTTCTCTTCTCCATCAGGGATACCAGGTGGGACGGCAGGTTCGAAATGCGTCCTTCCGGGGCAGGTCGAAGGATGTGAACTGAACCTGTCGGTGCTCCTGATCAACCTGTGGACCATCTTTGTGCCAACACCTGTGCCCAGGTGAGTGGGCTTTTTGACCAGCCCCCGTCCTACCCCCAAGAAGAGGCAGAGGTCCTGGGAAAAAACCAGGGAACTGGAATTAGAGGAAAGGGGGTAGAAGCTGATGGTAAACCCCATATCATGAATATATATTCATGATTTATGCCTAGAGGGATGCTACCTCTCTAGTGTTGAATAATTTCTGATATAAATCAGTACTCTGTAATTCCATATTTTGGGAAAGGAAGCATTTGTAGAACTATGAAGCGATTCCTACACATAATATAGGCTACTAAGGTGTGCCATTTTATGCTTCGAGTAGAATACCTCAAATAAAGGAGCAGGAAAGGGATCTTTCAAAGGAAGAAAGAAAAGCAGATAAAGCATGAGTGGCCATAGGGGTGCCTGGCTGGTGCAGTTGGTAGATCAGGCAACTCTTGATCTTGGGGTCATGAGTTCAAGCCCCACATTGGATGTAGAGTTTACTTAAGATAAAAAAAAATAGTAATAAATAAAAAGTATCAGTGTCCGCAGAGGAATGATCATCAGCTCATTCTTTTTCCTTATGAATTAGCCTTTTTTTTTCCTAATTAATCTTTTCAAGAAAGAGGAGTCAAAAGGAAAAAAAAAAATCTCCACAATGAGAAGTCTATAAAGGCCAGTAAAAGCCAACATTTTAATTAGATCAAATACAAGAAAAAGATGCTGTATATAAGACAGGAAATAAGAAAAAAGAGGAAATATTAAGAAGATAGAGCATAAATTGTGGAATCATTTTAGAGTATTCTTCCTCTAGATTGTGCCGCTGCACAATTTACAAACCTACTTGTATAAAGGATATAAATGTAAGTATATGAAGTATATAAATAAGCATGACGTTTTACATTACGAATTAATGAAAAGAGCACAGGTTTTTCACTGGATTTTTAAAATATATTTTTAATTAACATATAATGTATTATTTGCCCCAGGGTATATGCCTGAATCATCAGGCTTACATATTTCACAGCGCTAATCATAGCACATACCCTCCCCAATGTCCATATCCCTATCCACACCCCCACCTCCCAGCAACCCTTAGTTTGCTTTGTGAGTTTAGGAGTCTCTTATGGTTTGTCTCCTTCCCCATCCCATCTTGTTTCATTTCTCTTCCCCACCCCCCCATAACCCCCTGCCCTGCCTCTCAGATTCTTCATATCAGAGCGATCATGTGATAATTGTCTTTCTCTGACTGACTTATTTCGCTTAGCATAATACCCTCTAGTTCCATCCACATCGTTGCAAATGGCAACATTTCGTTTGGATTTTTTTTTTTTTTTTTTGTCTTAACGTTTCTTACCCTGACCTGAGATTTCCCTGTGGTAGGTACTCCTAGAGCCTTAGAGCTGTTTTGATGAGAGCACTTGGTATTTTTCCAAAGACAAGTGAGAGAAATCACTCAACTGTACCATGAGTTGAGTCCCATCTTCCCAGCCTCCAGATGACCCACAGTGGAGTTCTCATTGTGTTATTAACAGACGAAGAACGTGTCAGTGTTGGTTGTGTACCCTAAGTCAAAACCGAAAGGGACTTAAAGGGTGTTAGGAATGCTCAGTCTGGAATCGCACTCTCCAGTGCCTCTGGAAATCCGGTGATGCCGGAAATGGTCTAGACGTGCACGGTCCCCTCTGGTTCCCACCGGTCGTATGTAGCTATCGGATCCTTGAGATGTGGCAGTGCAAATAAGAAACTTATACGTAAACAATGAATCTTGGAACACTACATCAAAAACTCATGATGTTCTGTATGGTGACTAACATAACACCATTTAAAAAAAGGAGAAAAAAAGAAACTGAGTTTTAAATTCCATCTACAAGTAATTAAAATTAAAATGTAAAGAGATCCATCCGACTAGTGGCCACCAACTGGGGCCGTGCAGGTCTGGAGCACCGGCAGCATGAAGGGGAGGGACATTTGCTGTTAGGAAGTATTCGTAGCTTCTAGGTCATGCCAGGAAAAAAAAAGGGGACGTTGGCCTGGAAAAATTCTGCATCTCAGGTGCATTTAACTGCTGTGCAGAAACACTTTGTATCCTGTCTGTATGCAATAATTTTTATCAAGCACTAAGTGGGAGCTGGACTTGGGAGATATGGAACCTAGCTCCCCAGCTTCTCACTGGCTCAGCCAGCACGCCTTGCTGCCCTGGGAATCCCAGGCGTTAGCAGCCCTCTTTAACGTAGTTGTTGGGCAAGGGGTTGAAGCTTCGATATCATTTAACCTCCATAGACCCTAACTTTTCATTGCTCTGAGCACATGACGTGTTGAACGCTGCTGCTGGAGACAGATGGGTGTGCCAAAGCAATTATGCTCTGTTTAAAAAAAAAAAAAAAAAAAAAGCTTCTAATGCTTAGCAATTCCGAAAATTATTTTACCGGAAGAAATGGCATCTCATGAATGTGCCTTAGAAGACTGCAGGGTTGACCCCGACGAAGCGTTAGCAGGATAGAATTGGAGCCCTGGAAGGACTTCCCCCAGGGAGTGCATTTCACAGATAAGGGGGGATGGAGCTCAGGGAAGCTGATGTGCCTCCAGTCATGGAGTTAATGAGTGGCAGAGATGAGACTAGAATTCAGGTCTTCCGCTCCCAGTTTCCTTTCACTACAAAACGTGGCTTATCTGTGCTTGTCTGGAACGCACATCCCACTTTTGACAACATTTCCACATTAGAGACAAGCTACGCTATTAGCAGTTTTCTCCTAAATCTTCGTGCCTCCTGAGCAGAGAAAGCCCATTTCTGATGAAAGAATTTAACTTAAAGAACGCACTTTACTGCATTCAAATAAGCCCTTTAAACATGCTGCACTTCAAGCTTTTATTCTAGATTCCATTGTAAGGTGATAATGAGGAGCTGAAAACTAATTAGCTCATCAGACAAAACTGTCTGGTCTGCCATCTGGTAAGTCGGGAGAGTGATAGTCCCTGGTCAAACTGAGAAAAGGGACTAAAAATATAAATTTTCCCCCGTTTCTCACCCCGTTCTTGCCTTGATGCATGATGGAGAAGGGATTATGGAAGACCCGGGGCTAGTTTGCCCTGACAGCCAAGCTTGCGGTCACGTGTCTTTTAGATGGGATGTCAAACCTAATGTTTCCAAGTTTTATTGCAAATGTAATTGTTCAAGATTGTATGGGTTCCCTTCCACCACATGTGGCCCGTTACATAATATATTTGGGGAGAAAGGGCTTGAGGGTCAACGTGTGGTTTTCACATTAACTAAATTGCCAGGACTCCAAAGTCTCCATTGGCCAAATGTCCCCCACTTGGATTTAGAATGAATTCTTGGGCTCTTTTCTTTAGATGGCCTCTTTCATTGTGGGTTTTAATGGAACTAGGCAACATTTCTTCATTCACTCAAGCATCTGTCTTTTATTTCACTGAGAACTGGACTCGATCATCAAGTTTGCTTCCCCAGAATTGTCAGAGAGCCAACAACTGTCTACCTTAATACAGGTGCTAAACTGATGGGCATGGTGGTCCAGGACAGTGGGCCCCTCAATTTTTTGATGTTTGTGCCCTTGGCTCCCACTTTCAGAGCTCTCTGGGAGACATGTCTGAGCCTTTGGAAGTCTACTTCAGAGGACAAGGCATAAAGTTTATGCAAAGTCCTATTTTGTCAAATTATCCTGGCTGTCATTTTCATATTATGATTCAGAACTGAAAAGTCAGATTCTTTTTGAAAGTTATCATCCCACATGCTCACATATAAACCAACGCAGTAAGGGAAACAAATTCAAAATTGGAATTCAAAATTCCAAATTCTTGGTAGGGCATACATCAGAAGATGGTCATATTTGCATCGATGCTAAATAAATCATGGTATTTGGGGTACTGGGCTGAGATTGGATTTTTAGGGTAATTTTTCTCTTACAAGTGAGGGCCATTATGAGCTCTCTAAATTGTATTCTGAAAAATCCACATGACTGGTATTTACACAGCACTTTCATATCAACTCTTCTACTCAAAATAGATTTTTGTTGGCTCCAAAGACATCAACCGCAATTTGCTCACTAACATGTCCGAACTCCTCCGTGATTAAAAATAAACCACCACAAACCAGATAAAAGCAACCACAGAAACAACAATAAGCTAACGAAGTGAACAAAACCCAACTACTCAAAGATGATCTTGGAAGTGTATTAGCATGAATTTCTTAATGAGGCTTGAATGGATTTCCAGTTTGTTTCCAGCCCCATTTCTGGCTGGTTAATGATTTT
This sequence comes from Nasua narica, assembly GCA_028533885.1. Classification (NCBI taxonomy): domain Eukaryota; kingdom Metazoa; phylum Chordata; class Mammalia; order Carnivora; family Procyonidae; genus Nasua; species Nasua narica. The sequence goes on from CM052806.1 coordinate 3,422,671, forward strand.
CAGCGAGAGCACTGAGTGGCCATCCATCCATCCTTATGATAGCTTAAGTTGACTGACCCACCATATTTCAGCCTCTGGAAGATAAGGACATAATTCTGACTGCCTCTTTGGGCCATGAGACTGTTTCTCTCTCTTTGGCTCCAGGTCCTGATCCTCCTGGGGCCCCACCTCACCACCAGCACCACCCTACAGAGACTCCCATAGGGAATTATCTGATAGTAATCTTCGCTAACCGATGGTGAGAAGAGACCATCCCAGTGGTCCTTGTTCTGGATAGGGATGTGCTGATGTATTGGTTTTAATTATCGTGTGTGTGTTTTTCTCCCTCTAATAGTTTATAAACTCCCTTCAGAGCAGAGTGCGTTTCTGATTCATCTCTTTCTGATTCACGCCCGGATGGGTCTCAGCTAACAATACATTACATTTATTAAATTAACAAAGGTATGTACCTGATGTAGAACGGCTGAGACTTGGGACTTGCATTTGAAAAGTCACTTGAGTGGGGACTGGAGATCTTTGACAATCAAACAGTAAAGTTTGAGAGAGCAAGAGACACTGATCAGAAATACAACGGACCTTGCATTACTGCGTTATCTTCCAGCCCTTCAAAGAGTTACCTACCAATTGTCTTATACCATCCTCCCTGAATCTCATTTTCCCTGCATTTGTAAAATGGGAGGTTGGTACCAAAGTCATGATATTACTGGGAGACATAATTTAGATAATGTATGTAAAGCACATAACAAACTGCTTGACACATGATAAGTGCACAATAAATATATATTTCCCCACCCCCATTCTAACTCAACGGAACTAAGCCATTACAAATTGTGGGTCTTGGTTATGAGTGGATTATAGAGCATTGACATTTAAATTTTATTATTTTCTCGCCATCTTTTCTAAATAGAGTATTTGAATCAACGAGAGAATTAAAAAAATAAGAGAATTGGTTTAAAAGAAAATAAAATGAAACTTTTAGTTGAGCCATGATTGTATAAGATTCACCTGTGAACAGAAACCTATCTGTAACATTTCTGGAATTCAAGGGGAGTCAGGAAATGTCCTAAGAAATCACACTTGGAGGGGAGAGCGAGGTGGTGCTTCTGTCCTGCCAAGCAAGAGGAAACTAGAGAAGTTTCTCATGACAATCCTTTAATGGGGTCCCTGAGTCAGACAGTGGAAATGTTTATTTCATAATGATGATCCTGAATAAATATTGAGCGCATAGCAATGAAACTCAATTCACTGGAGGTCATTTTCCCCGATTCCCTCCCTCATTTATAAGTACCTCCTCCTCTAAATGAGCTTCCGGTCTCCTTGAGCCTGTGTAGTTCTCTCTGCAGAGGGCTCTCTTGCCAGACCGGTGCTGTGGTGACTTTTTAACGATTTATGCATGTTTCTCTGTAGGTTGTGAGGACCAGGACCATCCTGCTAACTTTGGAGTCATCATTGCCCATGGGGGCTGGGGGAGTGGGGCTGGTACAAAGTAGGTGGCCATCAATGAGTGGATCCTATCCACTGGTGGTCGCCGATCAATGAGTGGATCCTATCCACTGATGGTCGCTGATCAGGGGCTGTGCTTCTCAGCACTGGCTGTACTCAAGACTTAACGGGGGAGCGTTTATATGGGGCCCACTCCGATGAACTTCTCCGAGAGGTCCCGATTCGATTGGCTGGGGGGTGAAGAGCCGCCACAGGTATTCTCATCAACTGATTGATTGATTCGGTGCACACTTGAGGTATCAGAGCTGAAAACCAAGAGGTCAGAGTATCTAAATATACAATTCAATTTAATTATGTCATAGCATAGGGCGGCTGGGTGGCGCAGTTGGTTAAGCAACTGCCTTCGGCTCAGGTCATGATCCTGGAGTCCCGGGATCGAGTCCCACATCGGGCTCCCAGCTCCATGGGGAGTCCGCTTCTCACTCTGACCTTCACCCTTCTCATGCTCTCTCTCACTCTCTCTCTTTCCTAATAAATAAATAAAATCTTAAAAAAAAATTATGTCATAGCGTAATTGTAACTGGTTACTACATTATACTGGGTAGTGCTTAATGAGGAAGGCAGTCCTTGCCCTTGAACGGTTAACAATTTGGTAGCAAAGGCTAGGATAGTCATTCAGTAACCACACTGCATTGTGACGAGAGAAACAAAATCTATCCAATGTGTGCAACGTGCCAGGTGCAGAGCTCTTCCCAGCGGGCGTTATCTCAATTAACCTCTACAACCGCCCAGGAGAACGGCATTATAACGCTTTAATCCCATTTACAAGATAAGAAAATCGAGGTTGAGTGGATGTGAGAGTTTGAACTTGCCTTCCAGTTATCTTAACATCTTTTAAATTTTTTTTAGGGGGGGTGTATAAGCTTCTAGTTTCCCTTTTTAGATTCTAAATACCCCCCATCCCTGAAAAGGAAAGAAAATATACCAAGGTATGCACTAGTACTGCTCATGCGGAAGCATGGTGCCTACATTGGGTATATCTGGTCTTAAACGAGGGAGGTGGGTAGCAGGTGACCGGCTGGCATTAATGGTGGGGCTCAATGACGCTGGAGGTGGGGAAACGGATCTCGACTAGGAGCACTGAACTAGAACCTTCCTCATTTTATGAACATGGGAAATGAAGGGTCAGAGTTGAAGAACTTTGGTCTAGGGTACCTAACTCCAATCAGGGAGAACCAAGAGGTCCATCCAGGTGGGCTCTGTCCTCTTGCTCCTCTGCTTGGACAGCCCTTAGCAGTGTCAAGGACACTCGGGCAGATCCTAGATGTGACACTTGCCTACACTGTGGTATTTGGTGGGCGGGGATTATTACAATTAAGATCATCCTTTTTAAACTCAGACCTGTGCTTTGTGGCCTGAGAGGTGTAATTTAAACAGTGGGAAGCAAGGTCTCCTGGCTCTCCGCTCACTAAATATCTCCTGTCCCTCCACAGACTCATTCCTCAGGCATTGATTTTAGGGTCACAAAAGAGTTTAAAGACAGAAACTTTTATAAACTGCCAAAATAGTAAGTTATTTCCCTCCTACTCATGACTCCTATGGCTTTGTTCTTTATTTCACACCACTTCTGCCGGGGGAAGCTGCAAGCATTTACAGCCTTCAAGGGTTTGAGTTCCAGGTCTTTCCATATGAGCGGACTTTTCTTTCCATACAGTGTACACACATACATGCACACACACAAGCTATTTATGTATTCATTCATTCATTCATTCATTCATTCATTTATTCATTTTGCTTCTTTGCTTCTTTATCTCCATTTAGGGATGAATCAAAGTCCTGTTAAGTATTCACCAGTTTTCCTAGAAAAGTGGATCTGGAAAACATTTTGTCTCAAGGTCCAGCATAGGAGGGCCTTTGAGATAATTAGTTGCTTCTTGTCATCTGGGGAACAGCTGCTCAGGGAGAATCATGCCTGGCCCCCTTGGGGCAGCACCTGGCCTTGAACCCAGAGACCCTACCTCCTCTCCAACACATCCTTGATAAGGGGCTGCCATGTCCCAGGCACTGGTGGAAAGCTTGGGTTAAAAAGAAATCCAGGGGCGTCTGGGTGGCTCAGTGGGTTAAAGCCTCTGCCTTCAGCTCGGGTCATGATCTCAGGGTCCTGGGATCGAGCCCCGCATCAGGCTCTCTGCTCAGCGGGAAGCCTACTTCCTCCTCTCTCTCTCTGCCTGCCTCTGCCTACTTGTGATCTCTCTCTTTGTCAAATAAATAAATAAAATCTTAAAAAAAATAAAATAAAAATAAAAAGAAACCCAGCCTCCCATAACCCAGCAAGGAAGAGTTTTTAAAAGCCAGGGATGGGCGTGTAACATTTCCTGACAGTTTTTTCTGTTTTAAGATCCTTGGAAGCAAACGTGTGAAAGATCATCAAAATAACCCTTGAACGGACCCCACGGAAGGCACATGTCACTGCAGTGTTCCCAGAGAAACCCCAGATGGGGGAAGTCTGAAGGAGGATGTCAGTGGGTGCTGTTGCCATCTTGGTTAAGCCAACCTACCCAGTGTAAAATTGACCACCAGCACGCTTCCCAGAGGCTTACGCAGACATGAATCCCAGGAATGGACAGCGTTGAAGCTTGGGCTGGGACCAACCAATCACTGGTATCTAACACTGAAAGTAAAGATGATATGCTCCTAGACACTAGGTTGAAACTAGGGAGGTTGATGCTGCCTTCAGAAGCACGTGTAAGCTTTCTCACACTGCCATATTCTGGAGTGCCACAACTCCCGGGCCCTGGCTTGATCATACCCCTCTGGCAGCTCTCCAGATATTCCCAGGGTCAGCCCACTCATAGATGGCCTCATCAGTGTGCCTCCATCCATCATCTAGAACGTCCCGCGGCAGTGGGCTCTTCTCTTTTGATCCTTACTGAAAGCAACCTGTTCAATGACTCATTTCCTCAGACTCATGCTTCCCGAATCTTCCAAGGTAAAATCACTGACTTGAATAATGGCGGGCTAGAATTGTGTCCAAGGCTTCATGTTTTCTCCTGTGAGCAACCTAGGGACCTCGCAATTTTTATTTGGTCAGTTATTTATTTATGTGTGCCTTCTCCCCAGTTTGTTATAGAATGTGCTTGAGGCACCTTTCACAAAGAAGGGGGACTCAACATGGTATTAGCAAATGAGACTGCGAAGACCAAGTATGAATGAGAGGAGAAGGCATACCTTATTGGACCCACTTGTTCGCTCAAAGGAGCCATAAAGGAGGGGCCGAGCTCCCTGGAAGGCACGGCTCCACATCTCTGCCTGGAGTCAGCTTTAAGTGTAGACTAAGCTTTTAAGTGTAGCCTTAGACTAAGTGTAGGCTTTCCATGCATCGATCCCTGTCTGTGCTCAGGTCTCACACCATGAAGCTGGCTCTAATGAAAGCACAGTGCCCTTCTATGTTCCTTCCAAATCAAAACATCCTTGCTCTCACTAGAGACAATCACTGTCCTAATATCTACGTTAATCAATTCCTTGCATTTTTTTTTACCGTTCATTATCTTCCCTGTGGATAACCCTAATAATGGATTGTTTTCACTGATTTTATGCTACAGAAGTGAAACCATCTGTAGAAGCTTTTCATCTCAATGTCAGTTACTTCTGTTAGCCTAATCCACGGCGTCGCGTGCTGTTTGTTGTCTTTGTCATCTATCGTCATTGCTCGGAATTATTTCATTGTACGGATATGACACAGTTAATGTATTTGTTTGAATGCAGGTGGTTATATGGGCTACTTTGCATTTGGGGGATGCTTTGATCTTATTATCTCACACACATTTGTCCCCAACTCGCAGGAGGGCTCTGTCCCCTTGCCACACTGTGTTAGAGTCTGGGACAGGCATGAAGCGGTCTTAATTATCTTGGAATTCCAGCACCTGTTTCCGTGGTTGGCGCAAGTGGGCACTCCATGACCTCTGCGAAATATCAAGGTGAAGGAGACAGTACGATACAGTGGGAAAAATAATCAAACATTGAATTGAAGGCCAGGTAGCCAAGGAGCACGTTGTAGCCAAGTAGCCCCAGACAAGCCAAATTAAAGGGAAATCTGTTTATCATTTCCTTCAAAATTCTCACAAAGCTCCTTTCTGGTGAGGACTGCATTGACTTGACATCGGGTGAATTTCCCAGGATGCTCACAGAACTTCATCGATAAAACTTAATAAAGAGAAAAAGAGGAGGGAATACTATGAGAGCATTGGAAGTACTGTCCTGCCCAAGGGCATTAGATAAACCTTGCACTTATCAGCATGGGCTTACTGCTTGGGTTTTAGAGGTACTAAATAATTGCTTCTCTGAGGATTGTCCACTTAGCTTGATAATTAAGGCCAGAAAGTGGACAAATCAGTATGAAATAGGACCCTGAGACTAAAGAGTCACAGTTAGGTGGGAATCTACACATTAAGAGGGCATCTCAGCTTTGAATCCAACGGACCACCGGGGAGCAGTCTGGGACACAATCCCAGGGTCAAGATCAGTGTGGCCATGGGAGCCTCCGGGGGGCAGGCAGCGGGTGACGGGCGCACACTATGGCTTGTGCTGTGGCTGATGCCTTCGCCCATTTCACGCCCATTGCACAACTGAAACCTTCTGCTCTAAGGGTCTGCCATATGCATGCTGGACCCTGTTGGCTGTTGGGGGTGGCGGTGGATCAGGAAGGGCGAAGATGAGCTCTTCCCACATTTTATATTCTTCTGGCTAAGCCAGCGGCTGTGCCCGGGGAGGCCAGGCAGGATGAACCTGAGGGTTTGTGCCAACTCCGCAATTCCTGCAGTCTAAGGCTGCTTCTCTCATGATGAATTCTTGAATATCTAAGTCAACATTTTGCCAGGGCTGTTGAGCCAAATGGCACATAGCTTGGAGTCGCTGTCGGAGCCTGGCACGCCGCCTTGCTTCCTGGTCCCGAGGAACCACTAACAGCAAAGCTGAAGCCCAGGAAGACAGATCCTTCTGTGTTTGTTTTTGAGTTTCCAGGAAGGCAGAAGCCACCCACTGGCTTAGCTTCTTTGGGCTAGTTGACATGAAACCAAGGATTGTCCACTTGATAGTTAAGGCCCAGAAAGATCCCTATAGTTTGGCTTCCAAACCTGGGGAATGATTGTCTCAGCTTGTGGGTGTGGATGAGGTATTTGATTCATCGGGGCCGTTCAGTCATTTCTGAGTCACGGATGGATGGCCGAAGTGCACAGCTGAAACAGAGCTCTAGAAAAATCTAGAAATTTCTAGAAAAATCTTATGTTCTGGTTAATTCTTATTCCTAAAATGAGACCTCATTGGTGATAACCACATTTGTGAACTCAAATCAAGTCTAGCATGTTGGCTTTAACAGGTTAAGAAAATTTGTCTCCAAAATTTGCACAAAGCTCCTTTCTGGTGAAGGCTGATCTCAGGGAGTTTCCCAGGGGGCCGTGCTGTTTGACTCTTCACAGATGGGGCACAGAGGTCACGGCCGTGCATCTGGTCTTCCTGGTGAGCCGCTCGGAGGTCTGGGCATCACAGAGGCACACATAGGGGATAGTCCTTCTACAGAGAAATTAAGCTCTGCATTTTTCTGCTCCAAATCCAAAACTTGTAAATAAAAAATAGAGACCAGTCTATTACCCTTGATGTATTATTCATGACGCTAGAAATGAACACTCAGCAACCATGAACTGTATCAGTTAGAAAAACAACAACAAAAAAGTCACAGGTGGGTAGACTTTTCCAAGAAGCTTACGACCTTGTTTAATAGCTACAGAAATTGATCATAAATGCCAGGCTGGGAAAGTCTTACCTCTAGTCAAGAGCTTTCATTGTATCCAAACATATAAACAGCAGAGAAATGATTCATTTACTGTGCTCAGCACTCTGCAAAAGTCTTAAAAATCTCCTTGTAAGGGCATGGCAAACGTGGTGGAGAAATGCCAGAGGGCCTCACAAAGGCCTTGAATCAAATGCCAGTAATAAAGAAAAGAAAGAAAAAGAATGGGAGAAAAAAAAAAAAACAAAAAAAGGAGGGATGGAAGCACATGCTTTGTGACCAAGGGGGATCTTAAACCAACAGAGGAAAACGTTGTAGTGTCTACTCTTTGGCTAAGAAGAACTAACACCAGTGGGCAGGAAGCAGGACAGATTAGGGCCAGTGGAAATGTGGAGACATCACTGATGGGGAAGTCGAGGCCGAAGGCTGGCCATACTGCACCGCGAGCCTGCCTCCGGAAGGCTGTGGTGGGAACAGGCATGAAGACGCCTGGCTTTCTCCGGAGCTCATGGGCTCCAACAGGCAAAGCTAGGAATAGCCTGGGGACCTCATTTAGGACGGAGCAGTATTTAACCTCCTTTGTAGCAGACGGCCACGTTCAGGAACGTGCTTATTTCCTGAGACCCTGAGCCGCTTGCCAGGGTGAAGCAAGGGGTGTGGTAAACGTGGGGATAGCAGAAACGCACAGGCAGTCCATGATCATGGAAAGGCGTATCTTCCTCCCATAGTGAGAATTCCAGTACATCCACAGTCCCGCGGCCACCCCTGTGATCTCATAGAAACACGGCACAGAGAGGGCACCAGAGCGTGAAGAAGGTGACACCGTGGGACAGCTGCAGGTGGAATGTGAATGTGGATCTTCGGGGCCCTCCCCTCGAAGGCAGGAAGTGGAAGACAGTTAAAACGTCCCATAATAAAAGAAATTGGGTAAATATTTCTCTTGATTCTTTAATTTTTTTTTTTTTCAATTTGAGGATGGTTGACACACAGTGTGATGTTGGTTTCAGGGGCACAGCCTCTACTTTAGGCTGTGTTCCCAAGTGTAGCTCCCATCTGTCCCCATGCAAAGCCATTATGGTACCACTGACAGTATTCCTTGTGCTGGGCCTTCTTTTTATTTTATATTAAGATTTTATTTATTGATTTATTTGTCAGAGAGACAGAGAGAGAGAGAGAGATCACAAGTAGGCAGAGTGGCAGGCAGAGGGAGAGGGGGAAGCAGGCTCCCACTGAGCAGGGAGCCCGATGTGGGAATCGATCCCTGGACCCTGGGATCATGACCTGAGCTGAAGGCAGTCGCCTAGCTGACTGAGCCACCCAGGCGTCCCAGCCTGGGCTGAACCTTCTGTCTCTGTGATTTTTTCTTTCCAGAACTAGACGCTTGTATCTCCCACTCCCCTTTCCCCATTTTGCCCATCCCCACCGCCCTACCTTGGCCACCCATCAGTTTTCCATCTCTATGTATGGCTCTGTTTCTGCTTTTTGCATTTTCATTCATTTGTTTTGCTTTTTATTATTTATTTATTTATTTGACAGAGAGAGACACAGTGAGAGAGGGAACACAAGCAGGGGGAGTGGGAGAGGGAGAAGCAGGTTTCCCTGCTGAGCAGAGAGCCCGATGCGGGACTTGATCCCAGGACCCTGGGATCATGACCCGAGCCAAAGTCAGATGCTTAACGACTGAGCCACCCAGGTGCCCCTGTTTTACTTTTTAGATCCCATATAGGAGTGAAATCCTAAGGTATTTGTCTGTCTAACTCACCTCACCCAGCTTAATGCCCTCGAGGTCCGTCCATGTTGTCTCACATGGAAAGATCTCAGCCTTTTATTGCACTTACCGGCATCTGCTTCTGTTTGAGTTTTGAGGCGCTTTTTATCTGGTCATTTTCCTGGTCGTCGGTGGTAAGCTGGAGGATGTGGGTGCTTTGCAGTCCCTTGGGGAGAAAGCACTCTGAATTTTTGGGTCTGATGCAAAGTTCTGTCAACATACAGCAATTCTGTGACAGCTTAGGGCATGTCTGCTCCGGGAAAAGAGGACTATCTTGTCACCAGCAGTGAATCCCTGAGGAGGGCACCAGGGGATGGTCCCCAGTCCTCCTTTGCATGGGTAGCAGATGGCAACCTTTTAGGGAGCCCTAGTTTTTATTTTATTTTATTTTATTTTATTTTACTATTTTTGTTTCTTAAAAGATTTTATTATTTGTTTGAGAGAAAGAGAGCACAGAGGGAGAGCGAGTGGGAGAAGCAGACTCCCTGCTGAGCAGAGAGCCCGATGCAGGACTCGATCCCAGGACCTCGAGACCATGACCTGAGCTGAAGGCAGAGGCTAAACCCACTGAGCCCCCCAGGCGCCCCGGAGCACCAGGTTTTAGGGGGGGGCACGACTCACAGGGCATGTCTTCTCCCTCTTGGGATGTGAGTCACCAAGTCATCAATTTTAATTTCGCCCCCGCAGGTGGCTTTGGGAGCTGGAATCTGGCAGGTGAAGTGAGAGACAGCATCGCCCGCGTGGGAGACGTGTGGCAGGTGGGATGTAGGCAGGAACTGACTACGCATCTCCTCTGTAAGCTGGGCATGTGTCCACGCAATTTGCTGGCGGTCACAGAGTGAAGCTCCCAGGCTTGGTGGATGAGAGACAGAGCTTGGCGAGCGAGCAGCTTTCCTAAGGTCCAACGAAACTTGTAGGGCTGTCCCTGTCGGACTCCTGTATGCGCTTGCAATGCGTGCTGGTGGAAACTAAGGGAGAGCAGAGGGGCTCTGCTGAGCGGCGATGCCCTGTCAGAGCCTGGGCTCAGTGGGGCCAGTGGGGACTAGAGAGCAATCCCCAGGATTGCACGTGACACAAAAGGGTTGTGGTTTTTGCAAAGGTCCAGGCTTGCTTCCCGGGGAGGAAAGAGCTCCGAAAATCCAGGGAAATGAAACCGCACAGATATGGTGACTCAGGGTAGTGAGACGCTCTAGAAAGGGCTATGTCTGCACAGACGACAGACACCCAGAGATAGCCTGTGGGCTCACACCTCGCTGTGGGGGCCTCTGGCTTTCTCCCGAGCCCTTGTTCCTCTGCTTCCTCACTCCCGATGGGCACTGCTCCCTTAGTCCCGCTGGGGCTCCGTTGTCCCACCCCTGCCAACATTTGGTGACATGAGAGTGGCCAAAAGGGGGAAAGCAATGGTAAGTATGATTTGTGATCACCCAGTAGGGGAGAGGGGTCCGTCCACTTTGTCCCTGAAACTGTGGGAAGACACTTTAAATAGTTCATAGGACAGGCAGACGAGGGTCTACACAGAGATGCTGGCCAAGGAAGGAGAGGACGCTCGGGGATGAGAAGATCCTCAGAAGGAGTTATTATTGTACAGCTGCTGGTGCTCCCAAGTGCAGGGTCTGCTTGGGGCACTCAGCCCAGACCCACTCCTCAGGCTGGTGATCGTGGGGGCTTCTGCACACACCCCCTCCCTCTGCAGGAGGGAGACTCAGGGGGACATTTACTCCCCTGTTCCCTAATGCAGACGTCACTGCTCTCCCGGCCACCGCTCTCCACTCCCGGGCTCGGATAACTGGTCCCTTCATCATCCTTCCCCAGCCTGAGATGGTCGGGTCCGTGATCCCCCTACCCACACCTATACCTCGGCGATTAGTCCTGCTTGTCAAGGCACCTTCCTCGAATCGCCATGTTTCTTGGCACAGAAACTTTTAACCTCTAGATTTAAAAGGAAACATACAGGATGAACATCACCAATACGTCCCAGGAGAGATCGGAGGGACCCAAGGGGAAGATGTCAAAATGCGGAGTCTTTGAATGATCTTGATTAGCAGATAGAAAACACCTTGGAATATTTTTAAAAACTAGTTTTTTTTTTTTAAGGTTTTATTTATTTATTTGAGAGGGGGAGAGAGATCGGCACAAGCAGGGGAGGGAAAAGCAGGCTCCCCGCTGAGCAAGGAGCCCAACACGGGGCTCGATCCCACAACCCTGGGATCGTGACCTGAGCCAAAGACAGATGCTTAACAGACCGAGCCACCCAGGTGCCCCTAAAAACTAGTTTTGTTTTTGTTTTTGTTTTAATTCATCATGGGAAAAAGGAGAGAGTTTGATGGGAGAAACACGATTTACTCTGACAGCATTTTCAATTCCATACAAGGGAGCATGTTTTCTGAAAGCAAAGGCAGACACGCTGTGAGTTAAGAGAACATGGGTGTGTGCCATCCGAGCAGTCTTGGGTTGGGAACTGGAGACAGAATTTGAAAGCAAGAATTAGGTGCCTTTCAAGGCATCTTTCAAAGTCAGAATCTACGCTTTTGCAGACTAACGGTTCTGAATCTAAGGAAGAAGGCCATTGACTTGCTAGAAATATGTCAAAACAGGGGCGGCTCAGTGGGTTAAAGCCTCTGCCTTCGGCTCAGGTCATGATCTCAGGGTCCTGGGATCGAGCCCCGCATCGGGCTCTCTGCTCAGCAGGGAGCCGGCTTCCCCCTCTCTCTCTGCCTGCCTCTCTGCCTACCTGTGATCTCTCTCTCTCTGTCAAATAAATAAATAAAATCTTTTTTATTTGTTTTAAAAAGAATCTGTTTAAAAATATGTCAAACCATATTCCATGATGCCAATCTCGAGACCGAACCAGGACTTGGATTTTACAGGTGCCTCTTGCCTTTTGTGACCCACCGCGGGTGTCCGTTGGCCGGCCCCAGCGTGGAGGGACAGTCCTGGTGGCAGATGTCCGGAGACAGGGTAGGGACTGTGGCCAGATCTTTTTCGGATTCCTCCAGCCACGCGGGCACGGCTGGTGTTCAGAACGACCCGCGGCCACACTAATTCCCCTGCTGGCTGCCGGTGCCATTCTGCTCATTGAATTGTTAAATGAGTGTTTAATTTGACTGAGCTGCCTCCGGCTGCCAAGTAAGTCTGGCCAGCAGTGACATCCCACAAGCTCAGTGCATCCCGTGTTCCTGGGAACCGGGGCACGCCGCGAGAACCTCCGGAAAGAGAATCGTTTCTTCCCTGAACAACCTTTAATGGATACCGTTTTGCTTCAGCATCAGTGTATCAGGCCCCCTGGGGCTGGGACCAGAGACTCTGCTGCCTCTGTTTTTTTTTTTTTTTCCCTGGGAATTGATACCCTGGGATCGGAGGACTGTTTGCCTTGGAGATTTATGCAGAGGAAATCTCTGAAAGTTCTTTGTGCTGTTATTCTACAACACTTTGTTTTGTGCTTGGAAGAGAGGTAGAACGTGTTTACCTTGGGTATAGGGGGTTTATGGTACGGGATGTTCTTGCTTCTCTTTTTCCCTAAGAAATGGAAGCGTGGGACCTGTTCAGGATCTAGGGAGACGGGTTGATGGTCAAAGTCTCCTAATCAGACCAGAAAGGGATTTGATTTTTAAGTTGCAGACCCTAAACAGGATAAGGCAAAGGATCAAGGAGAGTTACAATCCCCCCTCCCCCGCTCCTGCAAAACACCCCACTTACCAAGTAAGTTTTGGGAGGTAGAGGCCGAGGAGGCACCTGCCTTCTGACTGGGAGGTGGGCAATACTGGAGAGCTGAGAGCCACTCGGGAGGTGAGTGTCCCGCTTGTTCAGGTGATCCCTTGAGGTCAATGTTGGCCCTTTGGCTCAAGGAGCCAACTCTTAGTCAAGAGGATCAATATTCTAGGAGCTCTAGCTAAATTCACTTTTAACAAATAAGTCCAAAGTAATTTTTAAACAATTTTTAAAAGATGTATTTATTTATTTTAGAGGGGAGGCAAAGGGGAGAGGCAGAGGAAGAGGGAGAGAGAATCCTCAGGCAGACTCCATGCTGAGCAGGGAACCCTACGTAGGGCTCAAACCCACAATCTTGAGATCATGGCCTGAGTGGAAATCAAGAGTCAGACGCTTAACCAACGATGCCACCCATGGCCCCAAAGTAATTTTTTTGTTAAACTTAGGGACTAGGTTGGGTTTGGTGGGGGTGGGGGGAATAGGTTCTGAAGCCACCTTTCCTTTCGAGAACCCCTTCCGACAAGTAGGGCCCCTCCCACATTCCTGTGACTAGTGTCCGGCATTTATAGTATTCGGTGCATGAGTTGTAGCTGGGGGGCTGTGGAGAGATGTAATGGGTCACGGACGTGCAAATCTCAGAAGACAGTATCCAATAACAGGCGCACCTCTGAAGGCGTGCTGTCCAAAACACAGCATTTTTATGAAAAGCGAAGGTTCATGGTGCATGACGTGGCCTTTCCTGGGTACAGCATGACCAGTTAGAAATTGTCATAAAAGTAAAATGACCGTAATCCGTTAATTCATTCAGTAAGTTACGTGTAGTGACTTGAGTTACCTGACATTTTTATGAAGGTACTCCGGTCCTCATTGCCTCCGTTTGGTAAAGCCTGAAAGAAAGTGTGATAAAAGATGGCCGTTTACTTCAAGAACATTCCTAAGTTTCATATGAAGCTTCACATTATGGACCTACGGTCCCGTATAAATGGTAAAAATTTAGAAAAATGACAAGACGAAGGCCTTTCGGCTTATTAACATGAACCGAGATGCAAGTGGAAAATTTCGGCTAATGGATCCCATCCAACCTGCCCCTCTGATTGTCCTGTCGTTTCTTTTTCCCCTGCCTTAAATAAAAGCAGCCAACACTTGACACACTTTATACTTTGTCCTTATGAAAGTCTCTCTCAATTTATACTTTATTTCACTAGATGCATTCCTGGACTCTGAGAGAGTAGAATGAAGAGAAGGGTCACTAAAATCTTCAGAGGTCTGATGAGTGAGTTGAGATCTGGAAATGTTAAGGGGGAATATCCCAGGCGAAATGGCCAGATGGTGGAAGGGCCTGGGTCATTACCTGATGAAGAAGGTATCAGGAAAGCGTGTCTCAGCAGGACAGTGTCAAGATGTCCACTTTGGAGAGGAATGCACTTGGGGCCTATATGTCCATCAGAGGTCTATGGTTGAAAGTCACATAAATGGGCTCTAGTTTTGTTTTTTTAAAAAAAAAAATCACTGGAAAAATACTGAGTTGCTCACCAAATTGGGTTAAGGGCTGAGGAACTTGGCCACACAAAGCACAAACCCTTGTCAGCCTGGGGAAGGAAGTTACAAATTACCTTCAGCTAAGATGTGCTCTCTCTTCTTCCCTGCTTTCTCTTGTGTTTATTGTATTTTTTAATTTTTTAAAATATATTTTATTTACTGATTTTGGAGAGGGTGAGGAAGAGCAGACAGAGGGAAAGAATCTCAAGCAGACTCCATGCTGAGCCCGGAGCTCGACGTGGGGCTTGATATCATGACCTTGAGATCATGACCTGAGCTGAAATGAGGAGTTGGACGCTCAACTGACTGAGCCATCCAGCCACCCAGGCGCCCCTTCTCTCCTTTGTACTGAGCACATACCATGTTCCAACACTATTATGCATGCTGAGGATCAAGGAATGATAAAATGAAGCAGGAAGAACATATATCAGGAGGTGGTAAGCACTAAGATTATCATATGGTTTCACTTACTTGTGGAGCATAAGGAATAACATGGAGGACATTGGGAGAAGGAAAGGAAAAGTGAATTGGGGGAAATTGGAGAGGGAGGTGAACCATGAGAGTCTGTGGACTCTGAGAAACAAACTGAGGGTTTTTGAGGGGGGGCGGGTAGAGGTATGAGCGATCCTGGTGATGGGTAATGGGGGGGCACGTATTGCATGGAGCACTGGGTGTGGTGCATGATCAATGAATCTTGGAACACTGAAAAAATAAAATAAAATTTAAAAATAATAGAACCGTCAGGGTAATAGTGGAGAGAGGCACAGGGGGAGGACGTGGCCTTTGACAGAGTAGCCAAGGAAGGCCTCCCTGATAAACGTTTGCACAGAGACCAGAAAGCGGTGAGGGGGAAGCTGTGTGAGCATGTGGTCAGGAGCATTCCAGGGATGGGCAGCAAGTGCCCAGGCCTTCCAGCGGGGCTGGTGTGGGCTTGTGCGAGGCTCTGCAAGGCCAGCACAACTGGAGCACAGAAGCAAGGGAGCTCACCGGAGACACACAGGTCCAGTGGGGTCTTGGAAAAGACAGGTTCTGCAGACTGTTGATGGCTTTTGCTCCAAGTTCCGTGGAAAACCTAAGAAGGGAGTCAGCTGAAGAGTGATGCATTCCTGCCCGCACGGTGGATAAATGACTTCAGGAGACCCTCATGGCACCATTTTAATAGTCTGGGTGAGGGAAGATAAAGCTTGGTTTTTGGTGTTGGGGTCCAGATGGTGATAATCAGTTGCATTAGGGAGGATATATGTTGAAGGAAATAAGATATTTCTGGAAACGAAGAGATAGAGTTCAACCACATTGCTATCATTGGCCCTCTGCTCCCTGAGACCATGCCAAGCACAATCCCAGTATTGTATAGACACCTTCCGGCCTCGTGCCTGGGTAGGATTTTTTTGGCACGGCCACATGCTGTCCTGTTTATTGAAGGGCTGGACATCAGGAGTTAGGCCTTCTGCACATTTAAGCTCTGTGGTCAGAACCTGAAAACCGTCAAGGGGTAGGAGGAACATTTGTCATTCTTCTTCAGAATGATTTGGTGGATGCTTGGGTGACCCTCACATTCTCTCTTGTTTGGAGCTTGATTCTTGCGGGCAAGATTCTTTTCTTCATCCAGTCTAGAAGCAACATGGTAAACAGTGTTACAGCTTCAGAAAGACTTTGATAAGAGATCTCTGTGTTATGTTTCTTCCTCCCTCCCTCCCTCCCTCCCTTCCTCCCTCCCTCCTTTCCTCCTTCCCTCCCTCCCCAGCCCTTCCCTTCTTCCTTCCTTTCTTTCTTTCCATCTTTTACTATGGGTCTATTTTATGAAGAAGGGCCACATCACTCTTGATGCCACTTACTTAAAAAAGAATAAGAGTAGTTACAGTTTTTAGAATTGGATCTACTTTCAAAGGTAAAGGAAAACAACTACACGGTGCTACTCAAGGTTCTCAGGAATTTTCCAAGAGTTTTTATGACTCAGAACAGTGGAAAGATTATAGGCCAGTGAGCGAGATGTTGACACAAGAAAAATCCATAACATATTATAGTCAGAAATGTCCAAGAGGAAGAAATGGCCAAGGGAGATAGGTGCCAGTCGGACCAGAGGCTGGCTTAAATTTGTAGTTTCCTTATACTATTTTCACTAAGTACAGAGGAAAGTAATGGCTTGGGCTTTTTATTCTTTTTAAAAATATTTGATTTGATTTGATTTCATTTTATTTTATTTTTTATTTTTTAAAGATTTTATTTATTTATTTGAAAGACAGAGAAAGTGAGAGAGAGTATGAGAGGAGAGAAGGTTAGAGGAAGAAGCAGACTCCCTGTGGAGCTGGGAGCCTGATGTGGGACTCGATCCCGGAACCCAAGGATCATGACCTGAGCCGAAGGCAGTTGCTCAACCAACTGAGCCACCCAGGCGTCCCTCGATTTGATTTTAATCCCACTTAGTTAACGTAGGGTTTAGATTATTAGTCTAGTTAATATTCGTATTAGTGTCAGGCGTAGAATTTAGTGGTCCAGCACTTCCGTACAAGTCCCAGCGCTCATCACGACAGGTGCCCTCCTTCATCCCCCCTCACCTTAGCGTTTGACTTTTTAAATGCACGTCGATTTCTCCATTTGTTCAGTCAGCACATTCAGGTCCTCCTGCGTGTCAGGCTCTATGTTAGGAGCTTTGTTTGGAGGCAGAAACATGCTGGGGCGTGCTCAGACGACACTTGAGATACTTTTGCGTCATGGCTGGTTTCAATATATTTGTAGGGAGTTTGAATGATGACCCATGCGGGCTTTTGGGGGCCTCCGATTTCCTGGGGCTTCTTGGCAGTGTCGCCACCTTCCAGATGTGTCTCATGCTCAGGAGGTCCAGCTTCCTCTTCAAGTGTTCTTCCTCCATCGGGTGGGCCCCTGCTGATTGCTTTGCCTCATCTGCCATGTGTCATAAGGTCCCCCCACCTGGTGTCTCCTCTGAGGGATCATCCTGCCCAGCTTCCAGGCAGTGAGTCAACTATTCAACATGTGGCCCTCTTTTGCCAAGTGATCTTGTGATAGGCCTTTGTGGGCTTGGGCAGTGAATGGAAAGAGCAGAAGAGACTAACCGGCCCCTGTGAGGATACAGAGAATGAGGACATAAATGACCTCATGGACCACTGTCTTAGCCAGTTCAACGTACCATGACCAGATCCCACAGATAGGATGGCTTCAATGATAGACATTTATTTCTAACAGTTCTGAAGGATGGGAAGTCCGAGGTCAAAGTATCGGTAGATTTGGTTCCTGGGAAGGATCTGGTACCTGGTGGCTAGTAGACAGCATCCTTGTCACTGGGTATTCACATGCTGGGCATGAGAGAGAGAGAGAAAGAGAAGAGACAGAGACAGAGACTGAGCAGAGAGATGAGACAGCGAGAGAGAGATCGAGAGATCTGTGTTATCCTTATAAGTGTACTAATCCCATTCAAAAAGGTTTTACCGTCATGATGCAATTACCTTCTAAAAACCTCATTTCAAAATACCATCATACCGGAGATTAGAGTTCCAACATACGAATTTAGGAGGATCACAAACACCCAGCCCCAACATCAACCACCTAAAAACTCAGCAGCAGAAACACCCGTAGAAGCATTGCGAATGAAAGCCATGGTTGAAATGAATAGAGAAAGCGGTAGAATGAATCAGTAAACAGGTAGGGAAGTATTTTGGGGGTTGTGAATCCTTCTTCCATACCCCCAAATTTATCCCTGAAACTTGTTGGAAGTCTAGCCTACCCAATGAGAGGTATATTTCTTGAAAATGTTTTTAAGAGCAATGTTAGCTTTTATTTTTATTTGCCTAATTCTTCCATGGCCCTTCTGCGTTGGAGGAAAGTGTGTGACCAACGTATCTGTCATGGCTTTTGGGATAATGACACATGGCCCAAGGAGGCTCCGCTGTAGTTTGTTAAAGAAGTTCTGGGCCCCGTGCTGTGTTTCATCTCAATCTAAATATATCTGGATAATTACTCACTATGATGTGAACTTAGCAAAAGGTGTGCTGTCAGCTTTCCCAATTACTGTGTCCATCTGCTTTTGTTTTCGAATTCAATTTTGCTTGTGGTAGCACACTCTACAGTCAAGGTCCCTTGCTGGCCTGTTCTCTTTCCTTTGATTGACAGCTCTGTTCATTTGTTGGCGTTTTCTGGTTGAGCGTATGCGTAATAAATAAGAGAAAATAAAGAGATGTCTGAGGATGCGCCTTAATGAGGGAGACTTTGAGGGCCAGTTTGATGGTTTCCTGAACTCTGTAAGTTAGATAGCCAGAGCCGAACACCAGTAAATAGTACCAAAAAAAAAAAAGAAAAGAAAAGAAAGAAAGAAAGAAAGAAAGAAAGAAAGAAAGAAAGAAAGAAAGAAACAAAAAGCTAACTGCGTGCCTGGCAGCCTTGGATGAATAGGGCATGAACAAAAGACCGAGTAAAAGTTAGTGCTTTCTGGGAGGATATTTTCCAGTTTATAGGACCTCTGGAGATCAGAGCAAACGCAGTTGAAGATGAGAGAAGGGACCAGAACCCAGAAGCAAAGCCTATTGTGCGATCAGTTACAACGTGACATCGGCTGGGTGGGCGAGGTGCTTACGTTACACTTGGTGAAGTCCATGGCTGGGATGGAGACCTCGGTATGAACAAGACTGAGGCCAGCTTCACGGTTAAAGATTATAAAAAAGAATCATCCATATCTACTTGTCTTGCAGTGCCTAGTTCATAATATTTTGGGGGAAACGTCTTGCAAGGACTAACAGACAAGTGTGTCCATAGAACGGACCCCAAGCTGGGTGAGGTTGCACGCATCGGTCTCCAGGCTGGAGCCCCTGACCCAGACTCACGGCTTCTCTTCTGAATGCACGTGAAGCCTGCTTTCTGATGACTTCAGTCGGGGAGACTGAGGCAGACCGCCCAGAGGGCCTGCAGCCTGGGAGGCCGAATTCCTAGCCCAAGCTCAGCATTGACTGGTACATATCTTTGGAGCTGGGGGGAGAAGGGGCAATTTATTAAATGCTCATGTGTCAGATACATGATGTGTAACCACTAAAACCCATTTCCGCAATGAGTTTGAATGGTATTCATTAACATATGTTATTGTACAGATAAATGATCTTGCCGCTGAGAAACTTAAGGGACGCACCTGGTAGCTAGCAGAAACAAAAGCAGCTCTGGCTCGCCCCGCCTCCCAAGCCCTGATCCTGCGCCCCTTCCTTTAAACTCCGATGTCTCCCGTAGGGCGAGTCACAGAAATTATCTGTTCGTCCACCAAGAGGGACTGCTGTGACCTTGCTCACGGGGGCAACGGAGGGAGGACATGAGAAAATCTATGGGCAGTGGTGTGGAGCCCGGGCACGTAGTAGGTCCCTTGTTCCCTCCGTGTTGCAGTCTTTTGGGGTTCTTGGGTCCCACCTGTTTCAGAACCCAGGAGAGGAACTCTGTTTCAGAAACATAGACTTTTCAGGCGGGGCAGCAGATGGGGTGACTGTGTGATGGGAGGGGCAGGGCCAAGTTTGAGCCCCACTGTGCTCCGGGGGGAAAGTGATGCTGTGGGTTTGCCCTCGTAGTGAGGGCACGGGATCTAGCCTCAAGTCAACTAAAGAGGAGCCGACGGGGGCCATGCGGCCAGGGTCCCTTCCTGCCCATCCCCCTCCAAGGCTCTGGCATACGAAGAGAGATGACTTCTGACCTCCACATTGAAGACGTCTCTCCTCTGTGTCCAGTTACCGCTGTGTGCCAAGGTCAGGGGCACCTAGATGGCTCCGTTGGTAAAGTGCCCAACTCCTGATTTTAGCTCAGGTCATGATATTGGGGTTGTGGGATTGAGCACCGCATTGAGATTCTCTCTCCCTCTCTGCTCCATCTCTAAACAAAACAAAACAAAACAAAACAAAACAAAAATCTGTGCCAAGGTCATACCAGGGCCCCACATGGGTCAGCAGGAGATCTCTGGGCCTCAGAGGTGCACCCTCGCTGCTGGGTTCACTAGTTAAGGCTCCTGCAGCTCAGGCATACTGTTCATAGGGACAGTCAGCTGTCCCTGTGCCACTTTGTCCCGCAGACTCTGGTCCCTTACCTCCGCGGGCTTTCTTCACCCGCTCTCAGCATTCCTGGTTCCCTGAACACGGTCCATGTGGACAGAGGTACAGATAAATGCATGCGGAGAAGATAATGGTGGAAATCAACCTGCCGTTGTTTCCAGTACTGGTATTTATCCCACGGCTGGGGAGAAACAGGAGAGAAGAGCAGCGTTTTAAACCCATATTGGGTTAAGCCTTTAAATACATTCCAGCACTTGAAATGTCAGGGCCCAGGTCAAAACACAGACAAGTTAAAGTTTGTGTGTTTGGCAGGGAGGGCGGAGGCAGAATGCTTTCTTTGGCCAAATCACACCTGAAAAGAAAGGTCTGCCAGGACCCCTCTGTCCCGGTTGGTGGGCTAAGTGTCCAAGGGTGACCAGGGGGACCCCACTTTGCATCTCCTGAAGCAGGCACCTCACTCATCGTGTCACCGGGAGGCAGAGCAAACAGCAGGGACCATGGCCCGCAGCCCAGAGGGAAGTACCCTCTTCCTCCTGCCACCCGAATCAACAACAGCAAAAGCATCCCTGCCGTCCTGTCCCTCGGGCCCTCAAGTGGCCCAGGCAAGGGTCCCCCATGGTCACCGCTGCGGGTCCGTTCTTCCATCCATAGGGAGAATATTTCCGGGCACAGCGTCTGCCCCTGCATTTGGCAGATCGCTCCATCACCGCATTTTCTGCTTTTGAGAAACTGTACCACCTACGTCATGCCTCGGGGCCAGCAGCCTGGTAAAGGATGGACCTGTGTCCCAGCGTGGCCGCTGCTGTCCCCTTCCCAGGAATGTGACTGTTGTATGGGCTGGTCAAAGACAGAGAGGGTGGGGTCCCCTCCTTCACAGGTAGTGCCCTGGGGTGACGATCCCTTCTATCACCTAGTCCTGGACCTCGACCCCAGGGGCTTCCTGCTTGCAGTCCTTGTATCTGTTCTTCTATTTCTTTTTCATATATATATATACACATTTATATATGAGAATATATATATGTTTTATATTTTATATATTTTATATATTATACATTTTATATATTATGTATATTTATATATTATATTTTCTATATATATTTATTTTAAATAAATATTCAAATAATTTAAATTTTTAAAAATAATTTTAAAATATTTTCTAAAATTTAAATATTTATATATTTATTTATAAATATATATTTATATACATTATATATACTTATATATAATGTATACTTTATACTTATATATAATGTATATGAAATATATATACATTTTAGATTTCATTTATTTATTTGAGAGAGAGCACAAGCAGGGAGGGGGAGCGGCAGACAAAGAGAGAGGGAGAAGCAAGCTCCCCCCGGCTCTGTAGGGAGCTCGATGCCGGGCTCGATCCTGGGACTGTGAGATCATGACCTAAACCAAAGGCAGACTAGCTTAACCAACTGAGCCCCCTCAGGCGCCCCAGTTGTTTCTTTAGAGATATCCAGTATCTCTCGAGTTTCTTTCATAGTTAAGTGAGTTGACATGATCTGTCTTATCCGAATATAAAGAACAGTAGGGTATGGACACATCAATAAGATCCTTACTGAAATGTATGCTTTCCCCAATTTCTGCTTGTACCAATCAGATAAACTTTAATTTTTCCAACCACCGAATAAATGCTTGCTGTGAAAAATCGGGGCGCGGCATCCATGCCCCGAGTATGATTCAGCGTCACGCAAAACTAGTAAGGTGAGGGGACAGCAACGACGCCGCCGCACAGTCCCGCGGTCGCCCCGCGCCTCTGCCCCGGGAGGGCGTGGGCACCCAGATGTCCTAAATGGAGGCTCCCCTCCAAACCTTCAGGCCTCCAGGGCCAGGTCCTGCTTCCTTGCCTCCCCAGTACCTCACTCACGTTGCCCCACCCCATTCACCGTAAATACAGAGTACTCACTTGGCGTTGGTCCTGTCCCTGGCTGTTCCTATCGGGCTGTCCAAACCTCGGCTTCCTGGGACCCCATGCAGTGTGTCTGGACGCCCAGGCATTCAGCCCTGCCGCACACACCCTTAACAGGTTCCTCCCCAGAAACTCCATAAAATCCTGCGAATTCCACACTGGCTTAAAGGATCACAGAGTCTGCCGACTTGAAAACTGCATTCCGTTTCATAACTTTCTCCCCCAAATATCTTTGCAAAAGCCTACAAGGCTCTTTAGAACTCGATTTGGAGATGTCTGTCTGTCTCAGCCTCCTCCCTTAAAATATTAGGAAAGTGATGAGCAGAGAAGTCTAACAGATACTCAACCTCAGCTAACAAGTTGTGGGCAGAGCCCGGATGAAAACCCAAGGCCTTTTTTTTCCCCCCTACCATTATTTCACTTTTTATTAATCTAAAAATGATCTCTTGGTCTGTAAAGATTTTCCACTTGCGTGCTTTTATATCCCAGTCAGCATTATGTAAAATCTGAGTCTAACTCAGATAAATTAATTGGATCTTTCAGGAGAGGGAAGCCAGGTAGGCACTTTTCCTGGTCCTCTTTGAGGTCATATCTGAGAAGATTCTAGAAAGTAGAGAGGAAACAGGCAGTAACAAATGCCGCTTCCTGTGTGATAATGTGCAGATGTGGGGGTAAGGGGCAACATTTTCCAGTAAAACTGCACCTAGGCAGGGTCCTGGAGGAGGTAGGGGTCAGAGCATTTAGAAGTTTCTGGAAATGTTGAAAGATGGTGGCAACGAAGGACAGAGAGATTTGAGTTGTGGGCACCAGGTGTGAGTATCAGAGGGTCTGCTCGGGCATCCAGTCTTTTTTTTTTTTTTTAATTTTACTTGTTTATTTATTTGACAGAGAGAGGCAGAGAGAGAGAGAGAGAGAGAGAGATCACAAGTAGGCAGAGAGGCAGTCAGAGAGAAAGGGGAAGCAGGCTCCCTGTTGAGTGGAGAGCCCCATGCGGGGCTCAATCCCAGGACCCTGGGATCATGACCTGGGCCAAAGGCAGAGGCTTTAACCCACTGAGCCACCCAGGCGCCCGGGATTCAGTCTTAATGTAATGCAGAAATGCAATGTCTCTCAGCTCTAACCTCACCTAATTCCTAATTTGGTAGGTTTGGGTGGGGCCTAAGAATTTTATGTTTCTTTTTTTTTTAAATATTTACTTTTTTAAAAAAAATATTTATTTATTTGAGACAGAAAGAGAGTGTGGGGGGAGGGACAGAGGGAGTGAGATTCTCAAGTGGACTCTTACTGAGCGGCACCCCAACGTGGGGCTTGATCTCAAGACCCTGAGATCATGACCTGAGCCAAAACCAAGACATGCTTAACCAACTGAGCCACCCAGGTGACCCAAAACTTCCATTTCTAACAAGGTTTTGGGTCATACTGACGTTGCTGGTCTCACCTACTTCTTCTTCTTTTTTTTTAATTTAATTTTATTTTTTTCAGTATTCCAAGATTCATTGTTCACCTACTTCTTTATAGTATTCCTAATTCTGCGTTCACTGGGATTCCTGTCATAAATCTATGGTAACAGAACTGTCCTGTTTTTCATACGGTCCCAGAAATTCTGGAAGAATTCTGAGTATATACCATGCAGTGTATTTACTGCAGATATTTGCCACCCAAATGCCCTGGGTGTTACCAGTGAATGGCAACGTTATTATTTTGATCGTGAGTGTTATTTCCACATCCCATTGAGTTTCGGACTTGGAAGAGATGCGGGAAAAGAAACACATCAGTGTCTGCTCCCAGCTGTAAATTTGCTTGAAAACCTAATAAAAATATCAAATAGATAGTAAATATAAAAAATAAAAACAAAAAATAATTGGGCTTACAATAGTCGAAGAATAAAGTGCAAACAGTTCAGAGTTCAAGTTGCCTCTGACTTTGCCTGGGCCCTAGGGACCCAGGGACGCAGCCTCCTTGTGATCACGAGACACAGTGGAGAGAGCGGAGTTGTGGGGGATAGTTCAGCCTGAGGGCATCCGCAGTGCTCCCTTCCCACCCCCTTCCTGGCAATGCAGGGGCCTCGCAGCTGTCTTTATGTCTCCACTTCCTTTATGTTGTTTGAGGCCTGGTCGCGTATTAGGAGCCCCTGAGATGCTACCTGCCGATTGCAGGTTAGAGACCCAGCGTTAGCTATTCTGGGTGTGTAGGTCATGTGCCATAGGCAGGGGCACCTCAGAGTGTCTATTGGGCGTCTGCCCTGGGCTCAGGTCTTGATCTCAGGGTCTCTGGTGGGAGGCATAAGCCGTATCCTTAATGCCTCCTGCCCTTGCGCTCTCTGCCGCCCCACTCAGAGCTCAGGGCATTGCCCCTGAAATGTGGCCCATCTGGATCGAGATGTGCCATCAGCCTAACATACCCAGTGGGTTTGGGTAAGGTTTAGACTTACTATGACAAAGCAAATGGGCATTTCGCATTCATCGCGTATCGAAATGGTAACATTGCGGACACATGTGGCTAAAACGAAGTCACTAAAATGAATTTGACCTGTTCCTTTCTGCTTTCTAAAGGAGGGCCCTGGAATATTACATATGTGCCTCACGTCCTATTTCTATCGATGCCCCTCCTCTATACCGTAGCGGCTCACGACAGCTTTATCGGAGAATTACTCACGTATGAGACAGTTCATTTGCACGAGGTGCCTCCCTGAGAATCTGAGCCACAAGCCTGCAAATCACTGCAGCTGTGGAAAATAGAAGTCAGGTGAGAAGGAGGGAGGGCAGCAGGGGAGAGAGTGGAATGCGGCCGTGGGAGGGAGGACCACCTCCTCCCTCCCCCCGGCGGTCCTCCCCCAGTTGGGTCACAGGAACCAGGCGGTGAGTGATGGTAAATGATGGAGCCAGCTTCACACCCTCCACCTCTCACGCTGACAGATGCCAGTCCCCTCAAGGTCACAGACACCCGGCGTCTCACCTCCAACCCCTCCCCCTGCTTATGGCTAATGCAGCCCCCAAGGCCCCCATGCTGCACGGTGATGGGTCCAGCCTCCGGCTGCCCGAAAGAGATGGAGGGCTCATTTAGAAAGCTCACTGGCAGTATTCGGAAATAAGGTGCACCCTGTGAATCGAAACGCAGTCAGTCCACTCACCAGGGTCCCGCCGCAAGGATCCCGCTGTGCCCTTTTCCAACTGCACTTCTGGGAAGCTGGGGTTACCTCCTTTCCAGCATGTGGAGCATTTGGACAGGAGCTCAGGGAACCTTCACGGTCAGCTCTGACTTATAAAACCCTGAGGAGCCTCGTGCTTTCTATCCAATAAATACAAAAGCAGTGTTTCTGCAGGGCCGGGCAGCTTAGAAAAATGTTTACCAGCCCTTCAAAAATGTCAGCCACCACTGCCCGCTTCCCACCGTCTAAGTAACTACATGTCAGAGTTTTCTGCCTCCGAGCCAGAAATCGGAACCTCTATGGGCTGGATTTCTGGCTTTTGTGTATTTCTTTAGTTCAATCTTATTGCTTTATGCCAAGAATATGGGCTTGTGTCAAGCTGCCTGAACACGGCGGGGGTGGGGGTGGGGTAAGCCACAGAAAGTTGCTGTCTTGGAGGTCAGAGCCTGAAGTCAAGGGGTCTGCGGGGCTGAGCTCCCTCTGCAGGCTCTGGGGAGGGGTCTGTTGGGGCCTCTGTCCTCACTTCTGTCTTCATGAGACATTGTCCTCCGTCACGGAGACATGAACTCCAGTCTTCGTGTGGCCTTGTCTCTGTGTGTGTCCCCATCTCCAAATGTCCCCTTTGTATAAGGACAAGGGTCATATGGGATTAGGAGCCCACTGGACTCCGGTGGGGCCTCGTCTCAATGCATTGCACCTGCAAGGGGGCCATTCTAAGCGGCCAGAGGTTAGAGCTTCAGCGTGTGAACTTGGGAGTGCAACAATTCAGCTTATAATAGACATGCTGCCCGCTTCCCGTTAGGAGCGGCCCACCCACACGTCCTCCCCCTCGCCCACTTTCCTGAACAAACGCCGCTGTGACTGGTCCTCACAGCTTGGTCCCTGACCCTCCGCTCTGCCTCCTTCCTGGTGCGTCTGCCAGTGACCCTTCCAGCCTCCTGCAGGGTGAGGGTCCCTGTGGCTCTAAAGCCCCCACACGACTTCTCGGGAGCTCTGGCGGTGGGCATTTGCAGCCTGGTCCTCAGACCATGGGGCCCCTGTGGGCTGCACCCACCTTGACCCCTCCAGCTCCCCAGGTCGGCACTGCCTGAACCAAGCATGGCTCTCAGCCCCCTGCCCTGAGTGGACAAAGCCCACGAAGCCCTGAGTGGCTCTGTCTGGGACGAGAGCAGTGGCATCTCCTGCCAGACCCAAACTCTCTGCTGATGGATATCTGGTGTCTCAAGGTTTGAGGGAGCTAAGTGGTTCCATTCATCACGCTGCAGCCCTTTGCGTCTGTCCGCCTACACGAGGCATCCCGTGTGGGTCTCCCGGAGGTTGGCAGAACGTGAAGCTGTAGGTAGGTGTGGGTGCCACTTTTTACCGGGTGCTCACTGTGGGTCAGACCCCCGCCCAGCAGCATCCCTGCGCCCGCCTGCCCCTCCTCTGTGTCGTGTCGCCTGTCCGCATCCCCACTCATGGAATTCAGGAGCACGGAGCCTTGCTCTCCGGGTCACAGAGTTTGGGGACAGCTAGAAATAAGTGCTAACCAGAGATCGGGCTAGTGTTTCTCTTCCACACCCTGATTCTCCACCTGCACGAGCCTCTGTCTCATCCCGTCTAAGGAGGCTTGGATGGGAGTCTCCCAATGCTGTTACCTGGGGGACTTCATCTCCGTGGGGCAGGGCCCGGAGGTGGTGGAAACTCGCCTTCCTGGCTTCCCAGCCTGGAGGCCAATTTCCCTCCCTCAGCCCCCATTTCCCTCCCTCCCCTCTGCTACCCTCACAGAGGCAGGACTGCTTTGAGGAAGCTGGGGTTAGAGTCCTATAAGGGAGCCCCTCTCCAGGTTGGGGGGCGAGCACAGCCTGACACCCGGAATCAGGAGCATGGTTGTGGGGTGAGGCCAGTAGCGGCGAGGGGTTCCCTCCACAGCTGTGTGGCCAGGACTGGGGCTGCCCCGATGTCCCCAGGGCTAAGCAGCACATCCAGACCATATTGCCATGTGGTCGTCAGTCGGCCCCATCCCCTGCTCGTAGGGAGCACCAGGCAAAGCCTAGGATCTGGGCTGGGTGCGTGATACCGTTTCTCCCCACTTCCTTCTAGGAAAGAGGCTCCATTGTGACTTCAGTCATAATGATGAGCGCGCTGAAACCCAGAGAAGTTAAACGGGGAAAACAGGGGTGAAGACAATGGCGGAGGTACCAGCTGACCTCCTCTGGGGGAAGCCTGGGAGGCTTGGACCTCGGCGTTCCAGCTCTGCAGAGAGCTGAGAGCTCACACATTCCTCCCTCTGCACACAGTGGGCGTGGCTTCTCCTCGAGCGAGGCGAGGCGCAGTCCTGGCGGCCCCTTGACGGGTGGTGGGGAGGTTGCGGCACAGGGGATGGCAGCCGGCAGCCCCCACTCAGACACTGCCGAGACACACTGGTGTCTGTGGGAGGCCAGTAGCAAGTCCCAGGGCTTCTGTCCAGGCATCGACGCACACTGCCGTGATCTGATAAGTGGGCTACATCACCTCCCTTCTCCTCCTTCCTCCTCCTCCTGCCGGGCTGTGAAAAAAAAAACCCTAATGCTTCTTTGTAGGCGGTCTGTTCTTTTCCTTGTCTCTCCTGGTTGCTAGCAGTTAATTCTTCTTTGTTAGAACCTTTTGAGTTTTCAGATCACACTGGCCAAATGCCTTGAGTCGCTGTGAGCGAGTGAGTTTGCATCGGAATGGCTCTGCTCCAACCCCGTTAGCGACGGTTGCCACAAAGAACCCCGTGGAAGCCTCGGTAAACACTATTAGTCCTGAACGAGTGATGATAGCAAAATCAACTCTAAGCTGCCGATTACGCTTAAGCTGCTCTAAGCTTCGGGCTAATGGAATGGTATGTTCATTGTGCTGTATAAGGACAAGGAACGGGGACTGGACACCTGCCACATTTCCTAGGCAAGTGGGGTTATGCAAGCGCTACATGAGGGGACCAATGACTTTGTTTCCTGGAAGCTGGGCGCTTCAGCAGGGCGGGACTCGGTGGCACTGCTGGTCTTCTGCAGTCCCGCCTGTGCAGATGCGAAGGTGTAGTACAGCTGTCTTGTGTCCCTCCTTCCGGAGCTCCCTGCCTTTGCCACTCGTATTTGGAGACTCTCAGAATGCCCGCGAAGAGCGGAGGAAGCTCGTGGGGAAGTGGGCGAACTGGAATAGGCCCCAAGTGTCAGGGCTTTCCGAGACCTCCCGGTAGTAATGGCGGCCGGGGAGTGTCCTAGCTCACGGAGGGTCGCAGACCCTGCCTCCACCTTCCTCCCTGTGCGGGAGTCGTGGGCTGGACTCAAGATCTATTGAAATCCTGATGATAAAAACTACAGTATATCAATTGGGCATAAAAGGAAAAACCTGCCTTATTGACCTGCATGAACTTGGTGGGCATTTTAGAAAGCGTTGAGGACACAGGCTGAAGAGTAATCCAAACGCACAGACCCTACAGACGTGGAAAAAAATCAGGATGAGCTCATTGTTCATTAAAGGGGAGAGAAATCACTGTTCTTTCATATTTTCCATTGATTTCTGAGTACCTTGGCTCATCCAATGGCCTCTTTCTTCAGGACACCCTCTGACTCCCTATAGAGGTTGTGATCTGGAGATTGAGAAGAATTTGGAATCCACGATGAGTTGTTTTCCCAGTGGGACACAAATTCCTGAGGGCTGGACCAATGCATTTCAAAACGTCTCCATCTGGTCCAAAGTTCCTGGACCATGTAACCTGAGGATTCCATCTCTTTCCTGGAGCAGACCCTGGTGATGACTTTGACGCCCTAGTGATGGCGGGGATAGAAGGGGTAGGTAAAATTCTACCAGTCCTATCAACTGTGGCAGTATGGTGTCAGGGATGCTGTAGTTTCTCGACAGATCGAAGATCCTGCAACACTGACCTGTACTGTCTATGGTCCTCCCTTGCTACCTGCCTTAAAGTTCCCTCCACCCAGGTCCCTCTTTCAGACAGTTATATAACTTCTCAGACGTAGATGGCAACCTCGGTGTTGTCTAGCTGGAGGGTGTGAGGTCTTGCACGCTTCTCTATCACGTCCCTGCTGCGTGGGCACACAGCCTGTGCTGGAGTGCATCCAGGGAGAAACACACTTCCCACTGAGATAGCTTAGCCCATCATCCTATTTCCCTAGCTCCTTTTCCCATTGAACATAAGTAGGTTCTCCTGTGGTCCTAGTTCCAGACGATGAAGTAATAGAGATTCAGCTAAGATCGCTCGTTCTGCATGAGAGACCCCCCCGCCCACTCGATTCTTAGTCATTTGGACGCAAAATAAAAATGATTCGGAGAGAATCTGGATGGAAATCAACATGAGATTTGCTTTATTTTACTGCTCCTTTAGTCATGACCCCTCCCTGACAGGTAATGGGGTAGCTTCTGTGTCGTAGGCTATAATGTCGTCAACCTCATGGGCTTTCCGGCATTGCTAAGATGAGCCATCTTTTTTCAGTTCCAATTTTCTCTGGTTCTGAGAGCCCCAGATTTTAGGCATCAAGGAGACAGCTGCTGAACTTCTCTCAGAAACCACAGCAAGGACTCGGCTTCCGAAGTGATCCAATGAGTTCATGATGCGCTCTGACAGAAGGCAGATGCTATGTCCGGTGGCAAAGTTACTGAATATTGAATACCGTAGCATCAATCCCAGATTATGTCCCTTGAAGACGGTGACCATATAGTCCTCTGGATCTTCTCTCCTCTTTTCTCCTCACGTGCTTCCTGCAAAGAGCTTCCCCTCACTGTTTTATTTCCTCTGCACTTATCCTAGCTTGTCTAGATATCTCTGGAGTGTGGAATTTGAAAGAGAACAGAATGATAGTCCAAGCGGGTGGTAATGGGTCCTGACATTCTGCTTTCACCCTCTTCCACTGGGAGATTGTTGCCAACAAACATACTAAATGATGACATTACCACCTTGCAAAGCTCTGAGCATCGAATCCAAGGAGGGTGAGATATAAACTGAGAAAGTTCATGCCAGGAAACTCCAGTGTGGGGAATGGCAATCTGGGGAACACTCTTGAGCTGCGTGGGTATTAGCAAAGCCCCACACAAGATGGGAAGAATGGGGACGTGTGTTGGTGAGTTACCGAGCAGGTGCCAAGCATAGCACTGGTCTCCTTTTATTTTTCCCCAAAATTTTATTTATTTATTTGTTAGAGAGAGAGAGAGAAAGAGAGAGAGAGAGAGCACAAGCAGGCAGAGGCAGAGGGAGAAGCAGGGTCCCCGCCGAGCAAGGAGCCCGATGCGGGACTCGATCCCAGGACCCTGGGATCATGACCTGAGCTGAAGGCAGCTGCTCAACCAACTGAGCCACCCAGGCGTCCCTGATGCTGGTCTCCTTATCCCCGAGTCATCGTAGGTACACACCACAGTTCTAGGGTGTTGCTGCCATTTTACAGAGCAGGAAGCGAAGTTCTGGGAAGAAACGAAATCCCCCAAGGTCACAGCCCAAATGCAAACTCTGTTGGGCATTGCTTTGAAGGATTGCACAAACATTTAAAGTGCTGGGAGTTACTTCTGGCTGCTGGACTGTGTTTTATGGACATGGGGTGCCATCCTCAACACTGGGCTGCTTGAGACCAGATGAGATTTCTCAGAAACTTTTGTGTCCGCATGTTCTATACCATTCACGAACAGCCCTCCCGTTACTGTGTTAGGAATCTGTCCAGAGATAGTTCTTTTATACAGTAAGGAGCCTAGGCTCTTCCCCCAAACCTTTAAGGGTTCTTTGAGGGCTTGTGGTTTTCCCAGTCAATTTGATTTTTTCCCACTGATTTTGTCATCTCCACTCCGTGACTTTGCACCTGTGAGTATTGCATTTTCCCTACTTGAATTCGATGAAAAGGGTGATTTACAAGGCCTCTTTTCCTTTCTTTCCAGCCAAGTTGCCACTAAGAGAAGGAATTGTGCAGGGAAAATTTGGGGAAGGTAGGAGGAGAATGAAGGTGTTTGGGGATGTACCTCCTACGGCCAACAAAATATAGACCTACAGCCAATACTCTACTCATATTGGTCTTAGAGGTCTGTCAGCTAACGCTTGCAGCCTAGAAGTTCTCCCCAGTTGTATTTCTCAAGCCCTGTCACCATAGAAGAGTCCCCTTCTACCTCATTCTTCTTTTGAACGCACTCTCCCACACGCTCTTCAGACATAAAGATCTACACAGGCAAAAATACTGAAGCACAACTGTCACATATCAGAGCCGCACAAATGTGGATTTCTGTCATTCTTTTCGATTCTCTGTGCTTTGTAATTCTTCTCTAATGAATATGTATTGCTTTCATTGCAAGGCAAAGGAGAAAAAAGGGAAGCAGTGTTTTTAGTTTAAAAAGAAGTAATGTAAAAGAGCTCTTGTTTCAAGGGAACTGAGCCAGAAATAATCTTTCTTACCTGGCTGTTCATTCTGTTCATTGCTCGCTCTTCCGACCTCAAAGCGTTCCGTGTTTCAATCTTCTTGTTTTTTTTTTTTTAAATGTCTGAGGAGAGCAATCTAGCAGGGGGTCTGATAAAAGAATTTGAAAAAAATGGTCTTTTATTTGTGAAGCCTTACATGCCTCCTAGAACAGAGTCATGCCCCCTTAGCTTGGTTAGTAATTGCTGCAGGCTTCAGGGAAGACAAGACTTCCCCACCTCCAGCAGATCAAGGGCTCTCTGATGGGAAAACCCGTTTCGATAACTGATTAGTGTTCGGAAGTACTAGTCCTTTCCTCCTTCTCTCTAACCTAACTCCCATGAGGGTTCACACCCCCCGGTTCTGTGCTCAGTCGAAGTGATTACAGTGGTTGGTGCGTTTTGGCTTTTAAGATCTGACCCACGGCTGCGTGTTCTGACCTCTCCCAACGGAACCTGAACCAGACCTGATCCCTTGGCCCAGGACCTGGGGTTCTGAGCCCCCTGGACCAGGGGTCTCCACGTCCTTGGCAGCAAATGACCCAGGTCTTTCTTACATGTTGCCTGTGAGTTCCTTTCCTGTATGCACTTGGTGCTTTGTTCTGCCTCTCCTTACCAGACCGTCCTTCCCTTCTGGACCCCTAGCTTGTGTCTGGCGTCTTCTCCCTGGGGACTGGAGACTCAGCACGAGCAAACTGGAAAGGTATCCAGAGTGGTGGAGAGACCAGAGTTCAGCTTCGGCTCAATGACCATCTAACTGGTGGGTTCTGACCTCTCAAAGCCTCGATATCGGCATATTTAAGCAATTGTATGATTATTATGAAGACTGTATAGCACATCAATTATACATACAATAAAAAGTAGACGGTGTTTATGAGCATTCAATCAAGTGTGCCCCAAGGGCTTTGATAGGAAATTGCATTGTGAGGTTTTCCTACTTTGGACTAACTTTGAAATATTCCCCTGCCCTCGGGTGTTATTGGAGACACAGCCTTGGATCCTGTCTGTTGGCTTCTGCCTGTACCAGCTTGTGCAGGCCCCATGAGGGGGAGATTAAGACCCAGGCATTCTTTATTCTTTGCTAGCCGACCGTGGGGCACTGAGAACCCTCCAGGATATTTTGAAGCATATTGCATTGGGGTCTAGTAATAAAAGGATTTTTCCCTCTTTCCTTTGCAAGATTAAATTTAATAAGAAATACCATTGATTCTCTTTGTAGAAGTCAAAAAAATAATTTTAATTATTATAAGATGAAAAATATAACGGCCTACATCTTCCAGCCGGTGAATTATCTCCCCATAGGCGAAGCCGCATGGAAAGTCTTATCCTAGTCGCAAAGTACCATGGGGAGAGTGTATCATTATTTCTTAATGTAGTGGCCTGGGCATTCATTAATTTTGTCAGAAAATCATTATAAGAAAATATCTTTTTTTTTTTATGAAATAAGCCTGGTTATTGTACACCGCACTCTATTGCCTGCTCTTCTTAATCATGCTAGGAAAGTACTGAAACGTTTTCATTTTCAAATATAAATTGTGGTATGTGGAACATACATGGTATGGTGATATGCTATATTTAGTTTTTAATTTTATTTTTTTGTTTATTTTCTTTTCATTTTAAAGATTTTTATTTATTTATTTGACACACACAGAGAAAGAGTGCACAGGTAGGGGAAGCAGCAGGCAGAGGGAGAGGGAGAAGCAAGTTCCCTGCTGAACAAGGAGCCTGATGCGGGGCTCCATCCCAGGACCCTGGAGTCGTGACTTGAGCCAAAGGCAGCCACTTAAGACTGAGCCACCCAGGCGCCCCTAATTTTTAATTTTAATAACTTTCTCTGGTTGCCGTGATATTTTTTTAAAGTCTTTTCAATCAAAGTGCTTTCAAATCTCTTCTAGGAAAGCATGCTCAAAATTGGCTAAAGATAGGGCTGCCTAGAGAGCTATGGTGATCACAAGACATTTTTGGGTGATCCCAAAGATATTATTGTGAAAAATATTTTATTTTTTTAATTTATTTGTTAAAGATCTTTTATTTATATAGTTGAGAGAGAGAGAGAGAGAGAGAAAGTGAGAGAGAGCATGAGAGGGGAGAAGGTCAGAGGGAGAAGCAGACTTCCCACGGAGCCGGGAGCCCGATGCGGGACTCGATCCTGGGTCTCTGGGATCATGACCTGAGCCGGAGGCAGTTGCCCAACCAACTGAGCCACCCAGGCGCCCCGTGAAAAATGTTTTAATTCAGTGTATCTGCACTTGCACAACTGGGGAGATTTTTGGAGGGCCCTTAATTGTTTGGCTTGCCCCATTTTAAACTATTACGTTTTTTTTCCTGGTGCACAAAATAAGATAACAGAAACATAAAGTCATTTGCTCAGACAACTCACTTATCACGACTCACTTTGATCCCGTTCATAGCAAGAGTAACCGATTGTTGAATATTACTTTACAAAAGACTCTCAGACATCTTTTAGAATCCATCTCTCCAACCCGTGTCCTAAGTCAATGTGCACAGGTCTCTTACAGCTAAGGGCACAAGAACACTGAGGTTGATGAGACTTTCCAAAGCCAGAGAACTCTTGTCTTTCCCTCACTGATGCCAGGGTCTCCTTGCTGGTGGCCCTGTTGTCCCTAGGTTTCCACCTAATTTGAGTGTCTCCCCAACTCCTCCATTTATTTGATAGGGTTTTGGATTAAAATTGAAGATACTGTTTTGCAGATACTGTAGCAAAGGATCAGTGTGAGGCTCATAGCTTTTTTTTTTTTAAGATTTTATTTATTTGACAGAGAGGAGAGAGATCTCAAGTAGGCAGAGAGGCAGGCAGAGAGAGAGGGGGAAGCAGGCTCCCCACTGAGCAGAGAGCCCAATGCAGGGCTTGATCCCAGGACCCTGAGATCATGACCTGAGCTGAAGGCAGAGGCTTTAACCCACTGAGCCACCCAGGTGCCCCGAGGCTCATAGCTTTCTTAAAACACCTGCTGGACTATCATAGCAGCTGTCTCCTACGTGTAATAAGAAAATTAAAAAAAAAAAAGCTTTCATCAGTGTTCTTCTGCGTGCTCTCAAACATTGCTGAGAACCACTAATTTTGAGCTTATTCGTACTACTTGAGTCCTGTAACCTCATACATGGTTTCCATCCATGATTCCGTAGCAATTGGGGCTCTCATGGCTCAAGAGATGGTTCAGAGGGATGTATCTGATCCAAGATGCTATTTGGGCCTTAGGGATATCACCTGTGAAGAGTGAAGAACTCCAGAAGATGGTGGGAAACTGAGTGTCAATTTCAAAATCACAGCCAGAGGCTGGGAAACTTGAACCATCTGTTCATTTATTCTTCCCTTCTTTCAACATTGATTGATTGCCAACCATGTGATGGCCCCTGGACTAAGGGCTAAGCTTTCGGTCAGAAAGATAGACATAATACATCGTTTTCTACAGTGGTCATAGGAAGACCTCTGCAGCCTCCAGAGCTGGTGGTATGACCTACAACCAACTAGTGATTTGTATTGTGATAAGTAGGATCAATGGAAAATTCAACATCTTCTGGGAATGTTAGAAAGGGGTACCTAACATGAGAGTAGGATAAAGTCACACTAAAACCTGAAGGGTGAGTAGAGATTAGGAAGATCAAGTTCGTGAGGAAGATTACACCAGGGGAAGGGCACTGAATATGAAAGGGCCTCGCAACAGAAAAGTAGATTCAAGGAATTCCAAAGACTCCCATGTGGCTGGAGTGCCCAGAGCCTATGCGGGAATGATACATGGTAAGCTGAGAGGGGCAGGCATTTTGATTTGGATTGCCAGCCCAGATTTTTAAGAAACAACATAGTACTTACACCCTGGCTGAACCTATGAAGACACCTCTGAGGGTGCCTGGGTGGCTCAGTTGGTTAAGCGACTGCCTTTGGCTTAGGTCATGATCCCAGAGTCCTGGGATCGAGTCCCACATCAGGCTCCCGGCTCCACGGGGAGTCTGCTTCTTCCTCAGACCTTCTCCCCTCTCATGCTCTCTCTCGCTCTCCCTCTCTTAAATAAATAAATAAAATATTTTTTTTTTTTTAAAAAAAAAGACACTTCTGAAATCACTTAAAATCCTATTGGGATGGTGACACTGACA
Organism: Nasua narica; assembly: GCA_028533885.1. Classification (NCBI taxonomy): domain Eukaryota; kingdom Metazoa; phylum Chordata; class Mammalia; order Carnivora; family Procyonidae; genus Nasua; species Nasua narica. The sequence continues at coordinate 3,458,528 of CM052806.1, forward strand.
TCCGTGATACAGGGTAGCACAAGGGAAATGACGTAACAGTGACAGCACTGTGAGTAACACAGTTATGTCACAGGAAATGACATAAAAATGATGGAACAGTGAGCAGGAACAAAAAAAGTTCTAATGAGAAGTGAGTACATGGAGAGAGGGACTTCACGGTTGTTCATCGTCACTGGGGGATGACCCCGTGGATTGTGCTTGGCTGCAAATGGCAGAAAAGTGCCACAAAATGTGGTTACTTTTTCCCATTGAATGAGTAGTCTATAAGATGAAGGAATGTAGTTGCTGATGCAGACACCTCTAATGGTGTCAGCGTTGTCTATACCTTTCTTACGCTCTAGTACTCTCTTTGGGTCTTCGGAGGACATCTTTATACGGGAAGAAGCTGAGACACTTCTAACAGCACAGCCCGAAGGATAGCATTTCTCATGAATCACCAATATTAGAATTACTTGGTGCAATTGTTAAAAATACAAATACAAAGCCTGGTGGTGGGTATTGAGGAGGACACATATTGCATGGAGCACTGGGTGTGGTGCATGAACAATGAATCTTGGAACACTGAAAAAAATAAAATTAAATTAAAAAAATACAAATACCTGGGCTCTATGTAAAACCAACTGATTTAAAGGGGCTGAGTCCTGGGAATCTGTGTGTTTCACAAACTCCCCAATTGCTTCTTAGGTCCATACGGTTCTGGGAAATATTGATTGGGAAATATTTAGTGTCCCTGTGCTTATGTTTATGCAGGATGAAGAATAAAATGGGCTGTAATAGCACCAGCCGTGGGGGTAATCAAGGAGTATTTCAGACATGATTTAGTAAGGAAAGCTGCCTGCCAAAATCTGTTTGTCACCACTGTGCAATGCAGTAGGGAACTTGTGCCAGACTATAAATCAGTTACTTCACTAAACCAATGCCTCATTCAGCTGATCTTTTTTTTTTTTTTTTAACTAGTAAAACTTTCCTGATGCAAGAAACAGTATGTGGATTTACATCATGGTACAAGTTCTAGATTGCATTGCGGACAGACCTCTGTTCAGCTCTAGTCGAAGGCGCAGTAGACATATGGTCTTCTAAAAGGCTTAAAAAATGTAAAATGCTTTGGAAAATGACTCAAATATATGGAAAGAGATTCCACAATCAAAAAGAATGGATGCCTACCTGCCTATAAAATATAACAATGGCTCGGCCAGTTGACTGTAACTCAACCGTTGTTGAGTTGACTGTCAACTCATATAAAACTGTATCAGTTATAATTATTGTGGGACATGGGGACACCTTCATAAATTTGCTGTGTTAAGTGAGGTGTCCAAAGTCAGAATGCCTGTGGCCTCCAAGGGGCTTCCGGAGGTCCACACTTCACGGTGGATAATGGAACCCTCCAGGTGGGCTGATCCATTGCTCCAATTGGCCACCTGGGAGAAGCTTGAGTTTTTGCACTAAATAGTATGTGAAACATTAAACTTTAATTCTCAGGCTGTGTGTCTATGCTTCTCAGAGAATTAGACACAGGGGAGAGTGGAAGGTTGTTTCGAGTCTGGAGTAGTTGGATGATTGCAATGGCGGAGCCTTCTGGAAGGAGCTGAGTAACTATCTTCTCTGGAGGTATGCAGACTTCCATAGGAGATGGGCAGAAACGCTGAGTGGGGAAGAAGCCTACCCTATGTCATTACAGAGCACCGTCCTGGGACTTGTCCTATCAACTGACAGGCGAAGCATGAGACACAGGCAATTCTAGTCATAACTACTATGCATCGAGATTGTTAAAAAAATTCCAGGTATTGTACATGCAATATCTTGTTGCAGTTTTGGAATGATATGGTGATCAGGTATTACTTCTGTGTCACTGAGAGGAAACGGTGACTCAAAAATTGAGAAATGTGTCCAAGTTTATATGGGAAATAAATGGCAAGGAAGGGATTGAAAGCTAGATTTGCCCCCCTGGGGAAGGCTTGCTCTTAATCAGAAGGTCAGAAGCCCATGAGGCCCTCAAACTGAAGTAGGTGTGTCATTGCTTTATTCCACCATCGGTGTTCAGGTCTATGGAGCAATTTATGACATTTACCTGTCATAGACATTTAGAAATATTTGTCTGGAGAGTGAGAGAAGCCATGCCTTCAAAGATTGGACCTTTGGGGCTGCTCTTGAGTGTCACATTTACAAATGTTTTATGCCATCCCATTGAAAGTTTTGCCTCTGTTTACAGTTTTAGAGACTTTGTGTATAAATGTTTTATAAACAATGGAATATTATGCCTCCATCAGAAAAGATGAATGTCCAACTTTTGGAGCAACATGGACAGGAGTGGAGGAGATTATGTGGAGTGGATTTTACAAGCAGATAATTAAAGAAAAAAAAATCATTGTTAAATATTAAATTTATGATTGGACTTGTATCTCCTTCATCCCCTAAGAGGGCAGGTAGGGATGATTTGGGGGAGATGGTCATTTTGGTCCAGAAGAAAGGTCCAGAGACTTCATCTGACATTTATGAGTTACTGTGTCCAGGTAAAGCATTTACTTAGAAAGTGGTTGTTACATGATGTTTCTATTTTTCAAGCTATTAATTTCAAAATATTAATAATTAGCATCAATGTGTATGTAGACTTATAAACAATTTGTAGAAATGTAAGTTTACATCTTAATTACATTACTTGGTTTGGAATTTAGGTCAGAGAGTGCACGTTTTATTTGTAAAGATTTTCCCTTACAGGAACCTAGAACTTATACAATTGAAAGCTTTAAGCTCATCTCATTTGGAAGCTATTTTGTGACTACCAGAGTTTCAAAGGTAGCAGAGCATTTCACATCAATATTATTTTAGAAGTTAAATTTGGAAACCTGACTGGGCATAACATTTGTCTTAGGTGTTGTATAGATTTCCATTCATTCACAGCCTTTCCTTTTAAATCATGGAATGATAAAATCCCAGACGTGGTGGAATGATTTACCTGGTTTGAGCAGAAAGAACTACACACATATGAATATCCCTGAGGTGTATGGACTGTATGTAACTTTAGATTTGTATAGTAAAAGTGTATTTGATATTTGTATGATATGTAAAAAAATACTTCTATGAGTTTCATATATATATTGTTTCATGGATTCTAAAGCTTGGTCAACTGAGAATTAGGGTAAATGCAGGTTAGGAACCGGTACATGGTATGTGATTGTTTTGGCGTTGAGTCCAACTTGGGTCCCTATAGAACTACTCCTCTGCATTAGAAGCTCCTATGGGAGTGCTCCCACAGCATTATTAGCTCTGCCGGGAGTGATCCTACGCATTAGAAGCAACTTTGGAAGTGCTCCCACTGCATCAGAGACTCTCGTGGCAGTGCTCTTGTGGCAGTGCTCCTGTGGCAGTGCTCCCATGGTAACCACCTGTGGTAGTGCTCCCACTGCATCAGACTTTCCCACAGGTGTGCTCCCACTGCATCAGTAGCTCCCGTGTGAGTACTCCTACACATCAGATGCTCCCTTAAGAATGCTCCCACTGCATCAGACTCTCCCTTGGGAGTGCTCCCACTGCACCAGAGGCTCCTGTGGTAGTTCTCCCACTGCATCAGATGCTCCCACGGGAGTGCTCCCACTGCATCAGTGGTTCCTGCATAAGTGTTCCCATGCATCTGATGCTCCCTCAGGAATGCTCCCACCGCATCAGATGCTCCCTCAGGAATGCTCCCATCGCATCAGATGCTCCCTGGGGAGTGCTCCAACTGCTTTAGAGTCTCCCTTGGGAATGCTCCCACACATTAGATGCTCTTGCAGGAGTGCTCCCACCGTATCAGAAACTCCCTGGGGAGTGCTCCCATTGCATCAGAGTCTCCCTCGGGAGTACTCCCATCGCATCAGAAGCTCCCTGGGGAGTGCTCCCACTGCATCAGAAGCTCCTGCAGGAGTGCTCCCATGGCTTTAGTACAGCACAAAGTTTCTATGTGCCGGGGTCATCATGAGGCTTTACTGACTTCCTGTAACTTGGCAAGCTTAGCCAATGAGAATACATCTTTTAAATAATGTATATTAATTTTATAACACTGTAAATATTAGGATAAAAAAGGTAAGGAACTTCAAATAAGTACAAACAACTATCAGGAAGTGTATGATATGCTGAGTACGACAAAGGGGAAAAAGGAAGGAAAAGTGGGCGCCCTGACCACTAATCAGGGGGCAAGCCGAGGGCTTTATACTTGCTGAAGAACTAGAAAACTGTCAATAAAGACAAGAGAACCCACATCTTGCTATATTAAGGGGCTGGGCCATGTGGTGATAGGTTGCCTATTCTAACAGATCTTTTCAGGAAAACCTCTGATTTTATGGTCTACTGTTCTTTTCCATAAGGACTCCATGCAGATCAGATAGTGCCGAGCCAAAGGATATAAATTTGGGCTCTGCTGAAGTTACTGTCTATGTGGAAAACCCTATAATACCCTACATTATTAGAGTCTCTCTGCTGACAAGCCTAGATATATATTCTACGAAGAAAGATGCTTTCTGAACGTGCCATGATCAAAGACCACAAATATTCAAGGTGATTTTGATTCGTGCTACTTTTTGCCATTTTTACTTAAGAAAGCATCTTTATGCATCAACAGTTTATATTGCTGTGCTAGGGAATCAAGTTTCATAAAAATGTAAGTACAAAGCACCGACAGGGAATTCTACCCTGACGCTGAAATTCTCTTTCAGAACAGGGGATTTTTAAAAACTTGTTGAGTTACGCAGTAAGGAGTCAAATCTTAATCCACTTCCCCAGGGTGAAGGGGGTGCCTGGACATCTAAGGGCGGAGGGACGGGCAGAATGCGACAGTTTTTCCAGAGAGCACCTACAGTTTTGTCTGCGTGGAAATTTGTTCCCAAGGACCGAGCACAGATTCCTCTGGTTTTCTAAGGCTCCTGAAAATTAGACTCAAGGGTGAGGTTGCACTGCGGGACCCCAGACAAACTGCTCCCTCGGGACCCATGTGGGCAGGGTCCTCTCCCCTGCTTTCACCTGTAGACTGCTAGGGGAAGAGAGGAGTGGCTTTCCTAATGGCAAACAAATGCAACAGAGAACGCTTGCCGGAGACCGAGCCCTAGCTTGTGGGACTTCATGCGGTAAGCATGGACATAAGTCATTCTTCTCTGCACATTTCAAAAATGGGACACACCCTAAGACCATGGGACGCTACAGGCAAGAAACACAGTCTTGCAAGGGCAGCCTGTGGCATCGGCTGGCCTGACGGAGGCAGGCTGGCAAGGCAGCTGGAGATATTTAGAGACTCTGGGTTCCCAAAGTCTCCGGGAAATCGATCACCAATATCCTGGAGCAAAGCTAAGGTTGGGTTTCTCACTAGAGAAAGTTTACAATTCTTTCAGCTTGATGGGGTCTAAGGCATCAGATGTAGCATGTGTGCTGCATTCGGGGCACACAGAGAAGGGGGTCAAGGGGTCATTTTTCAGGAGCTAGGACCCCCCCCCACACACACACACAAAGTCTCCCCAGTAGGAGGCAGTCCTGGCAGGGGCTCCGGAGAAGCAGCCTCAATGTTCCTGGTGGGTCAGGAACGCATGCATGGGACATAGTTTCATCCTCGGAAGAGCTCCGGCACAGGCGTAGCACTAAAACCCCATTTTACACGTAAGGGAACTGCAATGCAGAAGAGTTAAGGTATCAGCAGAGCCATGTTTGAAGCCACACCTGGAGCGCCAGAGTCAGTGCCCTTGCCCCCTGCATGCTCCCACCTCTCTCCGTGCATTCCAGGAGAGTAAGCCAAGGTGCCTGGCAGAGAGGACAGAGCCCTGCAGTACAGGACCTGGTTGCCCCTGACTCTGGAAAGCTCTCTGTCACTGTCCAGGCTTTCAGTGTCGCATGCTAACACAAGTCCAACCCAAGGTCCTGGAGGCTGCTCCTGCTGCTGATAGCTCAGCACTGTCCCATCCACCCACAGTCCACACGGCGGGTGCACAGCGGCTGAATTCCAGTCCATGGATTCCTTGCGGGAGAGGCTGTCATTCATTCATAGGGCTTGGAAGGTAGGGGGAAGGCAGGCACTTAATTCTCCAGATGTTCCCCACTGATTTCCATGAACTGGAGCACTATTTTATCGGGTCTTCTGTGAACAAGGAATGACGCCAGGAGCAAACAGAGGCAAGCAAGTCGTTCTTGTTCATACAAAGCAGGGAAAGAAAACTTTGAGGGGCACCTGGGTGGCTCAGTGGGTAAAAGCCTCTGCCTTTGGCTCAGGTCATGATCTCAGCGTCCTGGGATCGAGCCCCGCATCGGGCTCTCTGCTCAGCAGGGAGCCTGCTTCCCCCTCTCTCTCTGCCTGCCTCTGCCTGCTTGTGATCTCTCTCCTCTCTGTCAAATAAATAAATAAAATCTTTGACAAAATAAAAAATAAGAAAGAAAACTTTGAACCAAGGTTTCAAGCACTACTTGCTCTGGGATGCTAAGCAATTCACTTGTCTTTATTGAACTTCAATTACTCATGTCTTAAATGAGTCTAAAAATAGATTTTTAAATTTAATTAAAGGATTATCTATCTATCTCTCTATCTCTCTATCTCTCTATCTCTCTATCTATCTATCTATCTATCTATCTATCTATCTATCTATCTATCTATCTATCTATCTATCTATCTATTTGATTTAAGGTCCCAAGCACAATACAGGCACAATACAGGCTCTTTTTTTTTTTTTTTTTTTTGAGAGATTTCCCTGGTTTTCTGTCTGGTATTTATAGAGCACTGCTGAGACGCATTTTGTAAGTTTTGCCTATCTCAGACTTCTGGAGTCGATATCCATTAGGGTGACTTTTAGTTTGCTGGGCTACCATCACAAAGCGCCACCGACTGGGAGGTTCGAACCACAGAAATGCACTGCCTCACTGTTCTAGGGACTGGAAGTCTCAGATCAAGATGTCCACAGCGGGGAGCTCCTTCTCAGGCTGTGAGGGAAAGATCTAGTCCAGGTTTCTCCTTGCCTCTAGTAACTTCTTAGCTGGTGACAATGTAAGTCCTGTGTTTGTATGGCATTCTCCCTCTGTGCATGACTGTCTCCAAATGCCCTCTTCATATAAGGACACCTGCCACATCAGGTGAGGGCCCTCCTGGCCCAAGATAACCTCATCTTAACTAGTGACATCTGCAACAACCCTGTCTTCAAAGAAGTTTTCGTTCTTTTTTTTTTTTAATTTTTTATTAACATATAATGTATTATTTGCCCCAGGGTACATGTCTGTGAATCATCAGGCTTACACATTTCACAGCATTTGCCATAGCGCATACCCTCCCCAATGTCCATAACCTTACCCCCACCACCTACCAGCAACCCTTAGTTTGTTTTGTGAGTTTAGGAGTCTTTTAGTTTGTCTAAAGAAGTCCTCGTTCTTGAGTACTGAAGGTTAGGACTTTGTCATGTGAATTTTTGAGGATCACGATTCACCTGTAACAACTATTTCTGTTGGGAGTTAAACTGTATTAAGACCACCGGTATCTCCCAGATGGACCGTTCCCCCCTACGGTAACGTGCTCTCCCTACCGCGATGTGATGTTTGCATGCATCGACAGGAGATGGTATTAAAATGCGGATCATGGTGTGGTGTTTCTGGGGATAGGGGCGGAGAGTCTGCATTTCTAACAAGCCTGTGCTGCTGGTCCAGGGGCCCCTTTGAGTAGCCAGAGCCTACACTCTCTCAGGCACATCTGTAGGAGGAAAAGAAAGATTTGCAAGAGGCACTCAGATTGGACAGTAATCTCAGCGCCTGCTCGTGCTCACGGGATGCTGAGTGAAGCCCCGGATGCTCGGATAATGGAGAGGGACACCCAAGCTGGTCTTCATGCTGCTAAAACAGGTACACAGCTGCAGGCACATATGCTGATGATCGCTAATAAGCCTGTTTCATGACCTGATTTCTCCGTCCATCTCCCATAACATCATTAGTCAGACAGATTGCACTGGGCTGCTCAATCTAATTAGCACGATGAGCACAGCCTGATGAATGACCGGCAGAATTGTTGAGCCCATGGCCTTGGAGAGGACAGACCCCTGCCTCAGTTTCAGGTGGGGCCCTGGGCCCTGGGACCTTTTTGCAAGGCCAGAAGGTTCTGCCCCTCCTGATGCTCTGGGGCTCAGTACATCTAGGGGATGGTGGTGGTGAGACATCTAACCTTGTCCTCATAGGAAAGCTCCTGCTTCAGTCTTTTGTTAATGGATCCAAGTTGCAGGAAAAGGAGGACAATGCCAATAAAGGTAGAAACCCGAGGAGGTGCACAGGGATGAACTGAGAGATCGGGGGTGCTGGAAAGGGGCCTCTTAGGGCCCCCAACTCTATTTCTTCTGTCCGTGGTACCCGCACTTACCTGTGGAAAAGCACAAAATCAGAGAAAAGCAGGGATACCATATTAAAATCAAGGTATAGAAGTTTGGGTGGGAAACCAGCCATTAGAAGCAGTGAACCACTTGGGGTGAAGGATGGAGGAAGTCCTTTCCTGCACCTGGCTGGGCTTTTCTGGGGCCAAAATTGTCTTCCTGTCCTGCAGGAGAGAAGCATCATTATCTCTGGAGCAGAAGAGACCAGAAAAGGCCTGCAAGTCTCCTCGCCCTTCCCCTGGGACAGCCGGGTTAGGTTTTCCACCTCGTAGGGTGGTTTCTGGTGAGATATCACTTGGAGGGAGGACAGGTGGCCCAGGCTCTGGGCAGGTGGTGGGAGCTGTGGAAGGTTCCTAGATCTGGGGGCCACCAGCAGTGAGTAGAGCTCGAGGCAGAAGCAGGCTACATTAGTGGGATGATGTCACTGCCCTTGGCCTGCCGAAGACCTTGTCTTAAACCACCATCCTCTCAACTCCATTTCAAGACTTGTCTCGATGAATTGAATCCCGCTTTCGCCAACTGCAGATTAAGAGAGATCCCACAATGCCAACGAGAGAACCATCAACGAGATGGTACAGAACCCAAAGCCATTCTTGTCCCTCCCTCGTTGTATGATGTAGAACAAATCCCTAACATCTCCAAGACTGTTTTCCATTTATAAAGAAGGACTGACATTCTTATGCTTTGTGAGGTTTTGGAGAAGATTAAAAGAGATGCTTTAAGCTCACAATAGTGTGCATCGCACTCAATCCTGCAAGGTGACCGCTGGCCTTTCTACCGCAGCTTTGGGACGTCTCAATTAGGAGCCCCTAAAAATGTCATTTTGTTTTTTTTCAGGTGTGTTTGCTCTTCTGGAAGAGGTCTCCCGTGGAATGGTGCTTACACTCTCTCTGCTGAGCAGCGGAAATGGGGTGCGTTTGTGGTAGGGATGTGGTGGGGACGTGGTAGGGACGCTGAGGACACGGGTTGTCTATTTCACCAGGACCATTGTTTAGCGCTATTTCTGTACATCTACATAAAGCAGTCGTTCTCAAGTAGGGTGATTTTATCCCCCTCCCACCAGGAGACCGTTACCAATGCCTTTGCTATTGGTAGGAGACCAATGAAAAGGTCTCCTGAAAAGGAGACCTTTTTAGGTATCGCGTTAGGGATGGTGCTCCGGGCAGCCCATGGTACTGGCTAGAGATGCTGCTAACTCTCCCACAGTGATGTGAATTGTTGGGCCTCACATGTCAATGGTGGCATGGTCGAGAAAGCCTGCATTGGAGGAAGGCAGCCAGGTACAATCAGAATTGCCCGAATTCCCTTCGATGGGTAAGATATGCATTAATGAGCCATGAGGTAAGGGATTTCTCCTCTGATGGGCCTTCTGTATGTAAACCTGGCCAACACTGGAAAACTTCATTCTGTTGCAGCTGGAGCCACGTGTGGCGTGGCGATTGCATGCACGTACGTAACGCACGCACGCAATGCCCTTCAAAAGCGAGCACAACCATGAAAATGCACTTCTGTCTTACACAGAAAGCAGGTACAAAGTGTTATGCCTTAAAATGGAGGTTTTTGTTTTTTTTTTGCATCTAGCTGTGTTTGAGGCAAACTGAACAAGAACCTTGACATTTTTAGACCTTCAAGAAGAAACTTGCAAATAGCACTTGGTTTGTATTCTCCGTGTTGGATGTGATGATTAGATGAGGACCTACATCAAATAAAAACTAAAGCAGGCTGAGATACGAACATGGGGCTCTTGACTAGGTTTGCTGAATGTTTCCCAGACCCCGAGATTAAATCTGTGCCTTAACAACATTTCTTTTAGCAAATACCATGGACGATTAGGGTTATTTCCAAATACAAGGAGCTTATAACACCAGAAACCACTGTATTGGAACAACTATTTTTTTTTTTGAAACAACTATTTTAGAAAAAAAAAAAATCACAGAATCTTACGGGAGAAATATTTTCAATTAAATAGCCAATCGAAAATCACATTGTGGGCATACAATATGAGGAAACACTGTGTTGATTTGGAAAAATGAAACAGAATTTTGTGAGCTATTACATACAGTTGTAATCTCAGGGATATTATAATACGATCGAGGGGAAAAAATCAGCTCCGTGATTTATTCTTTTATAAGCTCAACTGTCATTCTTTTTGCTTTCTTTTTTTTTTAAAGATTTTATTTATTTATTTATTTGACAGACAGAAAGAGATCACAAATAAGAAGAGCGGCAGGCAGAGAGAGAGGGGGAACCAGGCTCCTTGCTGAGCAGAGAGCCCGATGCAGGGCTCGATCCCAGGACCCTGAGATCATGACCTGAGCCGAAGGCAGAGGCTTTAACCCATAGAGCCACCCAGGTGCCCCTCTTTTTGCTTTCTTACAATGCACTGGGCTCTGGGGAGAACAGACTCAACTGGATGTTCAATGTCCCTTTCCTGCTGTGTTTCCATCCAGTGGGGACCAGGCAATGAAACGTTTGGGAGGAGATGCCCTTGGCATTGTGTGCTGCTAACACTTGTTGGACAGTGTGAGAGGAGCATCACCCCTCCTGCTGTGGTTCTTCCACGTGAGAAGCTCAGAGAGTCCAGTGAGTTGAGATGAGCAGAAGACAAAGTGTTATTAAGGAAAAGATGCACCCTCAGCAGCACTTGGTTGTGGACCAGGAGTAAAACTGGGTCTTTAGGGATGAATGATCATTTGCATCTGAATCTAACTGCGTATTTCCTACAGGACAGCCGAGGTTAGTTGGAGGGAAAATCCTGGAAAGTAAAGCTGAAGGATGTTACTATAAAATGCAGCTGCTGCCTGGACCCCCTGCCATCGCTCTAAGTCAGATTAGGTACCTTGGGTGCCCATGGGTCCCTGCAGGAAACTGTAGTTTCCTGGAACGGTGCACGCACCTCCGATGGGAATGTTACAGCTTTGGATCTAGGGATCATCCTAATTCTAGAACATCGTGCTGGTCCAAGGTCTCTACCTTTTCCCTGGGGATGTGAACTGTTCTAAGCAGAATGTGCTAAGTTTATATTCTAAATTTTGGGGTATGTCTTATTTCCCCCAAGATGCAATCAGAATTTCAAAATAGCTTCTTTGTTCAAGGACCAGATGAAGGCAGCAGTTTGCCCGAATTTGAATTTCCCTTCACAGCAGCGAGCAGCGAGCGTGTGCCGTAGCCTTTTGTGAATGCGAAGATGTCTTCAAAATAGAACTGGAGTGTTTTCTAGGCAGCGTTCGAGACAAAAGTTGGAGCTAAAAGGGACCTGAACATCTTGTGACTAATTATTCCTTCTTTTCCTGTGCTGTGATGGGCATTTGCCTCCATTCACGGTCTCGAGAAATAATGATCCAGCTGAAAAATTCAAAACAGACCTCATCTAGATTCGGTCTCTGAGAACTCCTGACAATGCCTTTAAAAGAATCTTGGTTTCTGTCCCTCCAGGGTCCAGGAGAAAAGACAGAATCCAAGGCTTCCCTCCCTGATTGCTGGTCGACCTCAGGGTCGAATGTGCTCATGTACGCAAACCACTGATTTCGTTCTTGATTCACATCCTTCTCGAGAACTCAGTTGATGGCTTGCTAAATCTGACCTTGCTCAGTGACGTTCCCGGGCCTGTCGCTAAAAACTTAAGTACCTTTAATTAGTTTTTATTGAAAAGCATAAATAATGTAAGCATTGACTCTCTTGGATTTAAATTTCAGTTATCGGAGATCCCAAGGCATCAAGGCATTTTCATTGCCGCCCGTGTGTCTGCTGAATCACGGCAGGATGACTTCTTAAAGATATCCTATAAAAGATCCCTGATCGGTTAAAGGAGGCCCCACTAAAAGCCACACTGTCTTTGTAATTGTGAGCTTAACGGGTTTAATCTGTTCGAATGTGGGCCTCAGGAGGAGAAGAGAAAAACCTAGATTTCTATTTGCTTTTATTCTCTGACCTTGGACAGCACCGTACCCCTTGGTCAAAATTCCTGACTCCTGCGGGTTCCCGATGGTACATTGCAGGGCTGGCTGGAGGCAGCAAGCTATCAGGGTATCAGGCAGATTGTCTCTTACGAGGGACGTTCTCCACTCCCACCGCTGCTGGGGGCTCAACTGTGCTCTAGCTTCAACCGGCCCTGGGGGCAGCCTCTGAACCTGGTGTGTGGTTAGGATGTTAGAATTAAGCTTTCTCCTGCTGAATCCGAGTGGGTTCCTGACGGTTCCACGGCTGGCATTTAAAGCTGATGCTTGGCCATCCAAAGTCGTTTTAGCACAGAGCTGCCCATCCCCCTGCCGGACCTGTCTTGCTCCCGTTTTCCCTCTAAAACACTCAGGTCAACCCTGAAGGATGGACAGTGAATGGATAAGGCCCATTGTCCACAGCGTCCCTTGCAATACGACTCCTTTCCAAAGAGCTTGTGCGTTTATCCTGGAAATGAATACATTACCGACTTGCAAGAAAAAAAAATCAGCATAGAAAGCCACCGGCAGGAAGTAAGTCTGTCTCTTGTTGTCTTCGCAGCCCAGGAATTGGTCTGCATCGCCAAGGAAGGCGATGTGCAGAATTGCTTTGAGAAACAGTCACAGATCAGTCTCTTTCTAAGCTGCACACACATTACTTCTCTGAAGATGGAGCCAGAGATATTTCGCAAAGACAGCAGAGTTTATGAGAAAAGGAGGCGAGATAAATCCCTATCTTTTCTCGAAAAGAACCGATAAGCCGTGTTTTTCCTGCTTGCAGTTTTGGAGTTGGACATCTGTAACTCCTTAATTATCCACAACCGTCATTCAAATCAATTAGTTGAAAGAACTAAGGTACCTCGTAAGGATAAAAATAAATTCACTTTCTCTCTTATTTTCCTTTAAACTGAGGGCTGCGTCCGACCACAAAGTTGGTTAAAACCTTCTGTCCTGACATATCACCATATTCGACATTTCCCGGGAGTCACTGTCTAGCATTCGGAGGCTGAAAAAAAAATGCAGCTTCTTGCTCAAGGCTCCTCTCTCTCCTTCTCGCCTCCCCTCCATCTCTTTGCACTTTGCTATGTTCTGTTTATTTGTTTGTTTGTTTGTTTTTTCCCTTCTTATCTCCTTCTCATTCCTTACCTCCACGTAGAGGAGCTATTGATGCTTTGGTCCTAATCAGAAATTATAGCAGAGAACAACAAAAACATTTCTTTTTGTTTTTTATTTTTAATAATTTTATTTTTGTTTTTTATTTAATTTTGATTTATAAATTGAATTCTTAAAAAAAAAAAAAAGGACCCCTCTTGCCCGGTTTATCTCTAAGAGACAAAAGAACTTATGTGCCATCTGTTTTACTCCAGTTTTCTCATCTTGCTTAGCCTTCTGTTTGAGGTTGATCAAACTTCTGGCAGTCTTTTTTTTTTTTTTTTTAAGATTTTACTTATTTATTTGACGGAGAGAAAGAGATCACAAGTAGGCAGAGAGGCAGGCAGAGAGAGAGGGGGAAGCAGGCTCCCCGCTGAGCAGAGAGACCGATGCGGGGCTCGATCCCAGGACCCTGAGATCATGACCTGAGCGGAAGGTAGAGGCTTTAACCCACTGAGCCACCCAGGTGCCCCAAACTTCTGGCACTCTTGCGGCAGATTCCTTCAGTGCCTTCACACCAAAAACCAAATATTAGAATTATTCAGTTCAACATGTGCTGAAATCATTCACAGAACCATTGTCTGTGAAATAACTACATCATCGTTTGGTAAAATTGGATTGTCCTGTTTTCATCTTCTCTTAAAATAGCATTTATTATGGGGTGCCTGGGTGGCTCAGTCAGTTAAATGGTCGACTCTTGGTTTTGGCTGAGGTCATGATCTCAGGGTCGTGAGATCAAGCCCCACATCAGGCTCTGTGCTCAGCGGGGAGTCTGCTTGTCCTCCTTCTGCTCCTCCCCCTGCTGGTGCTCTCTCTCTCTCTGTCTCTCAAAAATAAGTTTACAAAAAATTCCGTTTATTAGAACCCCGGCTAATGCTGAAAATACCAGGTAATCTTGGAAACGGAAATAATCGTGGGATTATCAGAATGTTAACTGGGGATCCTGTTTTTTAAACATATGTACTATAAGGGCACCTGGGTGGCTCAGTCAGTTAAGCGTCTGCCTTCAGCTCAGGTCATGATCCTGGAGTCCCGGGATCGAGCCCCGCCTTGGGCTCCCTGCTCGGCAAGGAGCCTGCTTCTCCCTCTGCCCTTCACCCCACTTGTTCTCTCTCTCTCTCTTAAATAAATAAAATCTTTAAAAATAAAAATATGTACTATATCTATGAACACACATATGTACCACACATGATGTATGTGTATATGCATACATATATACCATTTATAATATAATGTACTATTTGTTACATATACTATGCTTATATACTGCTTATCTCGATGAAAGAAAAAATGAATTCCTTCCTCCCTAATCTTTCTGGGGATGAACACACCTTACCCTCTGGTTTGGCCTCAGGGCCCTGAGTTAGCTGTGGAGTCTGAAGGAAAATCTGGGAACCTCGGAGCTTGAGTGTTTAACACAGCAAATCTTCGATGGGTCCTCCCTCACCACGTGGGTCAGATCAGGTAACAGAGGCTAGAAGCTTCTCTGAGGGTCCCTAGGGAGACTGGGACAACTTTTGAGGAGGGAACACAGGGTTTATCTCTGTGCTGAACAGCAGTGGTGGGTGTTGGCCTTGGGAGGAGGATGGCTTGGACTATGAATGTACATCCCAAACGTCCACTGATTCGCTCCGACTACGTTTGAGGCACTGAAGCATCCCGTATCCCTTGGTCCCAACAGCTTACTGGTTGCATCATACTGACCGGGATTCATCGGTTGTTTCTTCAATGTACCTGCGAGCACTGTCCTAAGATGAGGTGGTTGGGACAGCCTCCACATCATGGAAGTCTATTGTTGAGTATCTCTTAAGACTAGTGTCCACTCAGTTGGTCCATCATGGATCCATTTATTTGGTGATTCATTCCAGAGCTGTTTATTGAGCACCAATTACATGCCAAGCACTTGGTAAGGCATTGGGAAAGATGGGAACACACCTGGTAAATAAAGGGAAAGCATCTCAAGGCTAAAGGGAAGTCTGGCAACCCTTAGGGTCCCTCCAGGAAGCCACACATATCAGGTCTCTGGGAAGGAAAGAAATGACCGAGAAAGAGGAGAAGGATCTAGGTAGAAGTTTTGAGAGAGATATAGAGAAACAGATGGGGCAAAATGATGAGCCATGTAAAAGCCAGGGTCTGGGGCAGTGCTGGTCATTGGTTCGAATTAAAGTATCAGTATAAGCATGGAACGCTTTTCCACCTTTTTGTGTCTTCTTCAGTTTCTTTCATGAGTGTTCTGTAGTTCCTCAAGTACAGATCCTTTACCTCTTTGGTTAGGTTTATTCCCAGGTATCTTATGGTTCTTGGTGCTATAGTAAATGGAATTGATTCTCTAATTTCCCTTTCCATATTTTCATTGTTAGTGTATAGGAAAGCAACTGATTTCTGGGCATTGATTTTGTATCCTGCCACATTACTGAATTGCTGCATGAGTTCTAATAATTTGGGGGTGGAGTCTTTTGGGTTTTCCATATAAAGTATCATGTCATCTGCAAAGAGAGAGAGTTTGGCTTCTTCTTTGCTAATTTGAATACCTTTTATTTCTTTTTGTTGTCTGATTGCTGTTGCTAGGACTTCTAGTACTATGTTGAACAAGAGTGGTGAGAGTGGCCATCCTTGTCATTTTTCAAAGGGCTGAAACAAACAATTTTAAAATTTATATGGAACCAGAAAAGACCCCGAATTGCTAAGGAAATGTTGAAAAAGAGAAACAAAGCTGGGGGCATCACATTGCCTGATTTCAAGCTTTACTACACAGCGATGATCACTAAGACAGCATGGTACTGGCACAAAAACAGACACATAGACCAGTGGAACAGAGTAGAGAGTCCAGATATGGACCCGCAACTCTATGGCCAAATAATCTTTGACAAAGCAGGAAAAAGTATCCAGTGGAAAAAGACAGTCTCTTCAATAAATGGTGCTGGGAAAATTGGACAGCTATGTGTAGAAGAATGAAACTTGACCATTCTCTTACACCATACACGAAGATAAACTCGAAATGGATAAAAGACCTCAACATGAGGCAGGAATCTATCAAAATCCTAGAGGAGAACATAGGCAGTAACCTCTTCGACATCAGCCACAGCAAATTCTTTCAGGACATGTCTCCAAAGGCAAAGGAAACAAAAGTGAAAATGAACTTTTGGGACTTCATCAAGACAAAAAGCTTCTGCACAGCAAAGGAAATAGTCAACAAAACAAACAGGCAACCCATAGAATGGGAGAAGATATTTGCAAATGACACTACAGACAAAGGTCTGATATCTAAGATCTATAAAGAACTCCTCAAACTCAACACTCAGAAAACAGATAATCACATCAAAAAATGGGCAGAAGACATGAATAGACACTTCTCCAAAGAAGACATACAAATGGCTAACAGACACATGAAAAAATGTTCATCATCTTTAGCCATCAGAGAGATTCAAATCAAAACCACACTGAGATACCACCTTATACCAGTTAGAATGGCCAAAATCAACAAGACAGTAAAAAACAAATGTTGGAGAGAATGTGGAGAAAGGGGGGCCCTCTTACACTGTTGGTGGGAATGCAAGTTATTGCAGCCACTTTGGAAAACAGTGTAGAGATTCCCAAAGAAATTAAAAATAGAGCTACCTTATGACTCTGCAATTGCACTACTGGGTATTTACCCCAAAGAAGTAGATGTAGTACAAAAAAGGGCCACATTTACCCCAATGTTCATAGCAGCAATGGCCACAATAGCGAAACTGTGGAAAGAGCCAAGATACCCTTCAACAGATGAATGGATAAAGAAGATACGGTCCATCTATACAATGGAATATTATGCTTCCATCAGAAAGGATGAATACCCAACTTTTGTATCAACATGGATGAGACTGGAAGAGATTATGCGGAGTGAAATAAGTCAAGCAGAGAGAGTCAATTATCGTATGGTTTCACTTACGTGTGGAGCATAAGGAAAAAGATGGAGGACATTGTGAGAAGGAAAGGAAAGTGAATTGGGGGAAATCAGAGGGGGAGATGAATCAGGAGAGACTGTGGTCTCTGAACAACAAACTGAAGGTTTTGGAGGGGGGCAGGGGGTTGGGCGACCCTGGTGGTGGGTATTGAGAAGGGCATGGAGCACTGGGTGTGGTACATGAACAATGAATCTTGGAACACTGAAAAAATAAAATAAAAATAAAATAAAATAAAAAATAAAAATACGCTAGTATTGATGAGCACTGAAAAAAAATTTTTAAATGGTGTGTTTAAGAGACAAAAGGATATTATCAGGATATAAGCAATAAAAGCTGATTTTTTTAAATAGAATTAGTAAATATACAAGTATTCGGAAAACCTTGGAAGGAATATATTAAAATGCTTATAAGTTATCTTTGAAAAAAATAATAAAGTATCAATATATGTGAAATTATTTTAAGAAAAAATATCGTGCTCTAGGAACTTAATAATTGTGTTATCCTTTTTTTCCCTTAACGACCACTTAGTATGTCTTATAACCATAGTTGAAATAGCCATATTTAAAGTGAGAATTGGGGTGCCTGGGTGCCTCAGTGGGTTAAGCCTCTGCCTTCGGCTCGTTCATGATCTCAGGGTCCTGGGATTGAGCCCCGCATCAGGCTTTCTGGTCGGCGGGGAGCCTGCTTCTCCTCTCTCTCTGTCTGCTTCTCTGCCTACTCGCCATCTCTCTCTGTCAAAAAAATAAATAAAATCTTCAAAAAATAAAAACTAAAAAAAATAAATAAAATGAGAATTGATTATGCCGTTTATTTAGACAAATCCCCAGTGAGTTCTCTAATTGAGTATTTTTACAGACCAAAGCAGGTTAATGAATATTCCCCGCTAAAATGTAGAGGGATGTAGGAACATATTAAAATAATAAAAAACCCAGAAATCCTCTTCTGATGGATCTATAATTGGTCTAGTTTCAGCTAAAGCAGATTGAGATGGAAACGTAATAAGTACCTTTCAGAGAAATACCAAGAATTTCATGTGAATAATAATTCATGAAAAATGTTTACAGAGCATCATTTATTTGCCAGGCACCGGGTTCTTGCTGTGGAGGTGAAAAAAAAAAATGATGGCCATTGATGTGGTATAGAAAGATGACCCAAGACCTCCAAAAGCATTCCAGTAAAGTGGCAGAAAAGGAAGTCATGTGACACAAAGATTAGGGATACTAAGAAACTTCAGGCCACAGGGGGTGTCTGTGAAACAGCAAATCCATCAAGGTGCCCAGAGAACGCTTCCTTGTGCTTTTGGATAGTATAAGTCTATAGACATTAAGCTCTCCCTGTCCCTTTCTCTCCCTCTCCCTCTCATCAAGAGCACAGAGATTGGAGGAAATGACTGATGCATAACTTGCTTGGAGAGAAGCCGGTCTCAAGGACTAGCGCATGTTCAGTGCCGTTGGCTGCGGGTCTAGGTTTTGAGTCGGCTTGTTTTGGGATCAGACAGATTCGTGATGATGGGGAAAGAGCACCCCCTGGGCAATCAGAGAGAACTGAGTTCAAATTCCGACTCTTCCGTTTACGAGCTGTGTGACCTTGGGCAGGGTTCATGACATCTCTGATTTCAGGCTTCCTCACTGTGTGCTGGAGATGATCACCCCATTGAGAGACTACATGTGAAGTCCTTCTGCACAGCAAGAGCTGGGGGGGTGGGTAGGTCTCCCTCTCCACCAGCAGCCACTGGCCACGTGTCACTGTCAATCACTTGAAGTGTGGAAATTTCCATCGCACCCGGAAATGAGAATGTTGGAATATATTGGCTTGAATTAAATCTATGAGTCGAATGAATTTCTCCTTGATCCTTTTATTTTATGAAATGTGGCTACTAGAAAACTTAAAATTACGTATGTGGCTCTCATGATATGTTTAGTATGTAGATGTTCTAGATAGTCTCCTTATTTGAAGGGGGCTGATGTCCTAAGTACCTTTAGGATGGGAACAGTGATCAGAACGCCCAAGGAGCTAGGGAACGAAGCTGGGAGAATGTTCTAGAGGAGCCACAGGCATCGAGGAGATTGCAAGGAGAGGGGACAGAGAAGACATGGCAGGGGTTTGAAGCGATGATTGGAAAATGAGAACAAATAATTTCATGGACTTCGGTGGAGGGGCAAGGCACAACCCCGCATTTTGGGAGAAGCAGTTTCTTTTTCTCCCTCATGGAACTGGAGTGAATTAGTGTATTTGTAACATTGGGGGAATCGCAGGGTTTCTGTGAAAAGTCCTCAGTTGGCTGATCTGCCTGACAGTAGGCAAATTAGCAGGAGGTAAGACATACGGAAGAGGTCAGAGGGGGTGCAGGCAACTCATGATCCAGCATCCCTCACACAGACACTCCCTGGGGCTCCATATCCCGGGACGCCCCCACCGCGCTCAAGGACATGGTACCTGTTCCCCAGCGCTACCTGCTATCACCTGGGATCTTAGCCAAGCACTTTGTACACTGCTTTGTAAAGCCTTGATCAGCTTGTGGGAAGAAGCTGTACATAGTTTTCTCTTCAGACTGCACACCGAAACATTATTTT
>CM052806.1:3478982-3498137 GCA_028533885.1 Nasua narica
TGGGAACTACGGATGTGACCACTATGAGAGTGTTAGAATCAAGACATTGTATGCTCCCAAAACACTGTGTGGCAGCCCATGGTTTTCTTTGTGTAGTCATAATTATAGATATGGGGGTGCCTGGGTGGCTCAGTGGGTTAAGCCTCTGCCTTCAGCTCAGGTCATAATCCCAGGGTCCTGGGATGGAGCCCTGCATCGGGCTCTCTGCTCAGTGGGGAGCCTGCTTCTCACTCTCTCTCTGCCTGCCTCTCTGCCTACTTGTGATCTCTCTCTCTCGGTAGAATAAATAAATGAAATCTTTAAAAAAAATAATAATTATAGATATGAGGATCCCAAATATGACTTTCTGAGCTAGGTTTGAGGGCATTTCCCCTTCCTTCCTTCCTTCCTTCCAGGAAAAAACAAAAAACAAAAGCCCTAAAATAATCGGTCATTTTTTGGCACAAACTAAAGGGTACTCTTTAGGCTGATGGCAAATATATCTAGATGGAAGATTGCAGATCTGAGAACAAAATGATAATATTGTAAAGGACATTGTGCTCCAAGTGACTTGAAGGAGTTAAAAGATTTTAGTTACAGCCATAAATTTCATTGTGTGTCTGCTTTGGTGATTAAGCCACCCGTGGAGTCCCAAACTTTGCATGTCTTATGAGCATCCTGAGTGTTACAAGGGAAGTTTTGTGGATACACAGATAATAGGGTTGTTATGAAGGGCAGGAGGGAGGAAAGGAAGGGCTCCCAAGGAAGGGCATCTCCTTATAGGATTAAAGTTTGGAAATGTTCAAGGTCATTTTATCATTAGAACTCACTTCAAATGCAGTTAGGAATCAAGGTGAATAGGTACTATAACTCGAACTCAAATAAGTAAGTAAAGTCACTGGAGGATAACCGTTGTAAGTGTTACAATCACACACAAAAAACTGAATTTATGAAAACACTTCTCAGTGTAGCATAGGTTGTATTTTAACGATCATTTTTCCCATGGCCTTCCTGATTAAAAAAAAATCTAGCATGAGAAACAGATGCATTTTTTCCTATTTTATTTAATAAATTTCAACAAAATTTATTTTAAAATCATTTTTTCCCTGCGAAGTTTTTTTTTTTTAAAGATTTTATTTATTTATTTGATACAGAGAGAGAGATCACAAGCAGGCAGAGAGAGAGGAGGAAGCAGGCTCCCTGCCAAGCAGAGAGCCTGATGCGGGGCTCGATCCCAGGACTCTGAGACCATGACCCGAGCCGAAGGCAGCAGCTCAACCAACTGAGCCACCCAGGCGTCCCCCTGCGAAGTTTTATTTACATCAGATATTGGACTAGTTACAGGAAGTACAGAAAGAACAATCTAAAATTGTTTTTTTTTTTTTATCATCATGAAGTTAACAGTCTAGGGAAAGAGTCTTTGAAGTGAGGAAAAAAAAAACTGCTGCAAGGTATGTTAAGAGTTTAGATTGGAAGACTACGTTGGTCCTCCAGTGGCACAGAGAAAGAAGCTGCTTAAGGTCGTCCGACTTGGAGGAAAAGATTTCCTTCATAGAATCCCAGGGAAGATAATATTTCAGACAAATCTTAAGGCATGGAAGAGAGTCATCAGGATGTAAGGGGTTCTTGTGTGGTCGTGGTGGGGTCAGTGTCACCAGACGTCAAAAGGTTAGCCAGATGTGAGGTAGATTGGGGCAACAGTGAGAAATTCAGAATCTCAGTGCATACCCCATGCACAGGCAAGGGGCAGGATAGAAGCACAGAAGTCCTTTAATTAGACTTTACCTTGAATTATTTTATTTTATTTTTTAAAGATTTTATTTATTTATTTATTTATTTATTTATTTATTTATTATTTATTTATTTGAGAGAGACAGCAGGGTGGGCGTGGGCAGAGGGAGAGAGAGAGAATCTCAAGCAAACTCCATGCTGAGCACAGAGCCTGATGCAGGGATCGATCCCAGAACCCCGAGATCATGACCTGAGCTGAAACCAAGAGTTGGGCTCCCAACTGACTGAGCCACCCTGGCGCCCCTACCTTGAATTATTTTAAAGGTTGGTTAGATGAGGTTAGTGCATTTCAGGAATGGCATTCTGGCCGTCGTCTGAGAGCTGTAAGGTTGCAATCAAGAACCAATAAAGAAGTAATTTCGATGGTGAATACAGACTGAGGTGGGAGCCAGAATTATTATAGTTACTGTCCAGGATAAGAACTAGAGAGGTCTTACTTTTCACCTCACTTCATCTTCATGACGGTACTATACAGGTATTTTTATTATAGAGGATACAACTCTTTGGCTACAAGCTTAGGTATGGAATGTTATCACTTTATGTGTTCTATACTTATTCTGAATATGCTTTGGATTCCCTACCACTTGCATTAGAGAAGAAATCACAGTTAACTGACAAATTCATGTAACTGAGCTAATTCTGTCCATCAAAGCCTTGTAGCCAACGGTGTGTTTAAGTCCTGGAGAGCTGACATTGCTGAGGTCAGGGATGTATCTATCATCGGTCTCCGTCTGAAGCTGAAACCCCCTAAGTCATCCTGAGGGGGATCCATAGGGGCCATATCCAGTCCTTTGCATCTCATGCATGGATCTCTGCTTAGAAAACTTCAAAGCCAAATATTTGCCTATTTTCTTTATTACTTTTCTGTGTATTTTGTAAAAACATGGCCTTGAAGCAAGAGTTGACTCACAGTTTAGCTGTTGAATAGCACAAGTTGGCAGGGTAACAAGAAATCCTCCAGAAAATACACCGGTTGATATTCCAGGGTTTTTTTTGTTGTTATTGTTTTGTTTTGTTTTATTTATTTACAGAGAGAGAGAGAGATTTATTTATATCACAGGCAGGCAGAGAGGCAGGCAGAGAGAGAGGGGGAAGCAGGCTCCCCGTTGAGCAGAGTCTGATGCGGGACTCGATCCCAGGACCCTGAGATCATGACCTGAGCCGAAGGCAGAGGCTTTAACCCACTGAGCCACTCAGGTGCCCCAATATTCCAGTTTTTTATTAAAACGTCTTTGGTCCTATACTGAAACGTTTTATATTGAGACACTGTATTCAATTTTATGTTGAAACATTTTTTTCTCCATATTTACAAGTGAAGAGACAAAATCTACCAAATTATCTGTCGGGGAAAAGATGAGGACAGAATAGAGAGATTTGCTTTTTAAATTTCATTTTAGAATATATGTCACTGAGGGGGGAAGGTATCTGACTGGAATGAGAAGGTAATATCAGTAGAAAGCCAGATTATAAAAAATACAAACAAATAATTCAACCAAATTGCCTTTTCAGAATCAAAATGGAGGGGTGAGGCACTGTGTAAGTTAATAATTATGTTGCTATGGTTACTCTTCCTGATTGGAATGATACTGTTGAATGGTTGGTTATTTTTTTTTAAAGATTTTATTTATTTGTTTGAGAGAGAGAGAGAGAGAGAGAGTGAGAGAGAGCATGAGAGGGGAGAAGGTCAGAGGGAGAAGCAGACTCCCCATGGAGCTGGGAGCCCGATGCGGGACTCGATCCCAGGACTCCGGGACCATGACCTGAGCCGAAGGTAGTCGCCCAGCCAACTGAGCCACCCAGGCACCCTGAGTGGTTGGTTATTTTAAGTTTACTTCAGGTAACATTTAATTTATTGGGGAAAGGCACTTTATTTGCATCTAGACATATTTTTTTTAAATCATCCTTTCTATGGCATTTTGGTGCAGACCTATGGATGAAAATTAAAAATTAGTTGTTTACAGTTATAGATTTCTTTTTATTTTAAAGATTTTATTTATTTATTTGACAGAGAGAGAGAGATCACAAGTACACAGAGAGGCAGGCAGAGAGAGAAGGAAGAGGCTCCCTGCTGAGCAGAGAGCCCGATGTGGTGCTGGATCCCAAGACCCTGAGATCATGACCTGAGCCAAAGGCAGAGGCTTTAACCTGCTGAGCCACCCAGGCGCCCCTACAGTTATAGATTTCTTAAAAGTATATATTTGCATTTCAAGAACACAAAGCTGAATGGTTTCTTTCCATTTTGCCTTTCTGGGGAGATTATCGTGGAGGTCAACATAGAAATGTCCTACAATTGGGGGTTGGACAGAAGTGGAGTCATGTCATTATTGCTTACTAACACGTGATTGAGATCGAGTTAATTAAAATCTTTGAGCCTTAGTGTTCTAATTTATATAGCACAGACAACCATCTTAATAGCATGTAATAAGATGTGCACTAACTTGCTGGGAATCTGTTTCCATTATCCTGGACTGGCATTTCTATGGTTACAGCTATTAAAATTACAACCATAGAAAAGGGAAGAAAATAACAAGGCTCCATTCATTTGCAAATTTGGTTACAGGTTAACAATAACAATGTAACTACATTTGGGGAGTCACATCCAAAAGGAATATGCAAGGGAATTCTAGATTGTTTGCTATTAAATTTATGTGGCTGATGTCAGTGATGGAAAATCTTTATCATAGGAATTAACTTGCATCACTGTGTGTTAAATATACTTATTAACTCTTTTTGTGGTGTATGGCAGCCTGCAAACATTAGAGGAATAGAGAGTGAACATTGCATGGTGGTTTCCTTTGAGAAACTGTACCAAGTAGATGTTAAAAGACTCAGAAGCACTGCCACGCCAAGTCTGAGGCAAAAAAAAAAAAAAAAAAAAGCTGTAATACTAATCCTGTCTTTATTTAATATTTTTATATTTTGTTGGTTGTGGTGGTTGATCTTGTGTATAAACTTGACAGGGCCACAGGGTGCCCAGATATTTGGTCAAACATTATTCTGTGTTCCCGTGAAGATGTTTTTGGATGATATGAGTGTTTAAGCATACATTAAATAAAAGAGACTGCCCTTCCTGGTGTAGATGGGCCTCGCTCAATCAGTTGAAGGACGGTATAGCACTGAATAAAATTGCCTTCAAAATAAATCAGTTCCTTCCTGCTTTTGAATTCAAGCTGAAACATTGACTCCTCTTGGCTCTCTCAAGCCTGCCGGCCTCAGACTGGAACTACAACCTTTCTCAGAACTTCAGCTTGCTGATTCACCCTACAGATGGTAGGTCTTGGACTTGTCAACCTCTATAACTGTGTGACCCAATTTTTTTTTAAGATTTATCAACTTATTTTAGAGAGAGAGAGAGAGAGACTCTCCAGCAGACTCCCGACTGAGTGTGGTGCTCGAAGCAGGGCTCAATCCCAGGACCCTAAGATCAGGACCTGAGCCAAATCAGGAGCCAAATAAATGCTCAACTGACTGAGCCACCCAAGTGCCCCACCAATTCTTTATAATAAATCTCTCCTCTCCCCCACAGATAGTTAGATAGATGTAGATGGTTTTTGCATCTGTTTGTATTTATTTTTTTAAAAATACTACATAAAAATATTACGTATCTTGATTACTGAGTATAGCATCCTCTTATGTTTTGCACCCCAGGTGAGTTTCTCACTCACCCCACTAGTCCTGGCGCTGCATAGGACATATGTATACCTCTCCATCAATTTGTCTTTAGAAACTCAGAGGCTCTCCATGCCTTCTTCCTGAACACGTTTTTTACATCAACCTCATAGAATCCATTCTTTCTCTCCTTCTCTACCACTAGTGTTTCCAAACCTCACCCAAACCCTCGCGATAGCTTCCTATTTGACTTATTTTCCTCCAGAGCACATTATTCTTTGACTCATTGTTGTTGTTGTTGTTTTTTCCTTTGATCCATTTTTGTAAAAAAGCACTCTGACTACACCAATATTCCGCTTAAAAAATCTTCCTTTACTCATCATTTCCAATATTCTTAGCATTGTACAGAAATTATGTATATCTAACTTTGTTTTATGTCTTTCACCCTTGATAATACCCAGTGAGCTTAAGGCACATGAAAGCACTTGCCAAGGCCAAATAGGTAATGTTCTTTAACTGTGTCAGCTCTTTACATATGCAGGTTCTCCTACTGGGAGTCTGATGTACCCCACTTATTTTCACCATCCTGCCTAATTTTATCACCTAATATTTTATTTTTACTCTCTCTGCTTTAGAAAGCTTCACTTTTCCTCCCTGTCCTCTCATGGTTCTTATTATCTTGAGAGTGGTAGTACTTCTCACCATGACATTTTAACTATATTCTTAGAAATTTACCTCCCTCCACTAAACTGTTGGGGCAGGAAAGAGTGCCTTCCCTGTATTATGAATCTTTATACCTATCTCAGCGCCCAATCTTGGGGAGACTGGAGAAAGTTATAAGTTTCATGAAAGAGGTATAGTTAGAGGACTTTCTGATTATGCAAGAAATAGGTTGAAAGGCAGGGAAAATCCCTTAGGAAAGAGAAAATCTCTGGGATTATGGTGCCTGATATTTGGCATGTTTGGTGCCAAATATTCTCTATTTGAGGTTGTACAGCCACACATCTTACACAGTGTTAAAGAAGACAAGATCCACATAATTTGTCTTATATGCAATCAATATACATAAACCCAAATTTCTGTTCAAATTGAAAGATATAAAAAGCAATAGTTACAAGAATTGGAAACTTGGAAAACTTTTAGCCAGTTGGCATGGGATTCTCATTTCTTAATTTCACATTTACTGTACTTCATTACAAAAATTGAGTTCTCTGGAGCCCTATTCATGGAAACACTGGACTTTTGAGGATAGAAGATGAACTTTTTTTTTTTTTAACCACCTCTTCAATCCTGCCACCGTGTTTTTTTTGTTTTTTTTTTTTTAAGATTTATTTCTTTATTTGACAGAGAGAGAGAGATCACAAGTAGGCAGAGAGGCAGGCAGAGAGAGAGGAGGAAGCAGGCTCCCTGTTGAGCAGAGACCCCGATGCGGGGCTCGATCCCAGGACCCTGAGATCATGACCTGAGCCGAAGGCAGAGGCTTTAACCCACTGAGCCACCCAGGCGCCCCATGCCACCGTGTTTTGACCTGGCTGTGTCCTGACTGTCCTGAAATACTTCGTATACACTCACTGCCTCCAGCCAGTACTTATTTCTGCCTCTGTTTTCGTTGCTTTTAATAACGGATCCTTAGTTCTTTTCTCAGAATCTGAGGATGAATTCTCCTGTGTAACTCCCCTGGAGGCTTTATTCTCCACAGGGAAACTCGAGGGATTTGTCTTTGCCTATGATCTAAATTCCAGTCAATTTAAACGTGTTGCCTACCTTTGCCGCCACGTTTAATCTTTGTAAATCCCAGGCAACCACTGAATAATCAACCCACAGATTCTGCTAGAAATCCCTATACATTTCCCGGCTGGGTTCCATTTATTCAGAAGTCTTTTGGGGTGCTTGGGTGGCTCAGTGAGTTAAACGTCTGCCTTCAGGTCAGGTTGTGATCCCAGGGTCCTGAGATCCAACCCGGCATGGGGCTCCTTGCTTGGCGGGGAGTCTGCTTCTCCCTCTCCCATTCCCCCTGCTTGGGCTCTCTCTCTCAGCCAAATAAATACATAAAACCTTTTTAAAAAAGTCTCGTTCTTCTTAAAAAGATCGCAGATTCCGTCCTCCCTGCCCCACCTAAATTTTGTTTACCATTTCTGCCCTTCTTTGAAAAAGAAAATTGAAAACTGATCCAGATTCTCCCAGAGGGATTTTAATTAGGGCACATTTCAGAAAGCACCACTTTCCTGGCCTTTTTGAGCTCTGAATTCTACAGTGGTAAAAATCTCTACAGGCAGCAAAATGTACGTTCACTTAAAGCGTGTGTTTTTGTGCAAGTTCTTGAAATACAGTTTTTAAATGCCATGCATAGAGAAGGGGGAAGAGTAGCTTATTTTATACTTTATCATTCCACAACTTAAAATAGCACTTCTGAGTCAGAAATTTCTTTGGAAATAAATCTCCAAATTATAAGTGAGGTTAAAAGACCTACACCTCAGGTCACACAGAAGGTAAGAAACAGGATTGTAATAGGATGAGATCTATGTTTCCGGGTATGATAGTGCTCCTAAAATGTCATTGTATAACCATGCCCCCAAAGGAAATGGGAAATTCGAGATTAGGAAAAATACTTAGCATCCTTGACTGTTCATATTTGTCGGTAGCTAACACCAGGTCGTCCACCATCAAGGTTGACTTTTTAAAAAGCAAACTGTAGGTATAAAAAGCCCTTTTACAAAGCCCCAGCAAAGGATACATTATTTTGCTCGTATAATTTTCTCGCCGTGATGTTCGTGTGGTGAAGGGCTGAGTTCTCTCCTAGGGGAGTCATGTGAAACGTTGACTGTGAACTTTGTGTGCCTACTGGCTAATGGTTTGAGTGGTCCTGATGGAAGACAGGGCTTCACCTGTGGACTCTTGGCATCCAAGCTCTGCCTTAGGGTGGGTGGAAATGCCCCCTCCTATCCTACCTCGTGACAGTCCTTTAAATAGGTAAAGACTCTGAAGCCATTCCATTCCACCTTAGGCTTCCCCGGTTCTGGTCTTCCTCTGAATGCTCCGAACACTCCAGCATGCTGGTCTCCTTTCTGGGAAGCTGTGCCAGACATCCTCAATGTGCTATTTATTTCTGGAGGAAAACCCGATTACCTGTAGGAGGTGAGTGCACCCTACAGTATCTGCCACCAAGAACAGTCAATGTCTGCTCCAAGAAGACTCCCTCCCCCCACCGGCGTAGTTTTCTCAAACCCATGGAAGCCTAAGTGGGCCATGGCATGGTGAGTATATCATACTTGCTTACTTCCTCTCCATAGGTCTGACTCTGAAAATGTTTATTGGCTTTTCAGTTCACTCCTCTGCAAACAAGAAAACCACCACCTTTGAATGTGTTCAACGGTCAGTGTTTCCCAGGATTAGCAGCCTCCATGAACATTGCTGACTGCTTACTTTGTGAGTTTCCGCTAAGAGAACACAAGAAAGCTTGCTCTGAAATTCAGGATGCGAAGGTTTTGTTGGGAAATAGATCCCACACTAACTCTGCCTCCAGGCAGCCTAAACTCCTCATCATAGATATAGTGAAGATTCTACCAGTTCCCATCTTTTTAAATAGAATTAGATGTTCCCAATAAGTAAATGTTACAGCTCTTAAATTCTGGACACGGCTAGGAAAATTATGCAGGTCTGTGTTTCCTAAAGGTGTTTGCCATAACCTTTTTGTACTACTCGCAAACATGCAATATCCACAGAGACTAATAGGATATTTTCTTTTTAAAATTAAGGCTATAACTCCTACCCCTCGGAAGACTTGTTTTCTTATCCCAAACTGCTGTGCCTTACAGATTTGTAGTACTAAAAATAACACTTTCTAGAAAAGTATTGGGTCATTATTTCACATCAAATCAAATAGTTAATCCAAGGGACTATGTCAGAAAAGCTTTAGCGAGGGATTTGTATTGTGGGGGAGTGGTAGACCCCCTTTGGCTTCTGAAGAATGTCTAGGGTCAGTTATCAAGCCAATGTATTTGTCACACATTCTGATCTTTACTATCTATATGCTCATGATCTTCAAATGTTTATCTCAAGTAAGGTATTCCTGAGCGTGAGACGGACATAGCCACACCCAGGGTCCTCCTGGAAAATTTCGTTTGAATTGTATCTCTTCAAGCTCAAGGAAAACCCTGAACTTACCTCGTTCACCAGCTCCTTGTCTCCCCCACCTCGAAAAAGGATCCTGAGAGCTTTCCACCTACCTCTCCCCTGTTCCTCATCGCAGTATATCACCAACCAATGCCAATTATATTGCATGAGAGTCTTCTGAGTATGAGCCCTCTCCTCTCTCACAAAAATCTCCATTTTTCCCTCATTGCTTCCCCCCCCTTAATAACACATTATTTTTTAGTGTGGTAAAACTTACATGCCATAGATTTTACCGTCTTAACCATTGCTCGGTTGAGTGGCATTAAGTACATTCGTATTGTGCGACCATCCATCTCCAGAATTCTTTTATGTTCCAAAGCTGAAACTCTGTCCTCGTTAAACAGGAACTCCCCCTCCCCCAGTCCCTGGCAACTATCATGCTGCTTTCTATCTCTGTGAGAGCGTGGCTGCTCTAGGGACCTCGTGTAAGTGGAGTCACATAGTCTTTGTGTTGGCGTGACTGGCTTCTGTCACTTAGCCTAATATCCTCAAATTTCATCCAAGTGTAGCGCTCTCCCTCTTCAAGGCTGAATACTATTCCACTGTATACATATACCACATCTTGTTTATCCACTCATCCATTGGTGGGCGCTTGCTCAGTATGCTTCCACATTATAGCTATTGTGAATACTGCTGCTTTGAATGTGGGTGCACAAATATCTTTTTGAGACCCTGCGTTGAATTATCTGGGGTATATACCCAGACATGGAATTGCTGGGCCATATGATAATTCTATATTTAATCTCTGGAGAGTGGCCATACTGATCTCTGTAGCAGCTCTACCATTTTGCATTCTCACCAACAGGATACTAGGGTTTCAAATTCTCTATATCCTTATCAGTCAACTCTTATTTGCTATTTTTTTCCTTGATGGTAGACATGGCAATGTGTAGGAGGTGATATCTCATTGTGGTTTTAATTACATTTCCCTAACAATTAGTAGCGTTGCACATTTTTTCATGTGTTTGCTTGGTATGTGTATTTGGGAAAATGTTTGGTTCAAGTCCTTTGCCCATTTTTGAATCAGTAGTCTGTTTTTGTTGAGTTTTAGGGATTCTTTATATATTCTAGATAGTAATCTTATATATATGATTTGTAAATAATTTTCTCTCAGTGGATTAATTTTCTATTCTATTAATAGTGTCTTTGGATCCACCAAAGTTTTTAATTTCTATGAAATCCAATTTATGTTTTCTTTTATTGTTTGTGCCTTTAGCGTAACATCTAAGAAATCATTGCCAAATTCAATGTCATGAAGGTTTGGGCTCCCATATAAATTTTAGGATGGGTTTTCCATTTCTGTAAAAAAGTTCATTGGGATATTGATAGCATTTCCATTGAACTTGTGGAGTGCTTTGGGTAATATTGACATTTTAATGATATTAGGTCTTCCTATCCATGAAGGTGAGTGTCTTTCCATTTACCAATGTCTTCTATAATTTCTTTCAATAATTTTTTGTAGTTTTCATGTTGATATTTTTTACCTCCTTGGTTAAGTTTTTTTTAATGCTATCGTAAATGAAATTGCTTTCTTAATTTCCTTTTCAGATTGTTCATTGTTATGTGTAAAAATCTAACTGATTTTTTTGCATTTATTTTGTATCCTACTACTTTGTAGAACTCGCTTATTCTGTGTGTGTGTGTGTGTGTGTGTGTGTGTGTGTGTGTGTGATCTTTAAGATCTTTTGCAAATGGGGCACCTGGGTGGCTCAATCAGTTATGTGTCCGACTCTTGATTTTAGCTCATGTCATGATCCAAGGGTCAAGAGATTGGGTCCACATCTGGCTCAGTGTTCAGCGGGGAGTTTGCTTAGGATTTTTTCTCTCTAGGGTGTCTGTGGCTCAGTTATTAATCATCTGCCTTTGGCTCATGTCATGATCCTGGGGTCCTGGGACTGAGTCCTACATTGTGCTCTCTGCCTGGTGGGGAGCCTACTTCTCCCTCTCCCACTCCCCCTGCTTGTGTTCCCTGTCTCCCTATAA
This sequence comes from Nasua narica, assembly GCA_028533885.1. Lineage (NCBI taxonomy): Eukaryota > Metazoa > Chordata > Mammalia > Carnivora > Procyonidae > Nasua > Nasua narica. The sequence continues at coordinate 3,490,518 of CM052806.1, forward strand.
ATAAAATCTTAAAAAAATATTCTCTCTCTCCCTCTCCCTTGCCCCTCTCCCCTACTCTCTCTCTTTCTTTCAAATAAATAAATGAAATCTTTAAAATTGATTTTCTGCATATAAGATCATATCATCTGTAAACAGACAATTTTACTTGATCCTTTCCAATTAAGATACTTTTTATTTCTTCTTCTTGACTAATTGATTTGTCTAGAAATTCCCAGTATTATATTGAATAAAAGAGGCGAAAGGGAACATCTTTGCTTTTCCTTGATCTCAAAAGGAAAGCTTTCAGTCTTTCACCATTGACCATGTTGTTGGCTGTGGGTTTTTCACATAGAGTCTTTATTGTGTTATGATAGCTTCCTTCTATTCTCTGTTGAGTGTTTTTATCATGACAGAGTACTGGATTTTGTCAAAAGTTTTCTGCATCAATTGAGATAATGTGTGATTTATTGTTCATTTATTCTGTTAATGTTATGTATATTGTTGATTGATTTCATATGCTAAGCCATCCAGGAGTAATTTCTACTTGGTCATGGTATATAATCCTTTTAATATGCTACTGAATTCAGTATCCTACTAACTTGCTGAGGATTTTTGCATCAGTGTTCAAAAGGGATATAGTTTCATAGGTTTTTGTTTGTTTTTGTAATGTATTTATCTTGCTTTGGTGTCAGGGTAATTTTCATTGAACGATTTAGGAAGTGTTACTTCCTCTTTAATATTTTGGAAAAATTTGACAAGGAATGGTGCCCTTTATATGTTTAGCAGAATTAACCAGTGAAGCTATCAGATCTAGGGCTTTTCTTTGTTGGTAGAGTTTTGATCACAGAATCAATCTCTTTAGTAGTTATAGATCTATTCGGAGCTCTTTTTCTTCATGATTCAGTCTTGGTAGGCTTTGTAAATGGTAACTTATCCATTTCAGTTGGGTTATCCAGTGTGTTGGTGGTACAATTTTTTATAGTGCTTTTTTTAGACTCCATTTTTATTTTTGTAGCCTCCCCTTTTGTTCTGATTTTATTAATTTTCATGTTCTCTCTTTTTCTTGTAGTCTATCTAGCAGCAAATTTGTCAATTTTGTTGGTCTATTTGAAGAACCAGCATTTGGTTTTATTCACCCTCTCTGTTGTCTTTCTATTCTCAATTTCTTTGATCTCTGCCATAATCTTTCTGATTTCTTCCTTTGTTAGCTTCGAGTTTAGTTTGTTCTTTTTCTTATTCCATAAGCTGTAAGGTTAGGTTATTGATTTTAGTCATTTCTTCTTTTTTAATGTGAGCTTTTATAACTATAAATCTCCCCTTGGCAGTGCTTTTGCTGCATCCCCTAAGTTTTAGTATGTTGTGTTTTCATTTCATTGTCTCAAGATATTTCCTAATTTCCGTTTGATTTCTTTTAGTCACTGATTGCTTAAGAGTGTGTTGTTTAATTTACACAAATTGTCAAATTTTCCAGTTTTCCTTATGTTATTGATTTCCAACTTTATCCTATTGTTGTTGGAGAAGACACTCTGTCTTTTTTAATATACTGAGACTAAATTTATGGCCAAACATATGATCTATCCTGGAGAATGCCCCATGTGCACTTGAGAAGAATGTGTTTTTATTCCACTATTGTGGAGTCGAGTATTCTGTGTCTGTCTTATATCGAGTTAGTTTGTCTTCCCCATTACTTTTTCCATGAACTCTATGCTCTTTGGTGTGGCATTTCACTCCTTTGTGATCAGCCTCATAAAAACCTGCCACACTTACATCCTGCTATCCCCAAGCTCATCCTGAGTGATGGTGGCCATGAGGATTCATTTGCCAATCTGCGTGTAACGCACTTTTTCATCCACTGTTGTCTCTGTCCCCATATGTTTTCTCCATTCTGTACTCACCATTTCCAAACATTCTTCTTTTAAGACCCAGAACATACATCTCTTCTTCAAGGAAAATGTTCTGGATTTCTGCAGGGTGACTTAGCAGTCCTTCCTTATGCTCTGATGTCTGCCCGGGTTAAGCATGCATCACAGTATGTTGTAAATGTTTAAAATTTCCATATCTTTTAGACTGTTTTAAAAACTTTCCTGTGCCAGTACGAAGCTGGTCATTTGTTCTCTGAATTCAATTATAAAACTTGACATAGTCTTTCACTCTTAGCCCCAGTTGATGGAGTTCCAAAGGGAAAGACAATGTTTATTCAACAGAATTCTTGTAGCCTGTCTTCTTGACACATACCCACACACAGCACAATGGGGACACTAAAAATTTTAATGCGTGAAAGATTGGATCTCAGTCCTGTTGTCTTCTCTTCTCAAAGCTTCCTTGGTAGGGTGCATGGTTGGCAAAGTCGGTTAAGTATCCCACTCTTTGTTTCAGCTCAGATCCTGATCTCAGGGTCCTGAGATTGAGTCCTGTAATGGGTTCCATGCTCCACATCGGGCTCCACGCTCAGTGTGGAGTCTTCTTGAGATTCTCTCTCCCTCTCCTGCTCAAGCTCTCTCTCTCTCTCTCTCAAAATAAACAAACAAATAAATAAATCTTTTTTTAAAAAAAGGTTCTTTGGCACGGCACATGTCTCTTGTTTTTTGTTTTGTTATGTTTTTGTCCCTCGATAAAGGACCGGCGGGGCTTCCCTTGGTCACTATGTTGAAGGGGGGCAGGTTCAGCTTTCACAGTCTCTGGGGTTCTCATTTGATGAGTTCATCTGCTCATTGCTCACTGATTAGAAAAGACTGTCACATTGTAGGATAGCTGAGAGTTCAAGATTATTGGGACTATGGGCATATCATTTTTCCCATTTAAAATTGCTATGAAACGGAACATTACGCTTGATATAGATCACATTTCAATATCATCTCTGGCTCTCCGAAACTCGCATAAGTAGCCATTGTAAAATTTGGCCTGCTATATAATCAGTGAGCTGCAAAAGGACACCATCGAGGAGGAAACATCATTGGAGCCATGACATATATTATATGCTGGGTACAAATGGCACCGGACATAAGAAAGCACACAAGCGTGCATGACGATCTCGCTTCATTGTGTGGTGTGAAAAACCCAACACCCCCTCCAGCCCTGTCCATTAAGACTGGTTAAGGGAAAAGGAAAGGAGCAGAACTGCGTTTTTTTGTAGTTAATGGTGATGCATGCGCTATCAATGTTCTCACAGTCCTTGGGGATCAAGCTCCAAAAGATGTACATGATGAATTCTGGCACCTGCGCTAGTAACTTCCTAGTTAGGGATGGTGAGAAACTGGGGACGGGCTGGAAGGTTTCACTGGTTGGATTACTTGTAGCATCATGAGGCTAGACCCCAGCATGCTTTCACTAAGCTTCTCTTTTCCTTTCTCTGCATTTCCTCCCTAACGTGTCCTTCACCTCTGGCTCAAGTCTTTCATGTGGCATGGCAATTCTGCACGAAAAGTCCCAAAGTAAAAATTACCCCAAATGATCCACCTGTGTTATTTTCTGACATCTGGATGCTTTTTGTTTCAGTTTCTTATCGTTGCCTAACAGTGTCAAAAGGAGTGGATCGAAACACCAGCCATTTATTACACCTCATAATTCTGTGAGTTATCTGAGCCCTGCTGAGCAATCTTTCTGCTCTCTGGTGCTTTGACTGTGGTTGCTCATGGTGCTTTGACTGTGGTTCCGGAACCCACTGGAGGCTCCACTGGGTCTGGGACTTTCAAAAAGACGTCACTCACACCTCCCACAGTGGTGCTGCCTCAGGCATCTCTCTTCCTCCAGTGGTCTCAATGTGCTTGCTTGGAGTGTGAAGACCAGAGCCCAAGAGATTAGAATGAAAGCTGCCAGGCCTGTTAAACCTAAAACTAGCAAGGTGTCAAGTCAGAAGCCCACCCCGATTTGAGGGAAGAGATATCCATATGGGGCCAGCAATCGGTTGTTGGAGGCCATCTTTAAAGGTAACCTGCCACACCACAGTTCATTCCAAAGACTCCTCCAGAACATCTTTCTTGAGTCCCGTAGGTCCCTAATCCCGGGCTGGGATGGAAGGTATCAGGCTGAGTGTGAATGAAGGCACTATATAACTCTCACACGTAAAGAAATCAGGATGGGAATTGGGCCCCACAACATGGTGGTGTCCCCCCATGAAATGCATCTTCAGCTGGATGCTTCTCTTGAAACATGAAACCCTAGTTGCAAATAGTTTTCTGTGATCATTTTCAGAAAAGGACTTCGTTTCACTCTGAAGGAATTTCTTATCCCAAATCCCTGGTTTTTCTTTTACAAAGACCTCAAGCCAACAGAGGCTGGAAGTGTGTACAGGTCGACAATGCCCTGACTTTACAGCTCACCTGGCTTTCCCAGCCCTCAGAGATGTATTCAGGGTAAACCACTCAACTCCCCTTGGCCTCTTTACTCACATAGAACTGAAGAATTTGACTTACATTCTATAAAAATGTCAAAAATGGATCCTGTTTCCCGGGTTTAACCTTAACATTGTAATCAATCAACCTGGTGTTTTCGTCCAAATTCTTCATCCAGATGTGTTAGGCTTTGTGCAGAGAATCATGGGGGATGACCGTCTGAATATTTTCTTTTCCCCACTAATGCTTTAGCATTATATAGACGAGGATTCAGTGGGCACTCAGGCATCATAAGGAACTGTCAATTCTGGTTTTTGAAAAATGAACCAAACCTGCAAGGAATTCAAGTCCAGATAATGTTGTTTGGCACCGCACCTCAATGAATAATTCAGCTAATTTGCACCATAGTTATTTGCACATTATGAATGCACATGCTTTGAAAGTATTTCTGTAACTTTGCCATATTGCTTATGAAATGCCTTCTGAAAATGGAATGCCACGTGTGAATATAAGTCCACATTTAAAGAGTATGTGAATTGCAACTCAGTGACCTTGTGAACAACTTTGCCACTCCTACTGACTATTTTTATAAGAGTGTGGTTAGGAAAGGCTCTCCCATTTAAAGGTTTGGGGAACAAAAAAGTCTCATCTTTAATATGTATGTTTGGAAAAGAATCAATTTCTTGGTTGTAGAGAAAGATTGATTTTTTTCTGTTTATACCTTTATTATCTGTCAACTTGTGTTTTAAATTGTTATGATTGGTTGAATCACTGAGACCTCATAGACCTCATTTAATTATTTACACCACTTAAGGAATTCTGTCATCCAGGAGTGAGCAAGTGTGAGTGAGTGAAAGAAAGAGGGGGTAGAGAAAGGAAAGAATTTAATATCCCTGGGGACAGGGGGTTCTGTTTATTAGTTTCTATGTCTTGTTTTAGGCATAGTTCTCCAGAGAAACAGAACCAATAATTTTATTTATTTATTTATTTGGCAGAAAGATAGAGCCCAAGAGCACAAGCAAGGGGACTAGCGTAGGGAGAGGGAGAAGCAGGCTTCCAGCTGAGCAGGGGGCCCGATGTGAGACTCCAATCCAGAACTCTGAGATCATGACCAGAGCTGAAGGCAGATGCTCAACTGACTGAGCCACCCAGGGGTCCCCAATAATGGAGTTTATTATTTATTTTTTTTTAATTAGGAAGAAATGACTTATACACGGATGGGGGCTGAGACGTCCTCCAATCTGTTTTGTGCAAGCTGGAGACCCGGGAAAGGCAGCGGCACCATTTGGTCTCAGCTCAGATGCCTGAGGACCAGAAGGCTCAATGGTATAAATCTCAGATAAGGGATGTCCCAGCTCATGCACGGGGGCAGGAACAGATCGGATGGTGCCTGCAGCATCGACGGGGGTGATTACTGAGGCCGCTGATTCAAATACTAATCTCATCTAGAAGCATCTTCACTGACACACCCAGGAATAATGTTGAATTTGGGGATTCCATGACCAATCACACTGACACAGTAAATCAAAAAGAGTTAATACGGTCCATCATAGTCTGTATTCCACAGTGCCTGACACTGTGGAGAAGGTGCCTGAGATCCGTGGATGAGCAACCGAGGTCCTTCGTCCTGTTTCTGGAACCCATACAACTGGCACAAGCAAAGAATCTATTTCTCAGTAAGTGTGTCACTCACTACACACACAGAAAATATTTGTGCAGAACTTGGTTCCCTTCCATGTTGTGCCTCCATATTGAAAATGAGCTGATGTGTCAGAATGTAGGGAGTCCTGACATTTTTGTTTGGAAATCTATGCTTTCTAGGTAATATGTAATTATTTTGATATAATAATACACAAAATACATCTTACCATCACATAACAAACGTGCCTACTGATCTGTGCCCCCATCATGTCTCTTGTTCTCCATAGCCAGCGTCTATGATAGTCTGAGAGAGGCAGCCCACATCACATTTCTTTAGGTTGACTTTGATCTTCATAAATTGATATGCATAAGCTGCTCTTTTCTGATGGGAAAATGCTTACCACTCTGTAGGCACTTGATGCAGCTCAAGAAAATCCTGCACAATGCAATTTTCATATTATTTTCAGAATTATGTTATATATCTGGGGATGAGATGACTTTTTACATAAAGAAAACTTGGATTGTAAATCAATTTGGGCTTTTTACATTTGGTTTTATACAGAAAATGATGTATTGAATAAACCTAGATCTTAACAAAGCCATTTTCATTCCTAATCATTGATAATCAGTGTTATTCTCAAGCCCTTCTCTGCTTTTGTTTAGCTCAGTTTTCTGTCGCTGCGGTTTATATAATAAAATCCTAAAATCTGTCATTGCCACAATGCTCTTTCACTTGTTCCAACCACCTATAAACCACTAGTCTCTCTGAGAAAGCCACGAAAGAAATCTGGCTAGTTTTAGTCTGTGAGCTAAGCCTAGAGCAAACTAGGTACTTGGAGTAACCCCAGAACACATGAGAAACCAATGCAAAAATAAAAGGCAGCTTTATTTACACCAGTGTTTGCATAATTATTGTTGAAGTACATATATTGTTCTGCACGGAATTTTGACAGGAGATGTAGGAGAGTGAGGATATTGGCAATCTTCTGAAATGAAAAAAAAAAAAGCTGATGTGTCAAGAATTTAAGAAATAAAACAAACGGGCAAAGGCAGAAAAAAGAGAGGGACAAGTCAAGAAACAGACTCCCAACTACAGAGAACAAACTGGTGGTTATCGGAGGGAAGTTGGGTGGGGGGATAGGGGAAACAGGTGGCGGGGATTCAGGAGGGCACTCGGGATGCACACGGGGTGATGTATGTTAGTACTGAATCACTATATTGTACACCCGAAACTAATATAACACTGTATGTCCGTTAACGGGAATTAAAATGAAAACTTACAAGAATAAAAACCCTTAAAAAATGCTTAAAAATTTAAAAAATAATAATTTATAGCAGACCAGGCGCTGAGCCGAGCGAGATGTCTTTCCAATGACCTGAGCTCCAAGCCTGCCAAGGGGATGGACCCCTGGGATGTTGACCTATAATTCACCCAGCGTCAAAGTAAGCACTCAGGCCAAGTGTTGGGTTGTCAATATTCATTTTTCCGTTATTTCCACGACTTAACAGGTGAGCACTTAGCAAGGGACTGTCTACGGCATTTGGGAAGGGCCAGAAAGGCACGAAAATCCCTGTGGGAATGACAAAGAGCATACGCCGATGTGATCTGACACTGGGATTTCACTAGTTACCCTTCAGACAGTGACAGCGTGGCCTTGCTGGGGGAACA
>CM052806.1:3498637-3520551 GCA_028533885.1 Nasua narica
GGAGAAAAGGGGAACCCTGCTCCACTGTCAGTGGGAATGCAAGTTGGTGCAGCCACTTTGGAAAATAGTATGGAGATTCCTCAGGAAATTAAAAATAGAGCTACCCTATGACCCTGCAATTGCACTACTTGGTATTTACCCCAAAGAAGCAGATGCAGCACAAAGAAGGGCCACGTGTACCCCAATGTTCATAGCAGCAATGACCACAATCACCAAACTGTGGAAAGAACCAAAATGCCATTCAACAGATGAGTGGATAAGGAAGATGTGGTCCATCTATACAATGGAATATTATGCCTCCATCAGAAAGGATGAATACCCAACTTTTGTATCAACATGGACAGGACTAGAAGAGATTATGCGGAGTGAAATAAGTTAAGCGGAGAGAGTCAATTATCTTATGGTCTCACGTGTGGAGCATAAAGAAAATCATGTAGGCCATTGTAAGAAGGAAGGGAAGGGTGAAGGGGTGGAAATCAGAGGGAGAGACGAACCAGGAGAGACTGTGGACTCTTTTCTCTCTTTTTTTCAAATTTGAAGTTAGCTATTGTGGAAGTCATGTTATATGACAGGCAGAGCATGTGGTGGTCTCAAACCTGCCTATTTATTGATTCATTTTAAACAGCTTTATGGAAGTAGAACTGATACACAATAAGCCGCACACTTGTAATCAATGAGTTCGACGAGTTCGGACATAACGTCCACCCACCATACCGTCACCGCAGCTGGTGTAAGAGACCTATTCATTACCTCCAAGAGTTTCCCCAGGTCTCTCTGTCTTTAATTCCTCTTTTTCTTCATTGCCAAGAACACTTATCAAGAATCACCCTCTCAACAAGAAGTAATCCCACGATACAGCCTTACTGGTCACTGAAGCTGATGCATCTTGCATTACCGACATTTCGTACCAATCAAACAACTCCCATTCCTCTCCCTGGCCCCTGACAGCCTCTGTTTTATTCTCTGCGCCTATGAGTTTGAATATTTTGGATCCCTCATAGAAATGACATCATGGAGTCCTTGCCTTCTGTGACTGGCTTATTTCAGTTAGCATAGTGTTCTCTAGGTTCATCCGTGTTGCCAACAATGACATAATCTCTTTTTTTCTTTTTCTAAAAGGATGGATAATATTCCATTATATGTGTATACCAGATTTTCTTTACCCATTCATCTGTCAGTGGACATTTGGGTTGTTTCCATAACCTGACAGCTATGAATAATGATGCAATAAACACAGGAGCGCACTTATATCTCTGAGATCCTAAATTCAATTCTTCTGAATATACACAAAGAAGTAGTAGTCCTATTTTTAATTTTTAAGGAACCTCCATAATGTTTTGCTTTGTGGCCTCACTATTTCACATTCCCATCAACAGTAGAGAAGAAGAAGCAAAGACTTGTAATCTTTTGTTTTTCTGGTAAGAGCCATCCCAAACTGATAATGAGATGTCCTCTCACTGCGATTTTGATTTGCATTTTCCTGATGATGACTGATATCGAGCACCTGTCAGTCATTTTCATGTCTTCTTGGGAGAATGTCTATTTAAGTCTTTTGCCCATTTAAAAAAACCAGGTTATTGAGTTTCTTGCTATTGAGTTGGAGGAGTTATTTTATGTTTTGGATATTAACCCCTTATCAGATATACAGTATGACAGTTCATTTTATGGGCCAAATTGACAGGGTCAGAGGTGCCCAGATTAGACGTTATTTCTGGATTTGCCTCTGGGGGTATTTCTAGGTGAGATTAGCATTTAAATCTGTAGACTTTGTTGAGTAGATGGCCCTCCTCAAAGTGGATGAGCACCATCCAATCCATCTAGGACCTGAATAGAATGGAAAAGGGGGAGGAAAGAGGAATTTGTTCCTTTGTTTCCTGCCTGCCTGTTGAGCTAGGATGTTGATCTTCTCTCATCCTTGGACTGGAATTTACAACACCAGCTCCCCTGCTTTCAGGCCTTTAGGCTAGAACTATCCCTACTCCACTCACTTTCCTGGATCTCCAGCTTGCAGTCAGGACCTCAAGGGTTGTCCAGCATCCATCATCTTGTGAACCAATTCATCATAATAAATCCTGTGTGTGTGTGTGTGTGTGTGTGTGTGTGTAGTTGATTCTGTTTCCCTGGAGAATCCTGACTAATACACATGGTTGGCAAATATTTTATCTAGCTCTACAGGTTGCCTTTTCATTCTGTTGATCGTGTCTTTGGCTGTACAGAAGCCTTTTGGTTTGATGAAGTCCCACGCATCTACATATAGACCAATGGAACAGAATAGAGGGCCTTGGAAAATACCCACACAACTGATCTTCCATGAGGGTGGCAAGGACACACGATGAGGGAGAGACAGTCTCTTCAACAAATGGTCTTGGGAAAACTTGATAGTCACGTGCAAAAGAATGCAATTGGATCCCCATCGTACGCCATACATAGTTGCAAAACAGGTTAAAAACTTATAGATGTAAGACCTGAAACTACAAGAAGAAAATACAGGGGGAAGAGCTTCTTGACATTGGTCTTGGCTATGATTTCTTGTGCCATTCCCCAAAAACACAAGCAACAAGTGCCAAACTGGACCAGTGGGTCTCTATCAAACCTAACCTGTCTTTTACACTTTGACTTAGGTCATGCACTATAGGTGGGAGAAGGAGGCGAACTGTAAGGGGCCAGTACTGAGTCCTAAGTTAGCATCTGGTGGCTCAGTGGCCACTCTGATGTCCTACCTACACAATAATTTCTGGAGGAATGCCAGTGGGCACATCTGACGTTTGCCTTCAGGGTTTGGGAAAAGAGGATGGGGGGAAAGCAACAAAGATACAGAGAAAACACATTTATTTTCCCCACCTGCCTCAGGGTAACGGCTACCCGCAACTAGAATTCTCCTGAATCAGAGTTCCCTCATCATTTTTCCCTCTTCCCCTTGTCCTTTACGTTGCATTTCTTATTCTTCGATATTGATTTTTGGTTTGATTTCATGCACGGCTTGAACGACTCCAATTTCTATTCAAAATGGTAGAAATACAGACATGTCAAGAGACAAGAGATGCAGAGAGGCAGAAGAAACAAATAGAAAATGTGCCTTTACAGGGCTTATCCTATACGCATTCTCATTTGGACTACAAAGCAGTCAATTTAGAAGACGTATTTAAAGAAATAATTTCAAGGCAAGGGAAGATGGAGGAGAAAAAAGAAAAATAGGGAGAGAAAGCAGAAAGCAAGACCACTTCAACATTTTTCTTAGGAGTTCAGGACAGGGAAATGAAATGTATTACTGGAGTGGTTTCCTTTTTGTTTTATATTAAAACAGGTCAAGTGGAACCAGGATTATTACCGCTATTCCAATAAACTGTAAGATTTCCATCGGTAACACTGACACTATTTTTGTTGTTAGTTTCACCTTGCAGCACAAATGCACTGAGAGGTGTCCTCCATTAAATTTCAAACGTGTTTGAACAGCTGGGCTTTTAGAAATATATTGATACTGGCGTCTATTTTAATGCAAAATTTATAAAAGAGAAGGGTAAAAGTTCGAAGAGTTCCCAAGTGGTGGCATTACTTATCATAGCTATTTTGCCTACTTTTTTTTTCCTGAAGAAATTATCAGGCAGGAAACTCAATTTTAAAACATCGAATGATGAAATTCATCCCGTGTCTAGAAAACTGCTTGAAGTGAAGGCTATTGCAGTTATGTTAGCGAATTTTTGATGGATTCTGTAGCATTATCTGATAATAAGAAATGAAAAGGAGAGAAGCAATAACAATGCATACTTTACCCATCTTTGCTTTCTCTTTTTCCATCACTCATTTAAAATCTCCCAAGGTGCTGCTTTTCCTAAAGTGTTTATTCCACAAAATATTAACCTTGCAAGCTCTTCCTATAAAACAGGTATCAATGGACTCTCTGCCTGTCTCTAAAGCAGCTGGGAACTGGATTCTTTGGGCATTTATAATGCGTACGTAAGTCCTGTGGTCAGTCATGAGGCAAACATCTGACCTACAGCCAACACTCACCTGCCTGGAGGTGATAGATGAATTCCAATAATCATAAATATATTTTCTTCAATGGAAGTGGTCCAGGTGTTCCTAAAATCCTTATAAACACTGGCACATCAGCCTCCTTGGCTCCTATCTCTTCCCCATTTTATTTTATTTACTTATTTTTATTTTATTTAGAGATTTATTTATTTATTTGAGAACGAGAGTGCAGGTGCACGCAAGGGGGAGGGGCCAAGGGGGAGAGAAGGAGAACGTCCAGCAGACTCTCCACTGAGCCCAGAGCCCAGCATGGGCCTCGATCTCCTAACCCTGAAATTGGGACCTGAGCTGAAACCAAGAGTCATCTGCTTAGCCAACAGAGCCATCCAGGCGCCCCTCTCTCCCCCACTTTAAAATGGAGGCACTCCGTTTATTTTAGTGCATCTCATGCCCCGTCCTCAAGAGTTTCAGCATTATATCCTCATTTGTTGCGGTGCATACATGAGAAGAGCTTTTAGCTCATTGTCACCAAGTGCTTAGTAATTTGATTGAGAAGCCTGACAATTGTGAACAGCACAGTGGCTTAGTTGGCTGTGTCTTCTCTAAGTTATGGCGATTGTCTCGGCAAATTTCAAACCCCCGTCAATGAAGCCTTGGCATCAGATTACCCTCTCCACTTGGAGGATCTGATTGAATTGATTGCGGAGAAAAGAGAAGCATCCTTGAATTCTCTAACGTTTCCATTTTGTTCCCCTTGCGGTTATTATTTGCTTATTAACCCTACATTTCCAGCTACCTGACTTTACGACTGATGGAGTCCATCATCCTTACACGCTGCTCCCAGACCCTGAGCACGGTGTGGTTTAAGTATTGTGATGGGTGGATGGTGTTATTGTTCTCAAGTATCTGGTTTCTACAATAAGGATTTGCTGGTATAGATTTTGTGTTCTGCTTTATACATTAGAGGTAAGGGCAGGAAGGGGGACCAAAGCAAAGTCTGTCAGTTTATAGCTGACAGAGTTCTTATATCCGTAAGTCGGAACTCAATCCGAAATTCAACTCACAGCAATACATGTCTGAACGTTTCCTATGTGACTCAGAACCGAGTGCACTCACCTCTGAGTTAAAGTATCTATTATTCTATGACCATCCGTATGTTTCACATGATACAAAGGAACATTTGACAGAAATATCTATTTTAGGTTTCCAAGGCAATTAACACCCTGCTTCTGAGTTATTACCTTGATCAAACAATTACAGTTAGAATTTTGTTCTTTTCAGGCAGTGGAAAAGTTGTTTCACAAAATAACATCTCTTCCCTTAAAAAAAAAAAAAAAACAAACCTCACAACTGTTTGCAAGTTTACTGAAGTAAATTTTTATAACACGGAAAAGTAAAAGTAAGGTGAATAAGACCCTCTTGCAATCCTACGATTCAGAGAAAATTAGTGTTTGAATTTCATGGCACAAATGTGTATATTTTTATACATCTATAAAACCAGAATCATACCGTTTCAAAATACATTTTACATTTGCTTAAATGTGAGCATGAGTTGCCCTTGTATCTCTTACGTAATTTTTATAGTAGATTCGCAATATTTGAGGATGTTTTTAAGAAACATGTCCATTACATTATAAGAGCAAAGAATGTATATAGTACTAGTTCTGTCATCTTTCTTGGCAATTTTGGCAAAAAACATCTTTTTAATTGTTTATTTGTTTATATATCCTCCCTTTGATCATTTATTTTGTTTTTCCTTGAAATTTAGAAAGCATGCACTTTCCATTTAAATTCTTTTATGAGGTACTTTAAAGACATTTTTCAAAACAGCTTTTGACATATAAGCTAATCCTATAATACAATAACTACTATATAATAATACAACTAATATAAGCTAACATCCACAGAGCAAAGTGATCTAGTCTCTGAGTCTAACAAAAATGGAATATACCTTGTGAAGGATTCCAAACTACAGTAAACTTTGCTGAGAAAGTGTTCAAAATAAATTCTGGAGGATATTAAGGAATCCCGGCCAGTGTAACTCTTCCTGTTTTAATTCCCCAAACACCATGAACGTTTAACTTTTGTCAATTGCAACTTATCAGTTGCACCTGGACCACCTCCTAGACCACACATCCCTCTACTCTGGACTGAAGTAGGGGTACGACCAGTTTTACCGACAGTTGGTTCAACTCTGCACCAAATCGTAATTCTTTTAAAACAAATTACACAACCATGTAGCTGGTGCCTTTATTTATTTTTTTAATTGCAAATATATTTATTATAGTTTACAGATTAGTTAGGGTTCTATACACAAATATAATTATAGCTACAAAATCCCAACAAACTGGTTACATTTAAGTCACAGGATTTGTAGAAGCCAATTTATTTATTTATTTGTTTGTTTGCTTGCTTATTTATCTTTCTTAAATTTTTAAAAAATGATTTAATGAGGTAAAATCCGTATAACATAAAACTTACTGTATTGACCATTTTGAAGTATGCACTTCAGTGGTTTTTACTATAGTCACAATGTATGTAACCATCACCGCTATTGAATTCCAGAATATTTTTGTTACCCATAAAGGAAGCCACATACCTCCCAATGTGCCCTCCTCTCATCCCAGGCCAACCACTGATCTACTTTCTGTTTCTGTAAATTCATCTCTTCTGGACTTAGCAGGAAAGTCCACAATAGCCAAACTGGAAGGAGCCTAGATGTCCATCAGCCGATGAATGGATAAAGCGGATGTGGTACATATACGCAATGGGATAGTATTCAGCCAGTAGAAATGGTGACTACTCACCATTTACAATGGCATGGATGGAACTGGAGGGGGTAATGTTAAGTGAAGTAAGTCAAGCAGAGATGGACAATTATCATATGATTTCACTCATATGTGGAACATAAGCAATAGCACGGAGGACGATAGCGGAAGGGAGGGGAATCCGAATAGGGAGAAACCAGAGAGGGAGACGAACCATGAGAAATGATAGACCCTGAGAAAGAATCTGGGGGTTCAGAGGAGAAGGGTGTGGGGGGTAGTTGGTACCTTTAGAAGCTCGCACTGTCCACTTGCAATTCAGGGCATACTTTCTATTTTGGTTGACTGTGTCTCCTGGATTATAATCCCTAGACCCCAAATAAATGCCTGTGGTTGCTCTACATCTGCTTCTTCTTGGCCAATAAACTATAACTTGGAACATAAGATTATGTTACCTCCTTGCATCTCTCATGAACGCTTGTTTGCTCAAGCTGGGGTGATCTTACTTAGTAATGTTAAATTGTGTGTTTTCTTATGGGAGCTGCTTTTTGTGTGTGTTCTGTGTGGAAGCATGCTCAAATGAATTATTTAGTATTTGCTTGGCTGGTTGCAATCATCACTTACTTATTTTATGTCGTAATGCCACCATCTAAAGGTTTTGCTTTTTTTTTTTTTTTTAAGAGAGATTCAAATATTTATAAATTCAAAAATCCTTAGGACTATTTTCATGAAGGTCATATTGATAGTTGATTTCTCAGGACTTTGGACATCTAGGGGTACCTTTCGTTGCTTGCACTTGTGAACCATGACTTGTCAGTTTCCCTCAAAGTTTTAGATACGGGGCCATAGCCCTTGGTTGTGTCGTTTTAAATAATAATAATGTTAATGACAGTAATAAAAATTCGAACTGTGGGAAACACTGGTAACTGTCCACAAAATAGTGGTACCCATTTTTTCCCACATACATCTTTTTTTTTTTGGAGGGGAGGGGCAGAGGGATAGAGAGAGAGAGAGACAGGATCTTAAGGAGACTCCGTGCTCAGCATGGAGCCCAACATGGGGCTTGCTCTCATGACCTTGAGATCATGATCTGAGCTGAAATCAAGACTTGGGCGCTTAACCGGCTGAGCCACCCAGGGGCCCTCTCTCCCACCCTCCATGCACTTCATTTTAGCCTGTGGTGCCCACCCCTCAATGTCATATGGGCTTAATTCTGACAGTCACCTTCTCCAAGTGCTACATTCTGTTATCTCTCCAGTATCTCTGTGGGTTCACTGAGTCCCATCCTCTCCGAGCCAGTCAATAGCCAGCAATTCTGCCCTGGCCTTCAGACATCAGTGCCTTTTCTCTCCCAAATGGATCTTTCCTTAGAACTCCCCACTCCTCACCTCTTTTCTCTGTCTTGCATCACCAACGCTTCCAAAGGGTTATCTAGGCTCCTTGTCTCGGAACTCTCTCCTCTATTTCTCTTCCACACTTCTCCCAATGTGGCATTCGCCACCAGCACTGACAAAGCCATCAAAGACCTTCTTGTTACCTCCAATGGTCACGCTCAAGTCCTCCCCTGACCTGTTCACAAATAATCACTGGATGCAGCTTCCCTCTACTTTTAAATTTTTTGTTGAGTAGTTTCTAGGACACTATGCTACTGATTTCCCTCTAACTTTGCTCATTTCTTCTTCACCGTCTATATTATCTGGATACTTTGCTCTATCCTCACTTCTCCAAATTCTTGCCATTAGAAAGTCCCAGCTTTTTTCTCAGGAGCAATTTCACTTTCCCTGTTGATAAAACCAAAGTCTTAGACTCCTTTTGCTTTTCTTTCTTTTTTTTTTTTTCATACTCTATATAGAATCTACCAGAAAATCTTCTACTTTCAGAGCTTGTCTAGAATTTGGCCATTTCTCCCACCATCCCTATGACCCTGTTGCAATCCACCATGACATTTTAACTGGGTTGTTGTAATAACCTCCGAACTGGTCTTTGTTTGTCCGACCTTGGTCTCTGCCCTCTACTTTAGTCTATTTTCAGCATGGCAGCCATTTAATTTTCTCGGGAAATGTCACTCCTCTCCTTCAAATTACCAGCATCTTCCCTATTCACTGCCAGTCATGTCCAGAGGCTTTGCAGAGGATGGGGTGCTGGTAAACCTGCCAGCCACCCCTTCCCTCTCTCACAGTGGCTCCTGCAGAGCTCCCCCGTGCTCACGACTCTGCAGCATCCCGGCCACCCTCTCAGTTCCTCTGTCCACGGAGCACCTGTCATTCCAGAGCTCCTTCCCCGGATGCCAGCACAGCTTGCCCCAAACCTTTCAATGCTTTCTTCAACGTCTCTTTCTAAGCGAGGCTTTCATTAAAACCATCTTAAAATTTGCAACGTCTGCTTCCTGAGAGTCCCCTAGTCTTTTTCTCCACTTTAGTTTTCTCCCTAGCACTTGTCAGTTTCTAACCAGCACACTGTTTTGGTAGTTTTCTGTGCTCTCTTCCTCCTGCCATCTGCCCCAAAGTACAAATCTCAGGGGTGGGGAAGAGGCTTTTGTCTCTTGCATTAGTTATTATATTACCTGAGACTGAAATCACTGACTAGTGTATCGGAGGCAAATTATAAAAATCGTCAAGCAAATAGGATATATTATATCACAGTGGACTGTGGACAAATTGGTTTAGCAATAGGACAAATATGAAGTTGTATGAAGACCATCTTTCAAAACTGTCAATGCGTTGCTGAATGTACATATAACCCATTTGGGTATAATAGCAAGTCTCAGTTAGACGGATTTCCTGGACGTGAAGCCACTAGAAACTCTGCCTCTTGTCTGTGCCTTCCCCAGCCCTCCCCTTATGATGGACATGATCATGCCTCTTTTGGCATCTGGTTTGGGGTTGCCTTTGCCTGGGTTCAGGGGACTCAACTTGGTCTATATACATCATATTTCTTATCTTTAATCTTGGTTCAGAGTTTGTACTTTCTTACTCTCTTGAAGGCCTGGGGTGAATATTGTTTCCTGGGTGTGTATGCTATTTGAAGAACAATGCTTTTCCTATTTATCAGGAATACTACTGCTCTTTCCAGGGCTTCTGGGTCTATCCTCAACACTGCACCACCTTTTCTGAAACAGGAGTATAGCGCCCAGCTCTGTGCCCGTGCCCTGGATGGAGAGGTCAGGTGCTCCGCATTCTCCTGACGGTTGTTAGATTCCTCCTTTTAAACTTGAAGTTTCAATCTACCGATGTGTGCAGCTCCTGGTCAAATTCTTGTTGTCTCTGACTTGTTTATTTCATGTGGGAGACGGACTGGGGACACAATTTCTTTAGTGCTATACAAGAAGGGGGGAAACTCGTTATTTGAGAATCCGAAATTATCTTTTTTTTTTTTTTAGATTTCTTTTTATTGATTCATTTGAGACAGACAGAGAGAGCATGAG
Source organism: Nasua narica (assembly GCA_028533885.1). Taxonomy (NCBI): domain Eukaryota; kingdom Metazoa; phylum Chordata; class Mammalia; order Carnivora; family Procyonidae; genus Nasua; species Nasua narica. The sequence continues at coordinate 3,508,799 of CM052806.1, forward strand.
CAGGGGAGAGAGGCATAGGGAGAGGGAGAAGCAGACTCCTTGCTAGGCTGGGGGCCTGACATGGGGGCTCGAACCCAGGATCCTGCCAGCAAGACCTCAGCCGAAGGCAGATGTTCAACCAACCGAGCCCCCCCAGATGCCCCTCTTTATTTCTTTCTAAGTAGAAAAGAGCAAATGAACAACTGTTGTCCTTAGATTATAGGACTTAGTGAGCTTACTTATCACAGAATATCTTCTTCTTTCTTAATTTTTTTTTAAATTTAAGGTCAATGTAGTGAAAATACAGGGAATTATTAGTCTCGGGGATAGAATTTAGTGATTCATTAGTTGTGTGTAGCACTCAGAATATCTTCTAAACCTTAAATGTTAAGTATTATAAGATGTCTCTTTCCATCTCTGGAAGCACTCGATGCCTTGGGATCTCAATGTGAAGAGCTGATGTATAAGAATGAAGATTTATACTGACGAAAGATACAGAACCTGAACAGGAGAAGAATAGCTTTCAATGGCTGGTTGACTTAATTTGAAGTGCTGTATCTTTCTGAGATTTGGAAGCGGTGATATGAGATGTAAATGAAATTATCATACTCACCAATGGCTTCGTTCTCCCTTATGTAGGGAAGTGACAAATTCCCAGCGTAAGCTGCAAATTACAATAATTCCCATTTTGGCTTCATATGAAACTTAAAGAAGGTCCTTCTGGGGTCTACCAGAAGTTCTCAAGGTTGTTATGACAGGCATGTTAGCCCAGAATTGTTTAAAATTATCATAACTGGGATCAGGCACACCTGGGTTTGAATACCACTTCTACAAACATCTAGCTGGATGATGTAAATAGTTAAAATTCTAGACATAGGTGTTCTTATCTGTAAGCTTAGAAACTATCTTGTAAAGTTCCCAACTGATTGAGGTAATGTTTAGAAATAACTTCTCAGAGGTGGTACATAGCAGGCTTGAAATGTGTGCTGGTGATTAGAGGAAGATTATTCATGCTCATAATTGCTGTTTTGGTGAAATTGAGTATTGAATTCCTATCTGGATACTATCATACAGTGAACACCTCCCCCATCATTTTGTTCATTTTTTTCACCCCTAGAATTGTTTGCAACAGAGCTGGTCAGTGGGGATACTATAGATTTAGTGTCATGGTTGGAATATCAACTCCAGTAATTTTCTATTCCAGCAGAAACATGTGGCTACTCAGACAAGAAAAAATAAAAAAAAAAATAAAAAAAGAAAGAAAGGAAGGAAGAATCAATCCAACTTGCAGGATCTTCTATTTTATTGGAGAAAATAAAATCATAATCAGTGCGTTCAATCATGGGTGAACCAATAATTCATTCCCTGGATCAGAAATTGCACCGCACTTTTAGCTATAAACTATGTCCCTCCTAAAATCAATTGAATAAACATGGACTCTTTTAGAATATCAAATATATGTTAGGTTTTCTTACAGAACAAACTTCGCAGCAAGAGAGAAGTAAACTATCTTTTTTCTGTCCTTAGCAAACCATGGAAGGCATTCCTTTGACTGGGGAAGAATAATGATAGATTTTTGGCTTTTAAGGGTTGCTTTTAGGGTCTCATTCTAACTTGAGACAACAAGAACAAAACACACAGGGAATTGTGCCATACTATTTCCTGAGTTTTACCCCAATGCAAATCCATATACCCCAAAGCAAAGTAACCATAATCATGATCTGTACGCTTGTTCTTCGGAACCCTCCCTGGAATATTTCTGAGAAGCCACAGTAGAAAAACATACTTGAGATATGAGTGCATTTTAAAAGGAAAATGCAAAACCTAGAGCAGTTCATGGGACTTAATTTGTGTCTTTGAGATTAAAATGACACTTTGCGTGCTCTAGGAAAGGGGGAGCCGGGTCTCCAATTCCAGGGCACTGGGCAGGGGCGGAGCATTTGCACAGCTCTTGTGATTCTATGAACATGCAGAAGTAAAACCCCAGGCTGTGCAGGTCTCTTTTCAGATATCTCATCAATATTTCTATGCACAGAATATTAGAAAGTGATTAACAAGTCTCTGTGCTTTCATCTCAAGACTGTTTTCTTTCCTCTCGAGGATAAAGCCCAGGCAGCTGTACCCCGGGATTTTATGAAGCTGTTATGTAGTATATGGAGATTTTGCCATCATAATCTGCTTCATTTCAGTGAAATAATCAATGCATAGGGAGAAATTTCAAAAAAGAAAAGAAGCAAGATAACATTACAGTCCCAAAACCTAAGACATTAAGCAAATCTCTAGCCTTTAAACCTTCATCAACAGCAACAGCTGGTGGAGAGAAAGATTCTCTTCAAGCACAAATACATGCATGCGCATAACCCCCATTCACATTTCGTCTTAAGATTCTCACACCCAAACTCCTGCCTATAGGCATTCTTTGTGTCATTTCATGTAATTTTCAACTTGCGTCCTATGATGTGGAAAAGGTGCAGAGAGTGAGCGTGGTGAAAATACAGACAAGGGGTCACAGACCTTCTTCCTAATACATAGTTGATTTAAAGCATCCAAAAATGAAGCCTCACATCCTAGAGAGTGGTATCAAAGACTAGGGAGACATGATAGTATCCTCCTTTAGTAGAAATTGTGGTCCCATATATGAAAACCCAAAATATTTTTGAGTGCTCCCATTCGGGAGAGAAAAATTTCTAAGAGTTTGAAGTAAGATTTTTGTCTGTCAAAACCTTAAGATTAGGGGTGCCTAGGTGGCTCAGTGGGTTAAAGCCTCTGCCTTTGGCTCAGGTCATGATCTCAGGATCCTGGGATCGAGCCCCGCATCGGGCTCTCTGCTCAGCAGGAAGCCTGCTTCCCCCTCTCTCTCTGCCTGCCTCTCTGCCTACTTGTGATCTCTCTCTCTGTCAAATAAATAAATAAAATCTAAAAAAAAACCCCAAACCTTAAGATTATTTTGATATTATGTACAAATCTTGGAGAAAGCTGACACCCACTTCCTTCAATCTGTCTTTTGCTTTAGGTGAGTGTTCATACCTATTATCACCAGTAAACCCCAAATTCTTTGGCTCTATTCTCTTTACTTTTCCGATTCTATGTCATTGCCTAAGAAGGACAACGAGGAGGAGAGAGTCCCAAGAAAGGGAGGAACAGCTGATCAGGAAAATGTCCCCATGCTTCTTGCAACATTTCAGACTGCTGGCCAGGCCCCTTGCATTCGTGCTACTTGAGAAGATATGGTTTCAGGCCGTGGTTTATGGTCTGATTACCTTAGTAGAAGGGATAAAGAAATGTGTTAGGTAGTTCAACAAAATCTGTTTGCCTCTCTAACCTTTTATTCATCCAGATTTTTTCACTCATAGAATGCTGGGGGAGATAGAGAAGTAATTTTAAAAAAAAGAAAAAAACTTTCTGCTATACAACCTTATTTATTTTTACTACTTTTCATGAACATTTAATTTTGAAAAAAAAATTTAAACACAGGCAAATTCAAAGAAAATAGTAAAATAACCATCTGTACCCATTTGGGTTTAACAACTGGGAACATTTTGCAACAATTGTTTTGTATATATATTTTTATCACTTATCTCTGTCTATTTGCCCTTAACAGAGTGTTTCTAAACCAAGGAACAGATTAAGTTTCACGCATCCCGTATATTTGTTATTAGATTTCTTTAGCTTCATTTATTCTAGAATAGCCACCTTGACTTTTTAATTTCAATGCATTGAACGTGGAGGATATCGAACATGTTGACCATCCCTCATTGTGGACCTGAGTGCTTCTTCATGGTGCCATTTACCTTGCTCCTCCATCCCTTCATTTCCTGTAACTTCTAAGTGTTATCAAAAGCCTTGATTAAATTCGTATTTAAATTTTTGGTAGCCACGCTTCATAGGGCATGCTGTGCACTCCATACTGTGCATATTTTAAGAACTAAGCAGTTAATTCTCTGATTTTCAAGGTGAATGAATAAGACTTGGGGAAGCAACAGGAGCAGCATGAGCACGTCCTTCCAAAGATGAGCGTCTCAGAAAAACAGTCTGTGGAGCCACAAGCCCTTTGCTCACGGCAGAGCTGTAGAAGACTTTGCTTCTTCTGTTCCCAATTTTGTCATCAGTTCGCCTACCTTGGGCATCCAGAATAAAAATGTTGAAGACTGGGGCACCTGGGTGTCTCAGCAGGTTAAAGCCTCTGCCTTCGGCTCAGGTCAAGATCTCAGGGTCCTGGGATCGAGCCCCGCATCGGGCTCTCTGCTCAGCAGGGAGCCTGCTTCCCCCTCTCTCTCTCTGCCTGCCTCTCTGCCTACTTGTGATCTCTCTCTCTCTGTCAAATAAATAAATAAAATCTTTTAAAAACAAACAAACAAAAAAAGTCAAAGACCATCTGAACCTAATATAATCTTCCCATGTTTATAGATCCAAGGGAAGGGCAGGCTCACCACCATTGCCTGATTCAAGTTCCTGGCTGCTGAAATCTCAGTGGCTCCTATGGCTGATTTCTAGTGATTCTTATGTCTGGCATGCATGGTATCCTTGGAAGGATTGTTCAAGGCGCAGTCGCTGGCCCCTCTCCCAAATTTCGAATTGGGGAGGTACCTAAAAATGTACATGTCTAACAAGTTCCCAAGTGAGGTGGATGCTGCTTGTCCGGGGACCATGGTTTGAGAACACCAAGCTCAAGGTTCCAGAGTCCCACGCTGGGATTCAACAGGAGTCCTCCTGTAGCCCAATTCTATTTGCTAACATTGTGAATGGATCAGAAGCTTAGGAAATGAGATTCTAAGACCCATATTTGCGTTTCTGAATTCCACTCCACATGTGATGGTTGGACAACTTCCTACCTTACTATGTCTCTTCACTTGTTAAATGGAAATGCTCATACCAGATCTTCTCACAAGTTGGTAAAGACCGACTAGGTCATGGAGGTGAAAATTTTTAAAACTGTGAATAGCTCCATAAAATACCACTGAGAGACTTGCTTCCTGATATCAGGGTCCCAAGGAAACTGAATCTTGGCCAGAACGAACAGGCCACCCCTGGAGAGGTGGATGGGCCTGGGACTGGACCACAGGGAGGGGACTTAATACTGACTTCCATTTGGTCCTGGGAGCAGATAGAGAAAATCAGTGAGTGACAAAAGTAACGTGAAGAGGAAGGGAAAACAAATTTTCCTCATTTACCAATCTTAGTGATATAAAGTATTAGTTCATATTAGGAGGAAGAAAGGGACAGAAAGAAGGTGGAAACATTGAACCCCATCACCACCAATAAGACAGACATTTTTCTCCATACCACAATTATCTGCTGGCTGAAAATTAAGTGCCATTGGAAAACACAAGAATTCTGGTAAGTTAGGCTTTCAGAATACGGCACTTCCCCCTACATGATGAAACTGGTATTATGGCATAATAGAGATGAACATAATAGAGATGAATAGAGATTCTGCCCAATATTGCGTTGGGCAGAATCCCTTCCACATGACCTCCCTAACCACCCATATGATGCACAAGAAGGCACTGAAGCTTCACGGGTCTTCGTCTTCATGACTCATACTTTTCATAATGCTTTCTGGGGCTAAATGATGTTTTTGGTGAAAGTACATACATAGCAGGGTACCCGGCCCAATAAGTTTTCATAACATTCAGTTGATATATCCGTATGCTAGGATCTTAGGAGAATGTGATACTACTTCCTATGGCATAGATAAAGTTCATTACGTGAAATATATCAACAAATCAAAGGGAAATCTAGGTGTTGATTATATTTATAGATTTTTGAAGCAACTGTTGTATTCCATAAGCATTAGGGATTACTTATATTGCCCCCTCCAAGTTCAATTTTAATGCTATTATGATTGATGATGTTCCTGGTTTCTCATTAAGAGGTTTTCGGCTTTACTTGGAACAACTCATCCCAGACTGATTAGGCCATAAAATATGGTACTCATTTTCTTTAATTTATTGTTTATCGTCTGAATATTCCTTTATTTATCTCTCTGTGATGGGGCGCTCCTGGACAGGGAAGCGAGGGTCTTGGCAAAGCTGAGAATCTTAGAATGTGGAGCCCTCACACGCATTGGCTGTTAGAAACCCAGCCTTCTGTCTACCCAGATCTGGGCATACATTTCTGGCAACCAAATGGGCATTTGTGATGAGGGGTTGCTTGTATCCTTGCCTATACCTGTCACTGAACAGAAGCCAACATTTGAAGTCTCTCAGGCTTCAGGTTATTCCCTTAACTTGCTGATTATGCTCAAAGATTGGCAAAATTTCACATGAAAGGACATAAATCCCTTTGCAGGTGTGGTCACCAAAAGTATAGTTTATCGGTGGCTACTTCTCCATTTTGTTCCTGGTGGTTTGTCTGATACATTGCATCCTGAAACCAAAGCCCAGCTTAACAGCAGATGTGCAGCTGTGGTGGTGAGAAATGAATGAGATGAGAAAGGTTAAACGAGTGACCTGAGGGATTCCGGGGAGCAGGGAAATTGCTAATGAAAAATCAGAGATAAATATCAAAATTAGAACGTCAATAACCTAAAGTTAGTTTGAAATCAAGACTCACGCATTATGGCACTTTGCTCCCCTAATGGCATTAACAAGGTTTAACATGAAATTTCAAAAGTTTCAGACAGTTAGCATTAGTTGCAAGCAATACCTGAATGAATGGTTTGGGTTCATCCTCTGGCATGGCATATTACAGGGTAACTCATCAAACAATTCCCTCCTGAGAAAGTCACTCAAAGAAGGATCAATGGACTCGCAAAGTAGAACTACATTGTGTGCACAGATCATGGCTCCTTGCTCGATTTCTAGCCATCATTTGAGAAAAATGGGAAACAAAAAGAAGCAAGAAGTTAATTTAAAGCAAAGTAAGCAAGTGCAAATGATTCAGGCATTTTCTCTGGAAATTTATCAATACGTGGCGGCTGGGTGTGGAGTCCTGAGGGAGGAACCATTTACACAAAGAGATTTATAGGGCCAAGCACTGCTGCATGAGTAGGAGTTAATGAAGATGCTAAGAAGAAAGAATTGACTTTAGGACCGGAGAGTGGAGCTCATTTCAGATAAGGGAGCGAGTTCCATTAAGTGAAGAAAACAGAAACAGAGTACGGATGACATTGTTAACTTCTTTAAAAATTTGGGCTAACGATACTTGGAATTTCAGTCAACGGATAGTGCAAGGTGGAGTTGGGTTATAATCAATCAAAAGTTTAAAAGTGCAGCGTGTAGAATGTTTCAAACGGTCCAGTCAGCGGGTCGTTTGTTGTGAACGTGGTGAGCATCAGGGAGGCGGGCCAGGTGTGCTGAGTGCAGCCAGGTACTGGAAGCGGAAGTACTAACCACACCGGAACCGGAAGCACTCCCTATACCGTCTGCCAGCCAGGATCCCTCTAAGATTCAGCTTCTGTTTTCCAAGACAATGGCTCTACATTAAAAGAACATTAAAAGAAGGAATAACAGCCCCCTAGTTCACTGATGTTTTCCTCATGTTCTGCACTATTTTGACCTGTGCGTGCGCACGCGCGTGTGTGTGTGTGTGGGCGTATGCACGCCTCTACTTTTGAACACGAAAATAGTTCTCAGTGATTATCTTGCTTATAAAATATCTTTTGAAGTTCACCTCAGAAACCTCTCTTAGCTGCATGACAATGATCTTGCACTTTCCAGTCATTGTTTCTTCAGCTACTTTTTCCTTATTTTTCTAACTTATTAGTTTGGCCAATTATGTCACAAATGACATATTCTTGGGTGATACTGTTTTATAATTAAGATAATTTCTTAATGGTGAGGACTTCAATTAAGTCACTGGAGAGGTAGTCATTGAGTGCTTACCACTTTCCACAATGCTTCTTCTCAGCTGCATTTAAAGCCTGGGATTTATGGGAGCTGAAGGGGCGTTAGGAAGTGAGCCATGCTGACTCCTCAGCCCCCCCATCTTTCTATTCCAGTCGAAAGCACATCTCCGCTGGGAAGCCCTAAGATTTGGGAACTGATTTTCATGAGGGAGTTTGGTTTCCATTAATGTCCCTGTCGGCAAAATAACGTAAGCTCCAGGGATACTTCTTTCATTGAATTATTTCTTAGAAATGAATACCCAAGAGTTGGATTAATAGCTTAAAGATTAATAACTTCCTCTTAGCTCTTGAAATATATTCCCATTATGTTTTCCAAAAATGTACCAATTTGCAATGTGATTGGGAGGGGATTAGTGTGATGCTGTGTGTCTCATTTTGGATTAAATCCCAACATGTATTTAGATTTATGTTAATTTAATAGGTATAAAATTGAGTTTCATTGTTGCATAAATTTCTATGTTTTCATTACAAATGTTCTTGGACATTTTCCATATGTTTCTTTATCGTTTCTATTTTCTAATTTGTGATGGTTCCACTCATAATAATTACCCATTTATCTATTGGAGTGTTGATGGTTTTCTTACAATTTTAGAACCATCAGAATTCTTGGGAAAGAGATACTTGCCAATTGCAATAACAATAAATATGTGTTGAGAAACTAAAGAGGTGCGATGCTGTCATCATACAGAGGCCTGTAGTGAGTACAAGGTGAATTGCGAAGAAGGACAAATCTGTGTCTTCTCCCGTTGTTATGTCATCTGACGGAGGGGGTGGGTACCATCAGATAAGGTACCATGTCGCACAAGTGCCATGCTCTAAGGAATTGCTGTTAAGTTTTTGTGTGACAATCTACGTTACATTTTGCAAATAATTATCCATTTTCTTTTTAACGTGCTTATATGAAGTTTTCTCTTTGCACCCAAAAGTCATTTTTTTCGGCTATAAAATTTGTCGATGCCACTCAGGTGGGAATATAGGATAATTAGGATACATGGGGTATATAGGGAATATAGGATAATATAGGATATAGTCAGTGGTGTCGTAATAGCATTGTATGAGACAGGTACTAGCTACACGTGTGGTGAGCATGGCGTAACTTGTCGAATCGCTACATTTTACACTTGAAACTAATGTAGTACTATGTCAATTATACGCAAATAAAATAATAGAATTATTCCAAATCTATGGTATAAGTACACATTCTTGCTGCATTAACGTCAGATCTGAGCCTTTTGACTAAGAAAGTGCAACCAGGAGTGGAATTGCCACATTTAAGAGGGAGTTTTTAGAAGTGATGTGGCTTTGCAGCATCTTCTTTTCTTCTTTCAGGGTATCAGAAATGTCTAGACAGGTATCCTTTTTCAGCCTGGACAACCAAATCAAGACTCATGGAACAGTACCCTAGCTGATCTGTGATACACACGTAGCATGGGTGAAAAATACATGTTTGAAGGCACCTGGGTGGCTCAGTCAGTTAAATATCTGCCTCCGGCTCAGGTCATGATCTCAGGGTCCTGGGATCGAGTCCCAGATTGGGCTCCTCACTCAGTGGGGAACCTGTTTCTCCCTCTCCCTCTGCTGCTTCCCCTGCTTGTGCTGTCTCCTGCTCTCTCTCTGTCAGATAAATATATATAAATATAAACATATATGTACATATATGAAAAATACATGTTTTGTTTTTATAAGTCATCGAAATTTTAGTTTTTTTAATTATTATCACCATGCAATGTGACCTAAGCTGTCTGATAAAGTCATATACGTTCTAAAAGGATTGCATAATTGCAGTTAGATTTCTTTTTAGTTACTATAATTTTGCATCACTGCTGCAAACAATACACATTAGTTTTACCTTGTTTTCCTATAGATGATGGCTTACAAAAGGCAAGGTGGTTTATGCTAATTATTCATTTTTATTTCATTTATTTTGTGTTCCGAGCAAATATCCGCACTACCTATAATATTCATCCATTCTTTGCTTCTCATGGTGTCATTACTATTACCTACATGGATCAAAAGTTCCAAAAGTAAGCCCTTAGTCCAGCCTTTCCTTTCGAAACACCAACGGTATAGTGTATCCCTCCGCCCTGATTTTTCTGAGCTCATCCACGAACCCATTAAACAAAAATAATTCTTCATTTTACCCCCAAGTATTATTTTCTTCCCACATCCACTCTCCTGAATAATAGCGATTCCGGTACCCAGACCACCCACGTGTCGAACATGCTTTGATTCCCCTCCATATTTCATCAATGAGACAGACTTACTCTACCTTCTATAAGCCTTTGAAACATGCTACCTCCTTGGATTTATACTAAATGGGCCTTATTTCAGCCCCACATAATCAAACACTTGAACGGCTACAGTCATCTCGTCCCTCTCCAACCCTTTCCTCACTGACGACCAAAGACACGTTTCCTACCATCCATTTTTGACTCCTGTTAGTGATTTTCCTTCATTCCCCTTTGTTTCCAGGATAAAGTCATTGACTTGCATTCTATCTCACTTGACAAGAGTATTTCAGCTTCATGGGTACTGACTCATTATCCGAGATCCCACAGACTCCTTTTAAGAATGGAAAACAGACAAGTCAGGGAAAATACACTCATTAGGGTTCTATCTCCTTGGGAGTCAGCAGGAGTGGTCGGTATCTGGGGTGCACGGGAAATGAATTGGGATTTCTCATGTCCGCCCAAATGATGTAATGGCTGCCCAAAAAAGTATTGATTGGAAGTCTTTGATGGGTTATTATGGAAAGTCCTTAGGGGCAAGGTTAGGAGCCTCAAACTTCTCACTCCTACCTGTAACCCCCGTGGCTTTGCCATGTATTTCTCAGGAATACTGATAACTTCTCATTGTCAACACACAGAAAGGTTCAGATGGCCATCCACCTCCTCTAGGAAGACAAAGAGAAGAATGTGGGCTTTAAGAGGTGATCCCAGTACATGATATGTAACACCGCCCTTGATGTCTTTAATGTTTACTTATCCTGCCTTATTTCTAGCCACTATGGCTTTTTGTTCAGCAATAGTAATATTGGCTACAATCCATTGCTTTTTGTTTGGATCTTTTACCTTGTGCCTCTGCGTATGCTTTTCTTTCTATGTAGAGGTCTGTTTCTGCTCTTTTCTATCTGGGAAATACTTACAAACCAGCCAACTTTAGTTCAAATATCAGGTGTCTTAAATCCACTGTCAACACATGCTCTCGGGGCATGATTGCGACATTCCTTCTGACTGATTGTACATCGTACATATTTGTGTCACAACTGTCATGGTATATATCACATATTGATTCACACATTTGTCTCCCTGATTAGAGTGTGAGCTCCTTCAGGAAAAGGGCTTTGTCTTTTTCATCTCATCCAAATAGACACACAAGATGTGTTTGCTATTTAAAAGAAGAGTGGGGGAAAAAAATACCTCATAAAAGAAGAGTGGGGACAACAATTGCAAACCTATGAGCCTCTATATTTACAAACTCGAGTAGTACTACCTCAATTTTATTAAAGTACTTTAAAAATATCTACCAGGTACATGTAGTATGTCTCAGTAATCAAAACAAGCTACCTAACAAGAAAGGTTTGACTGGTTACTGAGGAAGTACCACTTACTATTTACTTATCTTTGAGTTTTATTATAAAAATTTTCAAGCCACGGGGCACCTGCATGGCTCAGTGGGTTGGGGCCTCTGCCTTTGGCTCAGATCATGATCCCAAGGCTCTGGGATCGAGCCCCGCATCTGGCTCTCTGCTCAGCAGGGAGCCTGCTTCCCCCTCTCTCTCTGCCTGCCTCTCTGCCTACTTGTGATCTCTCTCTCTCTATCAAATAAATAAATAAAATCTAAAAAAAAAAAAAATTTCAAGCCACAATTGCCAAACTGTGGCAACAACCAAAATGCCCTTCAACAGATGAGTGGATAAGGAAGA
>CM052806.1:3520651-3565216 GCA_028533885.1 Nasua narica
CGAGCCTGGTGGTGGGTATTGAGAAGGGCACGTATTGCATGGAGCACTGGGTGTGGTGCATGAACAATCAATCTTATAACACTGAAAAACAAAAATAAACATATTTGGGGAGAAAAAAAATTTTTCAAGCATATACAGAAACCCAGAGAACATTATAATAAACATAATCTCTTGTCGACTTAACAATTGGTAGCATTTTTCCATATATACTGTATGGTTTGGGGTTCTGCCTAGTTTTTTTTGCTGAAATATTTTAAAATCAATGCTCTCATCGCTCTTTAGTTGCTGAATTGTTCAGGTCCTATTGCTTGATGCTCTTGTTGTGTTCTTCCATGTCTTTACTTGCTTTATGTCTAGCTATTCCATCAAATATAAGAGAGGAAAGTGGAAATTTCCAGCTAATCTTACCCACTTCTTTCAGGTCAATCAGCTTTTACGTCATGCATTTTGAGGCTCTTTTGCTTAGTGCATAAACATTGAGGATGACTGTCACTTCCTGGTGCATCAGCCCTTTGTCCATTATAGTGTATACTTCATTGTCTCCGGTAACACTTTTTTCTTCCTGAAATCTACTTTATTTGATATTATATAGCTATTCCAGTTATGCTTTGATTAAAGTTTATCTAATATAACTTTGTTTATCCTTTGACTCTCAACCTGTCCAGATTGCTATATTTGAAGTTAGTTTCCTCAAGACAATATACAGTTGGGCCATTTTCTTTTTTAAGATTTTATTTATTTATTTGACAGAGAGAGAGAGATCACAAGCAGGCAGAAAGGCAGGTAGAGAGAGGGGGGAGCAGGCTCCCTGCTGAGCAGAGAGCCCTATGCAGGGCTCGATCCCAGCACCCTGAAATCATGAACTGAGCTGAAGGCAGAGACTTTAACCCAATGACCCACCCCGGCGCCCCGGGGTTATGTTTTGTAATCTACTCTACTAATTTCTGTCTCTCTTTTTATAAAGACTTTATGTATTAATTTGAGAGAGAGAGAGAGTGAAAGAGAGAGAGCAGAAGCAGGGGAGGGAGAGGGAGATGGAGAAGCAGACTCCTTGTAGAGCAGGGAGCCCAATGTGGGGCTCTATTCTAGGATCCGGAGATCATGACCTGAGCTGAAGGCAGATGCTTAACCCACTGAGCCACCCAGGTGCCCAAGAATAGCATTTATATTTTTGTATAATTTTTTAGTATATATCTTTGTATAGCAATTTTAGTGATTGCTCTAGCTATTATATTTTATTTACATAATTTATCACAACTTACTGGTATTATCATTTTGCCAGTGAATTAGAAAAAAACAAAATCAAAAACAAAAACAGAAACCTTACCTCTTTTTCCATCCCTTTATCCTTTTCCACTTAAAATTGTTTTAAATACATTTTCTATATACATTTGGAATCATATCAGTGTTATACTTCTGCTGTCAAGCATGGTTTAATAGAAAACTCAAAAGAAGGAAAGTCTATTTTATTTACCCATATTTTTGCTTATGAGGCTCTTTCTTCTTCATTTCCAAGCTTCTTCCTTTTATCATTATCTTTCTGTTTAGAGAATTTCCTTTGGCCATCCTTTTATGGTGACACTGCTGTTGACACATTTTTTCAGTTTTTCTTCATCTGAAAATGTATCGATTTCCCCTTTTTTTCCTGAAGAATATTTTGCTAGGTAGGAGTTCTTTTCTCTCAACACTTGAAAATATTGTGCTTTCCTGGCTCCCATAGTTTTTGATGAGAAATCTTCTGCCATTCAAATTGTTTTCCACTGTAGATAAAGTATTACTTATATTATTTCTGCTTTAAAAATCTTTTCCTTTGTCTTTGGTTTTCAGAATTTTAATTATGGGGCATCCAGGTGTAGATCTCTTGGGGTTGATTCTGTTTAAAATTTACTCAGATTTTTGAAACTATACATTTATGACTTGCCAAATTTGGGGAATTTTCAGACATTATTTCTTTGAGTATTATTCTTTTAGACTCAGTACTTTCTCTTCCCCTCTGGACTCTGATAATACAAATTCTACACCTCTCTTTATAGTTCCAAAGATCCCTGAGATTCTCTTTATTCTCTTTTTTATGGTCTATTTTCCCTCTGTTGTTAAGACTGAGTAATTTTTCTTATTCTATCTTCCAGCTCACTGATTCTTTCCTGTGTCCACTCCATTATCCTGTTTAGTCCATCCACTGAGCTTTTTCTTTTATTTATTTTATTTTTCACTTCCAAAATTCCAACTTGATTTTTCTTCCTAGCTTCTATTTCTTTGTTGAGGTTTTGTATTTTTTTTTTATTTAAGAGTGTTTGTAATTGTTTCTTAAAACATGTTGATGATGGCTGCTATAAAACCTTTGTCATATCATAACATAATAGCCATCATGGTGTTGAATTATGTTAGCTCTCTTTGTTTCATTCAGTTGTATATCTGTTCCTTGACATGGTGAGCAATTTTGAAACTGCAGCTTGGTTATTTTCATATTACTTTATGAGAGGCTGCATCTTATTCAAACCTCTGTCTTAGATGTCTTTATTTGGCACTCCAGGGGAAGGGGTATTGCCTCATCACCACCATGTGGATTTAGAAGTCCATGTTCCCCAGTTAGCCTCCACTGATAGCCATTCTTATAACTGCCAGGTGGGAAGTTCTTGCTTTCCACATGGTGTCCAGTCACTGTGTAGAGGTGGCTTTGTTACTACTGGCTGATGATGAAAGTCTTCACTAGGCATTCTCTGACACTACCGGGTAGGGAAGGATGTGGAAACTGGGCTCCCCACATAGTCTCTACTGACACTACAAGAAAGAGTTTTTGTTGACAGCAGTTGGGAATGAAAACTAACTCTCCTTGGCTTTGCCCAACTCCATCCCGACATGGGAGTTGGTGCACCTCACTGTAGCCTCATCAGGATCGTAGTCCATTTTCTTCAGTCAGCCTTTACTGTGGACCGTAGTTTTTCCTAAGTTGCTGTGGTAGAATGTTTATTATGTAAAAGTCTTCTATCTTGCTAGGCTATCCTTTCCTGTGCCTTTGGACAGAGAGAGAAGATTTTTACTGGGAAGCAGACTTTTTATTGTTTTGTTCATGCCACTTCACATTTCTGATTTGCTGCCGTCTGGGATAGTATGAAGTAAAAAGAAAACCTGAAGAAATCACCACTGTGCAGCTGCCTGAGTCCTGAGATCCCAGAGCAGACTGCCTTCCTTACAACTTTTAGAGTCTTCCTATATCTGTTTTGTATATGATATCCAGGAAACTCTTTTCCAATTGTGATTTACATTTTTATTATTACTATAAGTTTTTATTTTAATTCCAGTAAGTTAGCATACTGTGTAATATTAGTTTCAGGTGTACAACATACTCATTCAATACTTCCATATAGCACCCAGTGCTCATCATAACAAGTGAACTCCTTTATCCCCATTGCGTATTTTCCCCGTCCCCCATCCCCCATCCACCTCCCCTCTGGTAACCATCAGTTTGTTTTCTGTAGTTAGGAGTCTGTTTCTTGGTTTGCCTCTCTCTCTCTTTTAGTTCCCTTTGCTCGTTGTTTTGTTTCTTAAATTCCACATGTAAGTGAAATCATATGCTATTTGTCTTTCTCTGACTTATTTTCACTTAGCATTCTTTTTGATGGGTGAGTAATATTCCACCATCCACCCACCCACCCCCACACACACTACATTTTATCCAATATCCACTCATCAGTTGATGGGCACTTTGGGCTCTTTCCATAATTTGGCTATTTAGATAATGCTACTATAAATATCAGGGTGCATATTTCCCTTTCAATTAGTGTTTTGTATTCTTTGGGCAAATACCCAGTAGTGTGTGGGTTGGATCACAGGGTAGTTCTATGTCTGTTTTATATATGATATCGAGGAATATTAATTGTAATTAAAGTTAGCTAAGACTAATTTTAGTCATATAAGTATAGAGAAAATTGTGTCTGTTTCATTTTTCCGGAAGCTGAGGTCTTTTCTGTCTCTTTCAATTTAGAGAGAATCCTGCTGTACTAGGAAGCAAGGAAGTCCTCAAAACTGAATACGGTTCTGACAAAGGATTTCTGAATCAGCTTGAAGAAGATTTTATGAGACAAAATTGACACAATTAAAGCACCTCCCCCCAAAATGATGATTACAGTTGATGAAAAAAAAACCTATCTCTGTGTATGTGTGTTCATTACTTAATTCTACAATTATATTCACCAAATGGAAAGCTGCACACGCACACACACAAATTAACAAAATGTATCTGACACTATCGGAGGTGATTATTACACCAAATCCTTTCTTTGAAAATTGAAAATTTGAAGAAAAGAAATAAGTATTAAACTGCCTTTCCAATACAAGTGTAGGTCAAGGTAACCAAAATGTCAACTTCTGAAGCAAAAGCTCTTTGTACAAAAGGAATTGTTGGATTTATGAATCTTTTTTTTAAGATTTTATTTATTTATTTATTTATTTATTTATTTATTTATTTATTTATTAGAGAGAGAGCACGAGAAGGGAGAAGGTCAGAGTGAGAAGTGGACTCCTCTTGAAGCTGGGAGCCCGATGTGGGACTCGATCCCAGGTCTCCGGGATCATGACCTGAGCCGAAAGGAGTCGCTCAACCAACTGAGCCACCCAGGTGCCCCTGGATTTATGAATCTTAATGGAATAATTGATTCAGACAATCATCGTCAAAGGGTGGCAAAGTTATTATTTGAAAGTTTGTCAGAAAATGAAATATTCACATTGTGCAAAGTTATCACTTCACAGATCATTACTAGTCCTGGGGGCTGCAATGCGACTTCAATGGAGAGGCCTGTCTGTCACTGGTTTAACCCAGTGATTAATCTCAGCATCACTGTTAGTGACCTTATGTCACTGGATGTGTCCCCTGAGGTGATGCAAATGAAGTCTATAGCAGCTCCTGTGAAGACTCTTCCTGAAATATAGGACCTGATTTAACTTTAGATTTAACTTTCACTTAACTACATGAAGACAGAAGAACAAGCCAAAGTGTGTTGGGATGAAAGTTGAAAAATCCAGATGTGGGTCATCTTGTAGCACAACTGGGTAGGCCCTTTGCCAAGTCAACAGCTTGTATAGGAGCAGCGTCGTCCTATTTATTTGAACCTGGTTACAGCTCAGTCAAAGACTCCCTAGCAGCTTTGAAATACGCTATTTGACCACAGCACCAATGACACGTGACATTGAGTATTTCGTAATCATTGCTCTTTATGCAGAATGGAATAAGGAAGGAAGACGTAAGTGGTAGAGCCACGCCCTTATTTCAGAGTCTAAAAAATACACATTTGATTTTCAGTACTTTCCCCAAGGATCCTTTAGTACCTTTTTTCCTATCCCAGATGAGATGATCTTTTTAGACAAATTATCAGAAGATGGAGATTCTGAAGAATTTTTAGTGCTATCATTGGATGTTGCAGAGATAATGCGTATAGTGCAAAGAGCACAGGGGCTGGACCCAGGCTCCCTTCATTTGAATCCCAGCTCCACCGAATATTAACCATAACCTTTGACAGCTTACTAAGCCTCTCTGTGCTCTAGTTCTTCATGTACAAAGCTAAGACAATCATAGTACTATGTTTAGGGGCAGTTTGAGGTTAAACAGATTAATGCCTATGTAAAGCAATCGCAAGGACCTGCTG
Source organism: Nasua narica (assembly GCA_028533885.1). NCBI lineage: Eukaryota > Metazoa > Chordata > Mammalia > Carnivora > Procyonidae > Nasua > Nasua narica. The sequence goes on from CM052806.1 coordinate 3,526,294, forward strand.
CCCTCCATAACAATTCTAATGTCAGTTAATATTGGCATCAAGACAAATCCCGTGATGGAGCCAGACCAGCTGAGATCTATCTAAAATGTGTCCAGTAGGAACACACTCACGTTCAAGTCCTTCCTCTACCCCAGATGACCGGAGACTGACTCTGCTATTGACTTTCAGCACATCCTTTAAGGCTTAGCTCAAATGTCGAAGATGTCCCTCCTACCTTCCGCTCGAAAGTAACGCTACGTTGTGTCTACTGATCCCTTTTGTAATATTTGGGCAGTTTATTTATTTTTAAATATTTTATATATCTCTTAAATATTATTTATTTATTTAATATATATTTATTTATTTTTAAAATATATATATTTTTATTTATTTTTTAAATATATATATTTTTATTTATTTTGAGAGAGAGCGCGGGCGTGCACACTTGCACTTGCATGTGTGAGGGAGGGAGGAGTGGGGGAGGAGAGAGAGAATCTCAAGCAGCCTCCACCCATTGCAGAGCCTGATGCAGGGCTTAATCCCATGACCCCGAGATCATGACCTGAGCAGAAATCAAGAGTAAGATGCTTCACTGACTGAGCTCCCCAGGTGCCCCATATTTTTCATGGAGGTTCTTATTTCATCCAGCATGACTTAAGCTCTTCTATATGGTCCTACTACGAACTTACATTTAGTGAGCACTTCCTGTGTGCCTGGAGTAATTTGATTGAGTGACGTGTTTTCATTCACCTGATTCTTCCAACAACCCTGTGAAGCTTATTTATTATCCTTCTATTTTATAGATGGGGCAGAAGCTGCGGGGCAGAGCGGTCGTCTAACAGCTGAAAGTCACTGCTCACGAGGGCCGACCTGGGATTTGAATGCCGCCCATTGGCGCTGGTACTTGAGCCAGAGAAAGGCATTATCCTGGAATCCCGGATGCCCAGAGAGATTTCTAGCAGGAGCAGTGAGGAGGTAGACTGTAGGCCGAGCTCTACCCCATCCAACCACACACACAAGCACACAGCGACGGTAGGATTAGTGCCTCATTTTCCCCCTTCTCCATGTTGGGGAAACTCATTTTACCCAATTACCTCCCATAGAACCCCACGCGGAGGGAGGGGCTCAGCCCTTAACAGCATTCTGATAATTCCTGCCCCCCTCCCATTTATGAATCCAACTCTGGTCAGTTCCGCCTGTGCTGTGTTGGAAACCATCTCACCCAGGAAGCCCTGTGTGGACGTATAGATGGCATCACCCGGCAGTGTATGTGAGCTTCACACACAGTTCTTTTTTTTTTTTTAATTTTATTTATTTATTAGGAGAGAGAGAGTGAGAGAGAGCATGAGAAAGGAGAAGGCCAGAGGAAGAAGCCGGACTCCCCACGCAGCTGGGAGCCCGATGTGGGACTCGATCCCGGGACTCCAGGATCATGACCTGAGCCGAAGGCAGTTGCTCAACCAACTGAGCCACCCAGGCGCCCAACATAGAGTTCTTTATTCACTTTGGGCTGACACCGCAGCCGCACTCATTTGCTCCAAGTGCTGGAGTCAAGGTCACAGCCAAGCACACATCGGGCCGGTCAGACCCTGGGGGGCCCACTGAATAAAGCAGCCAAGTCTCCCGGATGCTTTCTGCTGCTTCTGACTGACTGACGGAGTCAGCGTTTGACGGTGTTGGTCTTATTTGCCCCCGCGATTTTATCAGTTGCTTTTCATTTGTTAGACATTTCAACAATCGAAATTCAGATGACAGGTAGGCAAAATGAATTCTTCTCATAGATTTTTTTTTTAAGGTCTAATTAGATGGATACTTTCAGATGTTGTTAGTATCCAAGGACACTGACCTTTCTTTTTGAGAAAGTAAATCAACTGTATTGGAAGCGTTTTCTGGGTCTTTGATAAATGATGGGCTGTTCTCACTTGAGAACTACACGCAATAGAAAAATGGATAAAAGTTTGTTAATTCACTAACCAACGGTAATTCTCATGACTGCCTCTGAGTATTCCTAGACAAAGCTGTTTGGAAACCATATCACGGCTTGGGTACTTGTTTATTGATACATTGTAAGCGGGGTTTTTTTTTTTTTTTGCATGATAACATCATACTTTTGCAGATCATTTTGCAGGTGAATAGGGTTTAACAGGGACAGCCTGATTTCCATCAAACTTGGTGATGCAGCAGCCTACACTCTATAACGTGGCATTGGGTGTGTCTGCTACCTTGGACCAGCTTCCCTGCCGCTACCACGCGTGGGCTGGTTAGGGGAATTCTTTCTTTGTGAGCTCGTCTGTGCGGCATGACGTCATACGCCTTACCTGTGCTGCGGTGGACGCCTCTACGAATTGGCTGCTCCATCGCGCTCCATGGCAGGATCCCGCATCGTGGTGTGCCTGCCACACGCAGTCTGGACCCTGGCCACCTCTGCCTGTCTCTCGTCCCTTGCTCATGAGGCGTGGACCCTACCTGCCTTCTTGGCCCCCATAGCACCTTCAACTTCACTCCTCTCCCTGGAACCTCCTTGCCACTCCTATTCTGGGACGGTTTTATCCAACTTCCTCCTGCAGATGTCCCGTGCCAACAGGTGGCAGCCAGCGTCAGCATTATGACCGTCCTGGCCTCCTCTTCCTGCTGCCTCCTGACCAACGTGTGTGTGTGTGTGTGTGTGTGTATGTGTGTCACCAGACCATCTCATGCAGCAAGATCTGTCCAAGCAGGTCTCTGCTCTGCGAGTATTTGGCACCATTGCCTGGATATATTTTTCTTCTCACTGCCTCTGCCATCTGCCATCGTAGTTATTTGTTTGTCAGTTTCCTATATTACAAAGCGGTATCCATGAGGGGACTGCTTGTCGCTCACGGTCACTGCTGAATCCCAGTACCTGGCACGTGGTAGCTCAATGCATATTGCTGGAATCGATCAATGAATCAACTGATTGATTTCTTAAATAGCTTGTGCAGTCGTTGGGGTCCAGGGCCTGGAGGCAGATGTGTTGAAATACTCGGTGGGCCTGTTGTTACCTATGTGACCCTGGACATGCCATTCAGCCCCCCGGGATTCATCAGGTTAATGGGGAGAGTAATAGTCCTGTCTCACTGCAAAGTCGTGACCATAAAATTAATTAACATGGGAAAAGGGTTTGGAAAATTAGCAGGCTCTTAGAAAATTAAACTCACAATAAATATTAGCTATCATAATTATTTCCATAGTGCTGTATAATTTTCAGATATTTCCCATTTTTTATATATTGTTCAATCCTTATTACAATCCCATGAGGCAGAAAAGCATTTCAAAGATGAACAAACTGAGTTATGTCATTGTGACCATTCGGCTTTGGCGGTGCAGGTCTGATGCCCCGGGTCCCCTGATCCCTGACTGGTCATCTTTCGAGTAAAAAAAAAAAAATCTAGTTTCTCAATATGGTACTTCTGTCTCCAGTTAATTTCCACCTCAGCTTACCCTTCTTGGATCATTGTCATTTCTTTTTGGCTGCCTTCAGGGTTCTGAATTAGTTAACCTTTCTGGATTAATAATATTTGCATTTAAAATCTTCTTAATACACAGTGTTTGTACTGGTTTTAATGGGAATGCTGATCAACACAGAGAGGATGATAGGAATATTTAAGCAGCATTTTTATCATGTGCTCATCACTGAGCGTCAGGTTTTGCAACTTAGCTGTCCTTCAAAACAACTCGATAGGAGAGGTACTGTTTTAATTCTCATTTTACAGACGTGCAAACTGAGGCACGGAGACTTAAGCAAGATTTTCAGCCATTCCAACTCCAAAAGACATGGCCTTAGCCATCATCTCTTGGTGGGTAGCTATGGTGGTTTCTTCCAGAACCAGCAGACCTAGCCACAGAGCCAGCCCTGCTGGGATCGGGTAAAACACACACTAGGTCCCTTGATCTCTTCTCCCTTTAAAAGACCCCTAGCCAGTGCTCATGAAGGAGACATTCCCATTGCAATTATAGCTATGCTGATAACCTCACCTCTGCCACAGAGTTGGTGGATAAAAGATGTTTGTGTTATGATCGTCCCAGAAAGAGGTTTTTTTTGTCTTTTTTTTTTTTTTTTTTTTGCATTTATCAGAAAGGCAGCTGGGAGAGAAGTTTTTGGCCTGGAGAGTCTTTAGCTCTATCCAAAGAGGAAGATTTATCCTGCCATGTCCTCAAGCTCCCTTTCGCGTGAAAGAACAAGTCAAGATAAATCAAAAGGAGGCTATGACTTAAGGTTTGACTTACTACAAGAAAGACTTGATTCATGCATCCCAAAGAGACTAATATGCAGCGCAATTATGAGCTCTGGATCAGAGCGAAACATTTCAATCTTCTCACCAACTCTGGGACAAAGTAGAATAAAAATAAAGTCTCCTGAATAAATGGTACGAAACATGCAATCCCAAATAGCGAATACTCCACAGACTTGCCACCTTCTGTGAAAATGTAAAGTTTAACCTTTTTTTTCCAATTTCAGATGCATGAACTCTTTGAACTTAAAGAAAAGAAACTTGAAATGTGCCAGAGGTTTCAGCTGAATGAATAACCTTGAACTGCAAGTTCAAATATATTGATTTATTCTGCACTTTCGTTTTCAAATGTGTTGAGGCTTTCGGTTCCCTTTCAGGCACCCCTGGGACGAGGCGATCTGGTCTCCTGTAATGGTCTCAGTCCCCGCTTCTTTTCTGGTGAATATTCCAGTGTATCTGGCTGCCGGGTTCAAGAAATGGGCCCCTGAAGAGTTTTCCACCCACGCGTCCAGGATTTGATTGCATCTGCCCTGGAGGCTTTGAGGGGCCACCGAGCACTTATGAAGGATGAATGCCCTGTTTTAAGAAGGTCAGGTGGTCAGAGCTAGTGGGTGGAAATGCTGAGGGGTTTCTGCTGCATCCACACATAATGGGCAAGGGACAGTCAAAGCATTCTTTGTACCATTTTAAGCGAGGAGCCCATGATTTAAAAAAAAGAAAAAAAAAATCAGCCTCTTGATCTGATGGGAGGGATATGAAGGGAAAAGGCAGGAACTCACAAGGGAAAACCTTCTGTTTCTCACTACCCCAAGGAACTCTTCCTGGTACAGAAATGACTCATTTCTGGAGGAGAACAGAGTCATAAGAAGAACTAGTGATGGGCTTGGAGGTGTTCGTTATTGAGTCAGCTGACGGGGGTTCTAGTACATAACCTCTGAGGGCCACACAGGCACGCTGTCCAGGGTTCTGGCCAATAGCAGGACAGTACGTGGATGCACCATTTATCACATGCTCCTCAGCTCTGCGCTCCTCTGTCTGCAGAAGGATGTTTCCGGGCTATGCATTTTCATGCTCCTGTATTTTTTGCATAAGGAACCAATTTGTTTCCCTTCCTACGGGATTTTGACTTGTGAATTGAATCTCTCTCTCTCATTGCTATTTCCACATGGAAACCTATTCTCAGAGTGCCTCTGTGCTTCCCCTGTGGGACAGTTAGCTCTCTGGGAAGTCCCAAGATGGCTTTGCTTACTTCCCTTCCCTGTAGGGACATCTGGGGACCTCGGTAACCACTATGTTTCTTTGTCCACAGTACTGGGCATCTCTCATGTCTTAATTACATTGCTCTGAGAACCAAGTTGGTTTCGTCTGGCTTCGTGATTTTGTTGCAGCATTTTTCCTACGACCCTTGCCAAGTTCATTTTTCAAACCACTCGATCCAATCGGGTGGTCTCCCGGTGACAGTATTTGCCGTTTGCGTGAGATGCCTGCCCAGGAAGGACCATTTATTTCTGCTTCTGGAACATGAGCCAGAAAAACAGACCTGCTCTTTATAAACCTGTTCAGTTCCCATTTCCTCTCTATTCACCCAGCTCGTGAATACTTTTTGGAAACCGAGAACAACGGGAATGTTGCTTATGCCCTGAAATCCTTCCCTCTCTCAATATATTTTCCCTCAAGAGCTTCCTAGGTGCCTTTTCATCTCCACAGGATCAGAAAGGTCTGGCTGCAGAGACCAGGAGTCATTGGTTTGGTGGACTCCCAGCCACAAGCAGGCAGAGGCTCCCGAAGTCAGCTCCAGCCCTTGCTGGCCACATTTTCCTCTACAAAAAACAGAACGATTGTCAAACCTTTGTTACTGGACAGAGCTTGTCCACTTCACACAGCATGTGCAAAATTGTTGGGCAACGCATTTAGAATAACCTTACAAACCTATGTTTTCAAGAACCCTTAGGTATCAAATATGGGGATTTGGGGTCAGAAGCAGAACGTATTCTTGTATAAGTTTTGCAGATTCATTTGTGTCTCTAATAGCATCAACTTTCAGAAGAAATGTGAGAACATGGTAAATAAATGAATGCCTTTCATTGGTCTTGAACTCAAAGTTGATGCGGTCATACCCGAAATGTATGGGGTTATAATTTAACAAAAATTGGCCCTGTGGTTGGCAATGGTTTTCTCATCTCTAAAATGGGGATCATGATAATATTTACTTTACTTCTTTTTTTTTTTTTAGAGAGAGAGAGAACCCATGCCAGTGGTGGGGGAGGGGCCCGGGAAGAAGGAGATTCTCAAGCACAGCCCAATGCGGGCCGCGATCTCATGACCCTGAGATCATAACCTGAGGTGAATTCAAGAGTAGGACACTCAACCTACGGAGCCATCCAGGCGCCCTGCTTTATTTACTTCTTAGGAGGCGTACGTGAGGTAATCCATGTGAGACTCAGATTTGTTCTGGGTTTGGCACATCTTAAGTTCATAAATGTTAGTTGCTGTTTCCTTTTTAATAAAGGAAAAGTGAGGGGAAAAATTATAAGTATTTCAGAATTCAGCAGCATTCTTTACTCCTGAAGAGGAGGACGTTTAGATGCATTCTGGGAAATTCATTGTAACCAGTAATATATTAGAAACCGGTACCATATTAAGTAGATTAAGTTTGAATGACGTGGTTGACGAACCTTTGTTTGTAGGATTTCTACTTTCCAGGACGTCACCAACTTAGGGATAAGCTGAGTAACTCCATTTTAAATAGAGTAGCTTCTTTAATGTCCATGCTATAGCCCTATCCACTCCCTCGGGATCTACCACAGAAGAACTTGAGATGCAACACCCAGGGGTTGTGGGGAGCTCTCTGGTGCCCCAGCAGCCAGCAGTCAGGTCGGAGAGGTGGGCGATCTGGAAGAGGGACCATCACAAGTCTTAATTGAGGCTCCATCCAGGAGATTTGTCCAACGTGGCAGGACGCCAAATCCCAAGCTGGGATGTTGGGACATTGTGGGCTAGGTCTGACCTATGGCAGAGAGATTCCTTTGTTTGATGGCAGGACTCTGCTCTACCAACACACTGATGGAGGCTTGCTCACGGAGAGCTGGGGTCTGGAGCTGTGTCACCAGCGCTTTGGGTGTGTATGGTGTGTGTGGGTGTGTGTATCTATAGATCCGGAAGCAGGAGTCCTGGAATGAAGCTCACTTGGGGCACAAACTCAAAAGAAAGCGGAGATGAACACAATCAACACAGTCAACAACCACGGGGAACCTGACTGGGGACCTACACCGACTGGGGACCTACATGCCAGGCACGGTGCTAGACTTCTAATACAGATGATGCATCCAGCAGCTCAGATGGTCGTTCTCAGCATCCCCATCCAGCAACTGAGGAAACACAGACTCAGAACAGTAAAGCCACAAGGATGAGATGAGGCGGAAATAACAGCATTGTTAGCTAGGCTTGTTTGACCCTAAAGATAGCAAGCTTTCCGTGGTGGTAACGGAGTCAATGAGTTTCCGGGAAGCCAACCATCCCTGGGCATGTTGACTCTGTCTCTGCTCTTCCTGCACAGCTTCTTGCCCTTGCCCTTGCTGAGGTCCACCTTGGCTGTGCCCCTGATCCATGGGATCAAAATCTTAGGTCATCGAAGGGGAAAAACAGCACAATGAAGAAAGAGCCACATCCATCTCCTAAAACAAGCTTAATAGAAATAGCGATGGTAGAAGTTACCATAGTAATAAAATTATCTAATAATATATTTGAAAAATACTTAGCAGGTACCTGTTACCTGCCTCACGGTTGGAAGGGTAGCAAATAATCATGATTGTCTTTAATCCTCAAACGAAGTTTTTAAAGAAATGAATGCTATTCTTTTTCTTTCCAAAATGCAACTCAGAGGGGTTAAATAAATTTCCTTCAACATTGTATGGTAAGGGAAGGCTTAACAATCATGGTTTTCTGATTTTTTTTTCCATTCCCCTCTTTTGTGATAGGAATAATAGTGTCAAATAAAAGGGAAAAAAAAGGCAACTTATCTGGAAAAATAACAGCTTCTTTCAAAGTACTATTTTTGTTTCATCCATAGAGTAACAGCTTCAGAAAAAGAAATGGTTTCAATAAAGGAAATTTTGATGGTACTTTCCAGAAATCAGGGACATCATAATGATATTAATACACTAGTAAGAATAGGACTTGGGGCAGTGGGTGTCTTTTTGCTTAGGATGGATAACATCTTGAAATCCTAGATGGAAATAAATGTGCTTTGTCTTCAGTATTTAGAAGACAGATACCATGACTTCCCATATTAAAAAGAAGCAGATAATTACAAGTGCTTACTTGGAATGTAACAATGTATTTCTTCTTTTGTCCTGGCCCCACCACAGCTGTGCCCATTCTTGCCAAGTGTTCCATCTGTTACCATCCATCAGGAGTTATGCAGGATAATAGTGCAGCCTTCTCTTGCATTCTGAAAGGGGTGTGTGCACTTTTCAGGGCCCTGGGATTGTCACAGGAACTTGGTGATGCCCCCATAAGAAGGTGTGTGTTTTGATTTCTGATTGTTTACAGGCTACAACTAGGCTCCGTTCTCTGTAACAGAATTTCCTCTCCAGCTAGGCTATTTGTACATCGATTCTGGTGGTCCCTCTCTTTACCCCCAAACTGAGCATTGAGACCAAGGCTACTGACAAGACCAATAAAATTATTGGGGGCTGGTCACTAGGATTGGTAAAGATGTAAGAACTGGCAATCCCAAAAGAAGGAAAATATTTCTTTCTTTTTTTAAAGATTTTTAAAAGATATTTACTTATTTATGTATTTTTCAATCAGAGAGAGAGAGGGAGAGAGAGCACAAGCAGACAGAGTGGCAGCCAGAGGCAGAGAAAGAAGCAGGCTCCCCACTGAGCAAGGAGCCTGATGTGGGACTTGATCCCAGGCCCCTGACTCTGGGATCATGACCCGAGCCAAAGGCAGCCGCTTAACTGACTGAGCCAACCAGCTGTCCTTTTTTTTCTTTTTTTCAGTTCATGAGAGATAGAGAGAGGGAGAGAGGCAGAGATAGAGAGAGAAGCAGGCTCCCTAGGGAGCCTGATGTGGGATGAGATCCCAGGACCCCGGGATCATGACCTGAGCCAGAGACAGACTTTACCATCTGAGCCACCAGGTGCCCCAAGAAGGAAAATCTTTCACCTGAGGGTTCACCCTGAGGGTGTCAATAGAAGAAGAGAAAATAACCCTTTGATTATGAAGTTAGTTTCCCAGGGCAGCAGAGGCTTTGACTGAAAGGTGTCTCTTTTCTTTTTTGGTGCCTGCTTTCCTAGGGCAAGGGTGGGGAGGTACTCAGAATTCACAAAGCAGTGAAAGGCTGGGGGATGTCTCAGTACCTTAATCTGTAACATTTTAGCATTTTGCCTCAATTGGTTCCTAGGCAGATACACACACATATCTGATGAAGAAAGAGAAACTAAGGATTGAAATTCTTTGCATTTTTAAAAGCTTGAAATTGGATATGCTCTTTCAGATGTTTGTAGTTCTTAAGTAGCTTCAACTGATGGCAGAAATCTTAATGAGAGACTTTGCTGTTTATCTGTGTCCCAATACACCATTTCACCCCACTTTACATAGGCTGTTAGTAAGTAGGGATTACCAATACACAATTTTTTTTTGTTTTATTTGCTTATTTGTTTTATTTATTTATTTATTTATTTATTTATTTATTTATTTATTCAGGATATGATTCCTTTCTTTGGTGAACTAAGATATGCTAAGTGAAAGGGAAAATTTGATATTGATGACTGTCGTATTCTCCAATTCTGTATTGTAAGATGCTTGTGCATAAAATCTTTGCCTAATGCAACTCTGTGTCTTCACTGTGCCTTGTGCCCTGTGGGTCTTAAGCAATTAGTGATAAGATGATGCATGCTTCCCACCTCCCTGACTATCCAAACAATGCTGAGGTCATAGAAGTGATCTATGATATATGTTAGTAAGTGGCACAATATTAAGGATGAAAAAAGGAGAAATAGTCCCATTGTTAAGTCAATTTTTTTTTGGCACACACAAGGATTGCCAATTTTTTTTGGCAATCACTGTTTCTGTCCTGTGTCAAAGCTGTTTTTTTTAAGAGGGTGGGGAGGGGAAAGGAAAAGGAGAGAGAGAACCTCCAGCAGGCTCCCAGTCAACATGGAGCCCAACACGGGGCTCAATCTCATGACCCTGAGATCGTGACTTGAGCCACAATCAAGAGTCAGATGCGTACCTGACTGAGCCGCCCAGGTGCTCCCAAGCTATTCTTAAACATTCTTGGAGTAAAAAAACAAAAAAACAAAAACAAAAACAAAAAACAAAAAAACAAAGAACCCACAAAAAACCCCAAACCAAAAACAAAACAAAACAAAACAAAACACATCCTTTGAGTAACTATCATGACCTTGATGATGTCACTCTGTGTCAGTTCCTAGCCGACTTGAACATCTTTACCATGAGGACCTAAAGAGGGAGTCACCCAGCGTTCTCTTTTCTTGCTCCCAATTTGTGAGGAAGAACCAACTCCAAAGGATGCATGTATTTATGCCTCATGCAAGCAACTCTGGCACAAGGGAGGGGCTATACTGATCAAAAGAATAAAAAAAAATGGATGTCTGCATGTAGATTAGGAAAATGGAAAGTTTTAGAGAAAGGGAAGTTGTTTCATTGGAAGACTTTGGCCATAATGCTTTGCTGAACGAGGTAATTCCCTGATAAGAGCCATACCCTGGGAAACCTAATCTGGCAGCAGTGAGATTTTACCCAGAGGGATGGAAGAAGTGGCAACATTAAGACGACTTCTGTCCTAGTCCACTATGGGGTGATAAGATTGGAAGGAGAGGCCCTACTTTCCAGGGGGCCATTGGAGTCAGAAAGGGTATGTCCGAGGGGACCACATGAGCTTAAGATGGCGTCGGAGACTCCATTTGGTTTTAGCTGATGTGTAGAGACTTCCATGCCACAGCACAAGGGTTGACCCGGTCCCCAGGCACGGTGTCCTATCAGGACAATGAAATCTGGCACAGAACGTGGAAAGGAAGCTGCCTTTGCAGAGGTAGAACAGTGAGGCAAGAGGGGCAGACCTTGACCTTCAGGAATTCCTTTACAGGAACAGGAAAAGTCGTTTCTCAGCTTGGGATTATTTTGAAATGAGTCATGGGAGAAAGCTTGAAGATCCAGGAGAGAAAGAGAACATGCACTGGAGGAAGATTCTAGGGAAAGATCAAGGTCGTGAGATGGGGAACACATGCTTACAGATACATCCAAAGCGGAAAAATTTGACCTTCTTTAAGATGAGAGAGAACAAGGTATAGATGGGAATAATGGATTGTGTGTGTGTGTGTGTGTGTGTGTGTGTGTTAGGCAAAGCCCAGAAGAAAGTCATGCCCAATGCAGAATTGCATAAATTATGATGAAAGCAGCTCTCTTGGTGGACCAGCCACCAAACTGTTCCCTGCCCCATCAAACAAATTACACAAACTAAGGAAGCCCTGTACCAGCACAAACTGCATGTCAGTTTCCACTCTGTCCCTCAGCCAGTTGATTTTGTGCAGTGCACATGCTGGACACCTGTACCCCTGACAGCTCTGTCTTACTTTTGAAATAAAAAACGTGAATTTGCTACTCAGAGTCAAGATACTGATAGAAGGATATTGGAGGGACATCACACATATTTAAAGTAGCCCATGAGGGGCACCTGGGTGGCTCAGTGGGCTAAAGCCTCTGCCTTCGGCTCAGGTCATGATCTCAGGGTCCTGGAATTGACAGCCCTGCATCAGTCTCTCTGCTCAGCGGGGAACCTGCTTCCCCCCCCTCTCTGCCTGCCTCTCTGCCTACTTGTGACCTCTCTCTCTCTGTCAAATAAATAAATAAAAATCTTTAAAGTAGTCCATGAGTCACATAGGGGCATAGGACCTTATTAGGAAGATGAAAATGAGATATGGCCACTTCTGAGCTAGGAAGAAAAGAGTGTCTTGCGGACACATCTGTGTCTTTGGACATGGTTAGACATTTGAATGCTAGGCTGAGCAGTGGAGGATTTAATGGTGCAGGCAAAAGCATGTTGAGAGGACAAGTGGAATAGAGTTCAGAGAACAGGAGGGTAGTCCTCACGATGAGCTGTAAGATGGATACTAAAATGTGTGCCCAGAGAAGGCTGGAGAGGCTACAGACAAGGTTAGGTCAGGGGTTAGAAGAGCTGATGGACTTGGGCAGCAGAAGCTATGGAAGTGAGGAGGTAGGCACGCTGGCAGCTCAGAGCCTGTGATTCTAGGTACCGATTAGCTGTGGGTGACGAGGAGTCACAGGAGATAGCCACTCGATGGCCGCCTACTGTGTCATGAGTTTCGCTACAGTAGAGAGTTTCAGGGAGCCGTGATCAAATTTAGCAGAGGAGCCTCTGAGATTTCCAGCATGGTTGTGGCAGGTAAGGGTGTTGCCGAATTTCAGGGTTCTTGTCTCATGGAGTCCAGGAATGAGTCTCAGGGAGACAAAAGGGTGAAATGAAGTGAAAGTTTATTTAGCAAAGATGAGAGCAGAAACATACACTGGAAAGGAAAGGAAAGAAAAGAGCTCTGCAGAGTGAGGGGGTGGCAAATGGCTTTTACCAGGGAACTTGGTAAATTTCTTATTAATATCATGGTGGATTTGTAAACACCATGTCTATATTTAGAACAAACAGGGTGGCCTTGTAACTATCTCTAACTATCATGAAAACAAACAAGGTGTTCCCTTCTCTCTGGTTAATGTCTGGTCTGTTTCTCCCTATCTGGGAAATCTTTGAGCCTGGTTAGGCCACCCCCTATCTATCTCCCCCCACCTATCCCCTCCCTACCTAGCCTTGCCTGTCCCTTAGTCTAGGGGAAGTCAGCGACCCTGTCTCCATATGTCCTTGTGTCATGGATTTCAGCCAAGGAGAAAAGGGATTTTGTATGAATAGAAGTGAACAAGGAAAATCCCTCCTCTGCTTCCAGCAGCCACCTTCAGGGGAAAGACGGCTCTCAGGGAAGTGTAGCAGGAGGTCAAAATTAGTGCATTTGAAGCCTGGGGATACAGTGCCAGATCCTAAAACCTAAAGGCATGCAGACACATTTATCTTCTGGAAGAATCCCTCTCCCTCTGTTCCCCCACAGCATCAACAGGGTAGCTAACATTTTGTTTTGAATGCTGCTTCTCCCTTCCCTTGGACTCAGAACATTCGTCCCAATTTCTAGAACAAAACTTGCTGCCCTGAAGCTTTCCAATTATTTTTAAGCATAACATTTTCAGTCAGCTGTGGCTGGGCTGATAGGTGTCTTCCGGGAGTCTGGAATAGTGCGTAGCCCAATGACATTAAAACAGCGTCCCCAGGAAAACACTGGGCACAGCCCGCCCGGCTGGGCAGTGCCACCTTCGCGTGGTGTGGGTACAGGGCTGGAGTTCTTTGCTTCTGCTGTGATACAAAAATAAAAGCTATATTGCCTATGTTTTAGTAATTTTAAAATCCATAAAAGTAATCAGAGTTCTTAAATTTTTTTTTTTAAATGGAGTAACCAGGATGGAAATTTGCATCAATAGGTCATGCCAACATAGCTACTACATTTTGGTTTCAAAAAAGGAGGAAATAAAATGCAGACACGTTAGTCAAAATCATCAATGGGATGCCATATTTAGAGCTTTATTGTGTTTATTATAGAAAATATGAGAGCATAATTATAAGAAAAGGTAAGAGTTCTGTGGAAAACATGATCACTTTGCAGAAAGGAAGGAATTACCGTTGAACCGCTATCCCTTCTCTGATGAAATATTCAGAATGGCAAAAAGTCTTTGAAAGATACTCACATTTTGTTCAATATTCCTTCTAAATCGAGCTTCTGAATCTGTGCGCTTTAGTTCAGACAACCCAAAGGATATTTCTATGCAGTAGGAGAAACAGTGAAGAACAAAGAAAATATTAGAATGAAAAAAAGAAAACTAGCCCCCAAGTCCTGGTAGATTGCCCAAAACCACCACCATCCCCTGCGGCTTTCCCCCTCACAATCTGCAAACGCCCAATCTGTAAACATTGTAGCAATCTACAAACGGTGGCTAGTATTTGCAGCAAGAGAAAAACCCGGACACACTCCATTTCTAGCAGCGTTTTCTAATAATGAAATACGTTCCAGAGAAAACTCAGAAGGGGTTTGAAAAACTGAAAGTGGCTGGCTCCCTTTATAACGTGAGGAGTAGAAGCCAACGCACAGGTGTTTAGGAACGTGAGACTAAATTGTATCTTGTGGATACTGTTTTTGTGGTGGGAAGAAGGGGCGTGGCCAGAGGACTCAGGCGGTCCAGTGACTCCCCCCTCCCCTCACTCCGAGGGACCTCTGCTCTCCATCTTTCTATGTCCTCCACCGGGTATTTCTTGAACGCCTGTGTCCTGCAAGAGGACAAGGTTCACGCACACACGTGTGCAGCCATGAGATGCCTGCTCGATCTTTCACTTTTGGCTAATCTCTTCCATTCTCTCTCATTCTAAAAATGCTGATCTCGACCCACCCTGTTGTTTTCAGACCCTACTAATATGTTGCCACCATAGATGGACTAAGGCTTGCTTGTGATATGTTTTTTTTAAAAGATTTTATGTATTTGACAGAGAGGAGAGAGATCACAAGTAGGCAGAGAGGCAGGCAGAGAGAGAGGGGGAAGCAGGCTCCCCTCTGAGCAGAGAGCCGGATGTGGGGTTCGATCCCAGGACCCTGAGATCATGACCTGAGACGAAGGCAGAGGCTTTAACCCACTGAGCCACTCAGTCACCCTGATAAAATTTTTTTTTTTAAATTGATGTATAAGTGGCATTACATTTGCTTCCATGGCCACACATATTTACAAATTTATTTATGGTGGTGAGAACTTTTATTATCTACCCTCTTAGCAACTTTCAAATATCCAATAGAGTGGCAACTTTCGGCATGATCACCATGCTGTGCAATGTACCCCATGACTTATTTATTTGTAACTGGAAATGTGTATCTTTTGACCCTCTTTACACATCTGGTCAGAAACGGTGCCCCATCCCCTCTCCCCCCACCTCTGGCAACCATCCATCTCTTCTCTGCATCTGTGAACTCATTTTGTTTTGTTTCAAAGTGAGATCATAGAGTATTTGTCTTTCTCTGACTTACTTCACTGAGAATAACACGCTCAAGGTCCATCCAAGTTGTTATAAATGGCAAGATTGCCTTTATGGCTTGGGGGATATATATACATGGCACATTTATCATATATATGGCACATTTTCTTTATCCATTCATCCACTGAGGGACTCTTAGGTAACTTTCATATCTTGACTGTTGTAAATAATATCATAATGAACATGAGGGTGCAGATATCTTTTTGAGTTAGCATTTCCATTTCCTTCAGGAAAATAACCAGAAGTGCAATTGCCAAATCATACGGTAGTTCTATTTCTAATTTTTTCAGGACCCTCCGTATTGTTTTCCACAGTGGCTGCACCAGCTTACATTCCCACCAACAGGGCCTGAGGGTGGCGGTTTCCCCACATCCTCGCCAACACCTATTGTTTCCTGATTTATTGATTTTAGCCATTCAGACAGGTGTGAGGTGATGTCTCATTGTGGTACTGACGGTGAGTGATGCTGAGCAAATTTTCATATACCTGTTGGCGTCTGGATGTCTTCTTTTTTATTTTTTAAATATTTTATTTATTTATTTGACACACAGAGAGAGAGAGATCACAAGTAGGCAGAGAGGCAGAGAGAGAGAGAGGGGGAAGCAGGCTCCCTGCTGAGCAGAGAGCCCGATGCGGAACTCGATCCCAGGACGCTGAGATCATGACCTGAGCTGAAGGCAGAGGCTTTAACCCACTGAGCCACCCATGCGCCCCTCTTCTTAATTTCTTAATGAGCATGAGCTAATTTGGTTTTTGATGGCTCTAGTCTTTCTTCGCCTTTTCGAAGGTCCTTTTCCCCTGTCCTGATTGTCCCTCTACCTACCCCATTGTCATTGCCCCTCGTGAGAGCACGCCCATAGGTCCCTGTGTGAACAAAGCCCTCTTACCAACTCCTAAAGTTCTGAGGAGGGGTCGGAGAAACGACCTCCTGCAACTTTTCTCTTCATCTGAACACAATCGTGTCCAGACCCCAAGATTCACAGCTTGAGGGGCTGAAACTCTACAGACAACTCTCCAAAACTATTTACGTCATAGCTGATGTCCCGATTTACATTCTATAGAGAAAAGGAATGGATAGGGATGTTCTCATTTCCCTTCCACCGGCTCTGCGGACTCCACTCCTCTCGGCATCCACACCTTGGATGCTCAGCTCTGGAATCATGGCAAAGGACTCTCTCCTACATTCTCATCCTTGGGACACCGGCCCTGCTCCTCTTCATGAATATTTCGCCGCTGGGATTGTCTTCTCCTCCCTGCATCACTGACTTCTCTCTTCCTCTTCAGCCAACAGACATCCTGTAACTCCCACATTAAATCTAAACGACGCGCCGCACTCGGGAAGGCAGGTTCCTCGAAGCTTCCTGGAAGAGGTGCACATATTCGCTTGTCCATTACTGGTGACGTCATGGGACACCTTGGATGCCACTGCGGGTCTTCCTTCTGTTCCCACGCAGCGGAGTTTGACACAGCTGGCCACACTCTCTTTCTAGAAAAATGGTCCTCGAATTTCCCTCCCATCTCATTGGCTGCTGCTTCTTCACCTCCTTGGCTTGCTTGGTGCTCTGTTGCCTTATTTTTCCCTGTAGCTCTTACCCTTTCTGTCATTCATTTAGTTAGTTTATTTTCAGTGTCCGCTATTTAACGTACATTCTGCCAGGACAAGGATTTCCGTCTTGCTTTTTTGCTCCCTGATAATCTGCAGCATCTAGAACGGTGTGCGATCTGGAAGTCATTTACTATTGTGTTCGAATGCACAGAGTGGTGTTTTAGACATGCGTGTTTTAAAATTTTATAAATGCTATTGTGCTATAGATCTTTTCTTTCCTTCCTCCTCCTCCTCCTCCTCCTCCTCCTTCTTCTTCTTCTTCTTCTTCTTCTTCTTCTTCTTCTTCTTCTTCTTCTCTTTCTTTCTTTCCTTCCTTCCTTCCTTTTCTTTTTCTTCCTTCCTTCTTCTTCTCTTTCTTTTCCTTTTCTTTCTTTCTTTTTCTTTTCTTTCTTTCTTTCTTTCTTTCTTCTTTCTTTCTTTCTCTCTTTCTTCCTTTCTTTCTCTCTTTCTTTCTTTCTCTCTTTCTTTCTTTCTTTCTTTCTTTCTTTCTTTCTTTCTTTCCTTTCTTTCCTTTCTTTCCTTTCTTTCCTTTCTTTTTTTCTTTCTTCTTTGTTTTCTTCCCCCAGCATAACTCCAAGCATTTAAGGCCATCATGTTTCCACATGTAGAGAGAATATATTAATTTTAACTATCGCCTGGTATTCTCTGTCATGTAAACATCACATTTTATTTGCTTCTTTCCTTTGGAATGAAAATTTAAGTTCCCTCTAATTTAGGATACTGCATATATTGAGGCCAAGATTGGTCCTGTGAGTGTCGTCTTATGACCTGTGAGTTTTGCGGGGATGGTTAGTTGCTTTTGTCAAGCTAATTGGTGTGGAATATCTTTTTCTTTCTAACTAAAATTAAAAAAAAAATTCCATGGGGCACCTGGGTGGCTCAGTGGGTTAAGGCCTCTGCCTTCGGCTCAGGTCATGATCTCAGGGTCCTGGGATCGAGCCCCACATCAGGCTCTCTGCTCAGCGGGGAGCCTGCTTCCCCCTCTCTCTCTGCCTGCCTCTCTGCCTACTTGGGATCTCTCTCTGTCATAAAAATAAAAAAAAACTTTTAAAAAATAAAATAAAAAAAATTCCAATACGACTTGCAATAATTTTCACATGTTATGAAATACTCTTTTGTTTTGTTTTGTTTTTTTGTTTTTTTTCCTCCAAGCACTTAAACACATAAAATCGTTTTCAGCTTACGGACTGCACGAAAACAGGGAGCTGACTTAGTTTGGCCAGCAAGTCATGATCGAGACGGTTGGTAGAATTTTCTTTGAAAGTGTCCAACTACTAATACATTTAAGTACCTTTTTTCTTAATTTGTTGGCTTTTGGGGTTGCCCTTTTGTTATTTGCTTATTTCCTGTCTTTGCTGAACTGCACTTTTATTAGTTTTCCTGCATTTGTTTATATTTTTAGGAATCTCTTACGTATTCTTAGATATTAATCTTCATCAAGTTTCTACATTTCAAGGATCTTCTCCCTATCACCTGCCCAATAGCCTCATACTTGTCTCTCTTGGTGGAACAGATATTTCAAATTTTGATATAGTAAGTTCCAGTAATTTTATTGATCTTAATGGTTTGTGAGTCTTTAATATTACTGCAGATATAATTCCCTGCTTCTGGATCACAAAGATAACTATTGTGCGTTTTCACCTCGGAGCTTTATCTTTGCTTTTTATATTATTTTGTTTTGTCTTTTTAAGTTTGTATTTACATTCCAGTTAGTTAATATACAGTGGGATATTAGTTTCAGGCATACGATATAGTGATTCAGCCCTTCCATAGATGACCCACAAGTGCGCTCCTTCATCCCCATTATCTGTTTCCCCCAACCCCCACACCCAGCTACCCTCTGGTCACCATCGATGTGTCCTCTATAATTCAGGGTCTGTTTCGTGGTTTGCCTCCCCCCCACCTCCACTTTGCTCATTTGTTTTGTTTCTGAAATTCCACACATGAGTGAAATTATCTGCTATTTGCCTTTCTCTGACTTTTTTGTTAGCATAACGAACTCTAGCTCCACCCACATCATTGCAGATGGCAAGATTTCATTCTTTTACGGCTGAGTAAGAATCCATTTTATATCTATATAGATATAGACATACATCTCCTTTATCCATTTATCAGTCGACGGACATTTGGGCTATTTCCATAAGTTGGCTATTGCTGATGATGCTGCTGTCAACATCAAGGTGCATGTATCCCTCTGAATTTGCATTTTTCTTTAATCCTTTGGGTAAATCCCCAGTAGTGCAGTTGCTAGATCATACGGTGGTTTTAATTTTAATTTTCGAGGAAAGTCCATACTGTTTTTTACGGTGGCTGCGGCAATTTGCGTTCCCACCAATAGTGCACGAGGGTTCCCTTTTCTCCACGTTCTTGCCAACCCCTGTTGTTTCCTGCGTTGTTGATTTGAGCCATTCTGACAGGTGTGAGCTTGTACCTCATTGTGGTTTTGATTTGCATTTGCCTGATGGTAAGTGATGTTGAACATCTTTTCACGTGTCTGTTGGCCCTCTGGATGTCTTCTTTGGAGAAATGTCTCTTCATGCCGCCTGCCCATTTTTTAATCTTTCATTTTTAAATCATTAATTCTGCATCTGCCTTGTAGTTAGTGAAAGATAGAGTCCTAGCTTGATTTTCATGTGAAGGGAACAGTCTTCCCCAAATCAGCTATTTAATAATTGTTCCTTTCATTATTGGTTTGTTGGTGCCACATTTATCATATATCAAGTTTCATCTGTTTTACAAGGGTTTATCTCTGAGCTTGCTCTTCTGTTCCAAAAGAGCCTATATTTTAATTGCTACCACAGTGTCGTGCTGTTTTTTATGATTAACATTAACATTATTATTATTATATTCCATCTTAAATTCTTATACGACAAGTTTCTTTTTTCTACAGACTAATTTAGCTATTCATGGAAGTCAATTCTTTCATATAATTTTTAAGGCAATTTTGTTGAGCACTTGAAA
The DNA here is from genome assembly GCA_028533885.1 of Nasua narica. NCBI lineage: Eukaryota > Metazoa > Chordata > Mammalia > Carnivora > Procyonidae > Nasua > Nasua narica. Next base: position 3,546,248 of record CM052806.1, read on the forward strand.
AACTGAGTTTTTAATGTGATTTCATTAAATTATAAACTTATAGATTCATTTGTGATGAACAAATATATTTTTCTTCCTTTGTGCTCTAAGGTTTAAGAATTTCCTTCATGGAGTAGTGCACCTTCTTTGTGAGCTTAGTTCCTAGAAATGTATTTTTGTTTTGCCCTTGCCGATATAGACGAATTGTATTGATTATTTTAAAAATCTGTGCTAGCAAAATTATACTTTTCTTACTTTTAATGGTATATTAAAATTCTGATGTTATTTATACTTGTTCATAAATATCTATAAATAATGAGCATTTTATTTAATTAAAAAAGATCAGTACATGTTGTGTCTCTTTTGTTGGTCTAAAAGTGTTAGCCAGGGGCGCCTGGGTGGCTCAGTGGGTTAAAGCCTCTGCCTTCGGCTCAGGTCATGATCCCAGGGTCCTGGGATCGAGCCCCGCATTGGGCTCTCTGCTCAGTGGGGAGCCTGCTTCCCCCTCTCTCGCTGCCTGCCTCTCTGCCTACTTATGATCTCTCTCTCTCTGTCAAATAAATAAATAAAAATTTAAAAATTAAAAAATAAATAAATAAAAGTGTTAGCCAGAACTAGTACCATGAGTAACAACAGCAGTGATAATGTGTGTATCTTTCCTTTCTCTTCATGTCAGAGACGTTCTTGGGGACTTCTGGTTTCTAGTCCCACATGTAAAGAACTTGGAAGTCATCGCTTCCATCTCACAAGAAAAACGCTGAACAAACTGAAAATCAGGAACACTTCCTAGATCCATTAGAGTACTGAGGACACAGGGCAAACCACTGTCCTCAAAATTCAGAAGACGGTTGATCAGATGCACGGAATCACAACTCACCAGCACAAAGCCTAGGAGTAAAAATCTCCATCAAAACAAGTCCTGCCTGGGGCACCTGGGTGGCTCAGTCGGTTAAGTGTCTGCCTTCAGCTCCGGACATGATCCCAGGGTTCTGGGGTCGAGGTTCCTGCAGGAAAGATCAGAGAACCACCCTCCTCCCCACACTTTGGCAGGGGAAGGAAAAGTAGACATTTGGAAGTACATCCAAAGCTTTCTGCTGTCCTTAACAATGCCTGACCCCAGAGAAACCACCTTACCAGAGCCAAACCAACTGGGTTGAGGGAAAAATCCAACTCAAGTCTATTAGACTTTTTGTTTGGAAGGAAGGAAGGAAGGAAGAAAAGAAGGAAGAAAGAGGAAGAAGAAGAAGAAGAAGAAGAAGAAGAAGAAGAAGAAGAAGAAGAAGAAGAAGAAGAAGAAAGAAAGAAAGGAAAGAAAGAAAGAAAAGAAAGAAAAGAAAGAAAGAAAAAGAAGAAAGAAAGAAAGAAAGAAAGAAAGAAAGAAAGAAAGAAAGAAAGAAAGAAAGAAAGAAAGAAAGAAAAATTAAACTGAGAAGCACTTGGGAATGACACAACCCAGAGGCATAGGCTCACTAAAAGTCTGATACATACTGACAGGAATATTGTTTCTCTGCCTGCCCCTCTACCCCATATGCCTACATAAATAAGGATCATGTGTAATAATAGAGGAATACAATTGAAAAGACTCAGATACTTTAAAAACATTATCTAGAGAAACTCAAAGACAAGAGACACATGAACAAGGGCTTGAGGGGAAATATCAGCCTCTGACATATATAACTTATAGCAAGCAGTGACATAGTCTAACCCTTAACCATGTAAAATAAAAACACACACAAAAGTGTTCTGTGCCTCAGGTTTTCTTACCAATGCTCAGATTTCAACAGAAAATTATAAAACATACTAAAAACAAATAAACCAACAAAACCTCCACAGAGTTTGAAGAGACAGAATAAGCACAAATACCAGATTCAGGTATGGCAGAGAGATTAGAATTATCACACTGGAAATTTAAAGCAGATATGATTAATAAAATAAGGACTCTACTGGGAAAGATCGACAATGTGGAAGAACGGATGGATAATGGAGGCAAAGAGATGTAAACTGTAAGAAACAAACAGAAATGACAGAAAAATCAAATGCTGTCACAGAAATGAAGAATGCCTTAAATGAGTTCACCTGTAGAGTGGACACAGTGGAGGAAAGAATCAGTGTGCTGGAGGAAAATCCCAAAAGAAGCTCCCAAAACCAAAATCAATTAAAAACTTGAAAAAGAAAGAACAGAAAATCCAAGAACTGTGGAACAACTACAAAAGGAAAAGAAGGAGAGAAAGAACAGAAATCCACACTTGAAGCAATTCCCCAAAATTGCCCAAACTGGCAATTTTCCCAAGTTAATGATAGACACCAAAGTGTAGACACAGGCACCACAGAGCACACCACAAAGGACAAATATGAAAACATAAATTTTATTGGGTAATAAAAGTTACATAATAAAATATTCCCAATTCCTCCCTCTTACCGCTTGTAACATTACAGTGACCCATGTCACTTATCCACAAACTATAATCAATGAATACATTGTTGCCACTCTTTTGAACAGTTATCTGTTAGATCAATTAAGAATAAGAAAATAAAAGAATCTGTTTTATTCTTATTTATTCCTTTCGTAATGTTCCTCATTTACTTTTGTATGTCTGAATTTCTGAATTTTTGAACCTACACTGTTTTCCTTCTTTCTGTAATATTTCTTTTTTTTTTTTAAGATTTTATTTATTATTTGACAGAGAGAGAGAGATCACAAGCAGGCAGAAAGGTAGGCAGAGAGAGAGGGGAAGCAGGCTCCCCGCTGAGCAGAGATCCCGATGTGGGGCTCAATCCCAGGACCCTGAGATCATGACCCGAGTCGAAGGCAGACACTTTAACCTACTTAGCCACCCAGGCGCACTTGTAATATTTCTTTAAAAAAAAGTTTATTTATTTGCTTAGTAATCTCTATATTCAATGTGGGTCTCTAACTCATGACCCTAAAATCAAGAGTCACATAGTTTTCCAACTGAGCCAGCCAGGTGCCCCCTGAAATATTTCTTTTAACATTCATTCAAGCCTAGTCTACTGATGATAAACTTCCTCGATTTTTGTTCATCTGAGAAAGACTCTATTTCTCCTTCAGTTTTGAAGGATAATTTTGCTGGATACAGAATTCTACATTGGTGGTTCATTTCCTTCAAAATTTTAAATATTTCAGTTCACTTCTTGCTTGCATGATTTCTAAAGAGAAGTCTGATATAATTTATATTAATGCTCTGCAATGTGTTATTTCTCTGGATTCTTTGGGGATTTTTTTCTTTGTCCTTGCTCTTCTGTGGCTTGAATATGATATACTTGGGTGTTGTTTTGTGGTTTTTATGTTTTGTTCTGTTTTGTTTTCATATTTGTCCTTTGTGGTGTGCTCTGTGTTGCCTGTGTCTACACTTTGGTGTCTATCATTAACTTGGGAAAATTGCCAGTTTGGGCAATTTTGGGGAATTGCTTCAAGTGTGGAACAACTTCTTCCAAAAACTTCCCAAAGCTTCCAAAACCAAAATTAATTAAAAACTTGAAAAAGAAAGAACAGAAAATCCAAGAACTGTGGAACAACTACAAAAGGAGAAGAAGAGAAAGGAACAGAAATCCACACTACCCAAGAAGTTGTTGTATGATTATTTGAAAAGAAATTAGATTATTTGTAATGTATATAGCAAACTCAAGAACAACTACTAAAAAATTTTAAAAAGAAATATATATGCCAAGACAGTGGAAAAAATGGAATCAGAAAGTATTCTTAGTTGAAACTGGAGAAGACAGAAAAAAAATGTAACACATAAAAGGGGGACAAAGACCAAAGTCAACAAGCAGAAAACAGTAACAAATATGATAGATACTAATCTAGCTATATCAATGATTCCTTTAAACATCAGTAGTCTAAATACACCAAATAGAAGGCAGACTGTTGGAGTGTATAAAAAACAATATTTCTAATTATAATGCCGTTGTCTACAAGGATCCCATTTTAAATATATATTCAGATAAATTAAAAAGGGTCAGAAAATGATCATGCTCATCAAAAGAGCTAGAGTAGTTATATTAATTTCATACAGAGTAGACTTCAAAGCAAGGAAAATTGTCGGGTTGTAAAGACATATGACATAATAATAAAGGAGTTGATTCTACAAGAAGACATTACGATCCTTAATGTGTATGTGCTTAATTATAGAGATGTGTGCTGATTTAGACCCCTAAAAATTACGTTGTCGATGCCTTTTTTCTCATGACTTTTTATTTTTTATTTTTTTGAGGGGTGGGGAGGATCAGAGAGAGAGAGGGTGAGAGAAAATCTTAGGCAGACTCCATGCCCAACACCAAGTCTGACGTGAGGCTTGATATCAGGATCCTGAGATCATGACCTGAGCCAAAGTCAAGAGTCTCACGCTTAAAGGACTGAGGCACCCAGGCACCCCCAATCACTTTTTAACTTTCATATTTGGCTTGAGCACTAGGTGAATGTATTTTAGAAAATGTTTATGTATTATCTTAAATTTTACCACGTTGAGACTTCAACTATAGCTCCTATTCAGATGTAATAATCTATATTGGAACAAATCTACAAAACCCTAGGCATTTGGTCCATAGGGACTGGCTTGGACATTATTTTTTCTTTATGTGTCATTTGTTAAATATTACCAGATACAGTTTATCTGGTAGGACACTTTCCATAGTACCTTGCTGCAGGTGCTGCTATTTCTGGCTTTCTATCTAATCTGGCTTGCGGATTAGACTGTTCACTGATGGTAATTGTTCCATTTTTTTGATGAAGACAGTGGCATTTGATTTACATCCCTAAATAAGACATACATATGTCATATATGTAGGTGGTGGGTGATAAAAATGGACATTATAGATATTATACATTTAAATGGACATTTTGTCTTGGCATACAATTCTATGTATATTAAAAAAAAACATGTATAAATTTGTGGAACTCTGCCGGGATTGGAATACAAAACAGTTGTATTATCCAAGCAATTCCCTCACAAATTCCATAGTCACACATTCCCTCAACCCATAGCCCTTGGCAACTCCTTTTGGTTTCATGTCCCTGTAGACATATTTGCCTTTTCTAGAATATCCAAGAAATGGATTCAAACAAGATTTCTTTTTTTTTTAAAAGATTTTATTTATTTATTTGACAGAGAGAGAGAGAGAGAGAGAGAGAGATCACAAGTAGGCAGAGAGGCCGGCAGAGAGAGAGGGGGAAGCAGGCTTCCTGCTGAGCAGAGAGCCCGATGCGGGGCTCGATCCCAGGACCCTGAGATCATGACCTGAGCCGAACGCAGAGGCTTTCCCCACTGAGCCATCCAGGTGCCCCAAAAGACCAGTTTCCTAATTCTTGGCTACTTATGGGTCAGTTTTGCTGACTTTATTCAAGCCACTTCAGTAACCCACGGCCCTATTGCACTTAAAGAGGAGCCCACCTCTTTCTACTTCCATCATTGCCTTGAAAATGAGAGCTCAGAGCACATCATTTTATAAATAAGGTAGATTTTCTTCTTAGATGCATTATCTTCCCCTACTTCACAGTGGAGATCATTTGTCAGGTCTCTGCTCACTCACCGAGCCCTGGGAGTTTCCTTTTGCCTGCAATTTATCCTTGTCAGCCTGGCATTTCGCTACCTCTGAGATCTGCAAAATAAGGTATTTCATGGTATATGCCACTCCTGTTCCATTTATAAAAGTGTAAAAGCTAGGTTTGCCCGTACTGGGTGAAGGGCCCAACTGTTCACTTTTACTTATCATATTCTTTCAAGAAACATTTATTAAAAATGTTAAAAAAAATGCACGCTATGCTAGAATAGTATCTAGCAAGCAGAAGTTAAAAAGATAAAAGATCTCTAGTTCCTGCCTTTTCAAAGAGAGAGTTGGTGTGTATCCTCAATGCGCCATTTTGTGTAATGCGGATCTATAAGAACAACCCACAGATGGTGTATTTCAGAAGAGGCCGCAGTCAGTTACCATTTGTCTAATTATGAATGAATGTGAACTAGAATAACCATAGAGACCCTCATGTACTCGAAAGACCCCCTGTAAAAATCCCTCCAGGATTTTTAGCTGGGGGAGTATGGGTCATGATTCAAAGGAAGTCCTTAGAGAAGAAGATTCAAAAGATGTTGGCTGCTGCTCTATCATCGGCATCATGCGTGTTGCAGACCCACGATACATGAAGAGTGAAGGTCTGAAGGGCAGAATGGTTCAGCTAGGGCCCCCGCGTCCAACACAGTATCACTCCCTGCCTGTGGCCACCGAACACCTGAAATGTGCCTAGTCTGAATTAAAACGTGCTGTAAGTGCAAAATACAGACCAGATATCAAAGACTTTGTATACAAGAAAAAAAGGAAGGAAAAAATGTGTCATTAATTTCTTTTTTTATAACGATCACATGTTGAAGCATTACTCTTCTGGATATATTGGGTTAAATAAAAATACAGTGAAAAGCTCTTCCTACTGTTTATTCTTACTTATTTTATGTGGTTACTAGGAAATTAAAAATTACGTACGTGGTTCAGATTACAGTTCCTTTGGACAGTGCTGGACTAGAGCATGAGGTCATTTTAGGGAGAGAGAAATTAGTCAGTGCATCAAGGCCCTTGAATACTTGATTAAGTAATTCACATCGTATTTTCTAGGTGGTGGGAATTCATTGATTTTTGAGTAGAGGAATAAAATAGAATACCAAGAGAAGATTAATCTAGTGGCAGGGGCATATTTCAATTTCTAGTTCCTTCTTCATGATAAAGCATTGCTCCAAACCTTAATGATCATTCATTTTATAGCTTTCCAGTTGAAATTTTGCCAAAGGAAAAAAATGATTTGTGTCATCATACTTATTTACTCATTTTCGGATAGATCGTCGGTAGATTAATGCACCCTATTTCCCCTTATGGAAACCTTGTTACCTTTCTCTTCATCATGTATGTTGGCATAATTGCATACTGAGCTCTTTTTGATAAATCTCACCCAAGTGTCCAGAAGGATAGTGATTCTTACTCTTTTTATTCTTTTACCACTGGTGGGGACTGGCCTTCAGCTCTTTTTGCTTGGGACCGTAGGTGTGCAAGAAGTGCTTTAAGGAGAGGGTGTTAGACTCACATTCCCCATCACAGCATTGCATGCAATTGTCAGGTCTCCGCTCACTCACCGAGCCCTGGGAGTTTCCTTTTGCCTGCAATTTTAATGTTCCCAAAAAATATGCCTGGATTTCTCCAAACTTTGAATTTTGAATTTGTAGGTACGGATGTTCTTTGGGATGAGGAGATACATACATATATGTGTGTGTGTGTGTGTGTGTGTGTGTGTGTGTGTGTGTGTGTATATAAATTACCTAAGTTTTATATTATTTAAGTTTTAAATTATTTAAGTTCTCCTAGCCAAGTGGCCTGGAATGAGGAGATCAATCTATCTATCTATCATCTATCTATCTATCATCTATCTATCTATCATCTATCTATCATCTATCTATCTATCTATCATCTATCTATCATCTATCTATCTATTAAATACCTAAGTTTTATATTAAGTTTTAAATTATTTAAGCTCTCCTAGCCATGTGACAAGTTAAAATGTGACTATTTTGCTGGGTTGAGTCTGATTGCTCAGGGTGTTCAATTTAAATAAATGATTTAGACCTCTTAAGTAGTCTTCACCGTTCGTCTCTGTAGATTTTTTGTTTGTTTATTTTCCTATCAAACCATGGAATTCTGTGCCTGCCTTAGACCCATTCAGTCTGAATCCTTCCAGTCCTTCATCCTCCCTGTCTTTCCTGCAGATATTAGCTAGAACAACCTTGAGCAGTTCCAGAACAATTTTAATGTGGTTTTATCAAAATTATGTGAAAATGAAAGCATTTGAAATCTTTGTTATATGGAAAGATCCCATTTTGGAACCCGATATATCTACCCACTGAGGGTACTCTAATCTCCCTCAGTGCTGCTGTGTATTTATATTTCCTACTGAATTGTATCTGTAAGTATTGTCTATATTTTAAAATTGCGAAAAAGATAACGTGTGCATGCAGACTGCATAGTGGTGTAATGAACAGTTGCTTTAATATTTAATTTGTACAAGACCTCGTTACTGAATTGTCATTATCTCTGAGAGCTTTTCAGTTTGTTCTTTTGCTGTGCATCATAAATCTGTAAGTAAATATGATTGCTTATCCTTGTTTTTGTTGGCCTCAGCCTACGGATAACCCATGTTGTGGTTAGACCTTTGTGGTTCTTACTGTGATCTCAAAATGTCATTCAGCAACAACCATCAGGAAACCAAAAGAATAAAGGTTTGTTACTAATAAGGCCTGGAAATTATACAAAATTATACAGCACACCTAAAGCCACACAGGGAGGTCGTTGGGAGAGAGAGAGACAGAGAGAGAGAGAGAGAGAGAGAGAGAGAGAGAGAGAGAGAGAAATAGAGAGGGTAAGCCAGTAAGCCAGACCTGAAGTTCTGAAATTATTGGACTTGAGGTAGGGCCTAGGGGTTTGAGGGCTCACTCTTTATTGGTGAATTTAAAACATAAGAGCGGGAATTTAAAGCTTGGAAAGAGAAAATCCAAATGGCCCAATTGTTCAGTTATCGAAATCTACCAAAGACCTAAAACAAAGGACTGTCAGTGGGAGAAGGCTGGCCTTGTGTTTGTTGGAGATCTCTGTCTTTTGAAGCAGCGGCCTCTTTGAAATGGACATGTCACCAGTTAAAGCTTAAATCAGGCTTTGGCATTACAAGAAAGAAAAAAGAGAGCAACTGTTGGGGCTTACACTACAATCCTTTTCAATAAGTATGTCTCTCATTTCTATTGGCTTCTCGAGAGATGGGGATTGGAAATGTTAGTAACCAACAGCGGTGGTAGAAATGCATTTGGTACTTCCTAAGACTTGTGCATGACGCCCTATTCATTGTGATTTCTCTTGTTTTATATGATTTTTCTTTGTCACGTTAAGGTTCTATAAATTTATTACTAGCTTAGTAACTACTTGCTAGGAGAGACAGAATATTATGAAAGGCCTCTCAGAATTATTAAAAACATGTGCTTTTTTTTCTTTATAAATATTAGTATGAGGATTCACATTATTCTTTTGTCTTAATGTTGCATCATTGTATATCATCATGGATTATATATCATAGTCATAGTACATTACTATTTTAATATAATGCTAAAATAAACATGTTTAAATGATAGTCAAGATGCTCACATACACATTTGAAGATATTGTGTTCCTGAAATTGCTTTGACCAGCTTTGATGTCAGCTTTATGTTGGATTTATAAAAGAAAACAGACGGCATTCAATTATTATTTTTTAATCCCCTTTCATGATTTGGAATGGGGCTTATCTCTTCCTTGTAAATTTGAAGAGACACGTCTTTAACTTCACTGTAGATTTTCTGTCTTCTGTCATGTATTTGCGTTCAGTTGTTCCTTGTCAGTGACATTTGTACGAGAGTGTCTTTCTAAAGGAGCGAAATTCGATTTATGGGTTAATCAGAATTTTTTAAGTCTAAAAAGTCTTCGATGTCATATATTTCTCTACATTAGTTTTTTTTTTAAATGACTATTGCCAGAGGCAAGGAAAATGAGAGGATGTGTGAGTAGGGGGAGGGAATTAACAGGTACACACTTCCAGCTATAAAATAAATAAGACACAGAGCAGTAATATACCGCAAAGGTGATATACTCCATAATATTGTAACAACTTTGTATGGTGACAGATGGCAGCTCGATTTATGGTGAGATCACTTCACAGTGTGCATGAATTTTGAATCATCGTGCTTATACCTGGAACTAACATAATGTTATATGTCAACAACACTTCAATTAAAAAAAAATCTCTTGTTTTGATTTGTTCTATCTTGTTGAAGTACATATTTTTACAGCTCTATTGAGGTGTAATTGATATACAGTCAATTGCATATATTTAACGTATGCAATTTGGTAAGTTTTGGACATATGCATACCCCCAGGATATCATCACCACAGTCAAGATTAATAAACATCTCCAGTCCCTCCAAAAGTTTTCTGGTGTCTCTTTGCTTGTGTGTGTGTGTGTGTGTGTGTGTGTGTGGTAAGAACACTTAATATAGTTGTATCTTTTGGGGCACCTGGGTGGCTCAGTGGGCTAAAGCCTCTGCCTTCAGCTCAGGTCATGATCTCAGGGTCCTGGGATCGAGCCCCACATCGGGCTCTCTGATTGGCCAGGAGCTTGCTTCCCCCCCTCTCTCTGCCTGCCTCTCTGCCTACTTGTGATCTCTCTTTCTGTCAAATAAACAAATAAAAAATCTTTAAAAAATATATATATAGTTGTATCTTTTTAGCAAGTTTTTAAGTGCAGAATACTGTACTGACTACATATGCTGTCCAGCATATCTCTGAAACCGATGTGTCTCTCGTGTAACTATAACTGTAACTATGCCCACTGAACAACTCCCCATTTCTCTCTCTCTCTCTGTCCCCTCGCAACCCGTGTTCTGTTTTCTGTTTCTGTAAGTTAGACTGTTTTAAATACTGCATGTAAATGGAACCACACAGCACTTGTGACTGACTTATTTCATTCCGCAAAGTGTCCTCTGGGTCTATTCACGTTATCACAAATAGTAAAATTCCCCGCCAGCAAAGGCAATCATCAACGAGGTGAAAAGACAACCTGAAGAAAAGGAGAGATGATTAGCAAATCATATATCTCACAAGGGGTTTACTTCCAAAATAGATAGGAAACTCACTCAATTCAATAGCAAACAATAACAGAAGCAACAATAACAAATCGTAGGTAGGCTAATTTGAAATGAGCAAAGGACTGGAAGACATTTCTCCATAGAAGACAAACAGATGGTCAATAGGTAGATGGAAAGATGCTCAACATCATTAATGATCGGGGGAATGTAAATCCAAACCACAGTGAGATATCACTTCACATCTGTTAAAATGGTTATTGCATCTATATATCGCTCTATCTATATACCTATATAGACGTATGTATACACCCATGATATCATCACCACAATCAAAATGAATATAAATATCAGTCCTTCCAAAAGTTTTCTGGTGTCTCTGCTCTTGTGTGAATATAGATATATAGATGATAACAATGCTGTTGAGGATGTGGAGAAATTGGACCTCTTGTGCACCGTTGGTGGAATGGAAATATAGTAAGCACTATGGAAAACAATATGGAGGTTCCTCAAAAAATTTAAAAAAGAGATCTACTTTATGACCCCACAATTACATTTCTTTGTATATATCCCAAAGACTTGTACTCAGGATCTCACAATGGTACCTGTTTACCCACGGGCATTGCACCGGCATTCACAACAACCAAGACATGGGGAGACTCTAAGTGTCCATCAGTGAGTGGATGGATGAAGGAAATGTGGTAGATGCATGCAATGGGATATTATAATTAGTTTGCTTCCTATTTTCATTAGTTTTTTTTTTTTTTGATACTCAGCAACTTGGATGGATTAACATGTGTAGGTCTCCCGTCAGTTTAGCGATAGATTCTTCTAAGTCCATTCGATATTGTTGCTTCCACGTGTGCCATTCATTTTACAGGAGTGTCACGAGGATGTTACAGTTCTGATTTCACGACTCCCCCACCTTTTTTGTTTTTCATCATTTCTCCTCCTGTTCTTATTCCCATCTGCCCTTTGTCACTATTCCATAAGAGATCCCCAGAACTTACTTCCTCAGACTTAGTTATTCCCATTGCCAATTATAATCCATAGCACCGTTTGGGGTGCCTGGGAGCACAGTTGGTTGGACCTCCAACTGTCTGCTTCAGCTCAGGTAATAAGATTCCAGGGTCGTGAGATCGAGCCCCATGTGGGGATCTGTGTTCAGCCCAGTCTGCTTACTATTCACTCTTTTTCTCCCTCTGCCCCTCACCGCTACTCTCTCTCGCTCAAATAAAAAAAATAAATCTTTAAAAAAATAATCCATAGCACTTTTTGCAGGTACCATAAATTCCAGAACGGCAAATTTTATGCTTTTTATTTTATTTTTTAGAAAGATTTTATTTATTGATTTGACAGAGAGAAACAGAGAGAGAGAGAGGGAACACAGCAGGGGGAGCGGGAGAGGGAGAAACAGGCTTCCCACCCAGCAGGGAGCCCGATGTGGGGCTCGATCCCAGGACTCTGGGATCATGACCTCAGCCAAAGGCAGACACCTAAAGACTGAACCACTCAGGCACCCCAATCTCCTCTTTTTTAAAACCTCTTGTCTCTTGACTCAAAATTTCATTTGTCCCTATTTACTTTCAAGGATCCCTATTTTCTTTACGTTCCTTCAGAGAATAAGAAGATACCGCCTATCCATTATTTCTTGTGATAAATCTTAAAATTTGCTTTCCAATTTATGTACGGTGTCGGGTACTGATTGCAAACATCACTCCAATTTCCCACCATCTTCCGCGTCCGTATCTTTTGATACATTACCTTGTGGTTTCTTCCATGAAAAGGTGGGACCTATTGCTCCCTCCTTTGAATCCGAGTGGAGCTTGTCACCTGAACTGATCAGTAGAAGTGAAAACAGAAGGGACCCGTGTTGTCCTGAGTCTGTGCTTCCTGAGGCCCTCAAGAGCGCCTTGCTTGTTCTCTTGGAGCCCTGCCTCCTGCAGGGCACATGCGCACTGTCGCTGGCTGGCTGACAAAACACGTCTAACAAGCTGCGTCCCTCACTCCAAGTGACCACCAGCCAACTTCCAGACATGTGAATACACTCACTAGGACCAGAGGCGAAGTCTAGACTTTCTCATCAACCCACAAGGCCTCCAGCTAAAGAATGCCTCCTGTTTCAATTCACTGTGTTTGATACAGTTCCTTTGCTTCTCTTTGTGGCATCTGCTAAGTGATAATAATGACGTATTTACCTCCTTTTTTGGTTTCACAGTTTTTTTTTTTTTTTTAGATGCCAAAATGAAATTTTCTCCACGGTAATAATTACCGAAAAGAGGCATTTATTTCCTTCTTGTGCCTTGAAAGATGGATGGATTCTTCTTGGACTCCATTTTATTTACCTGTTTCTGTCCCCCTACCCCTCTACTGGCTGCAGGAGTACGTGACATTTGAAGGGTATGTTTTTCTTTCTTTTTTTTTTTTAAGATTTTTTTTTTTTTTTTTTTTTTTAGATTTTATTTATTTGAGAGAGAGAGAGAAAGAGAAAGAATGAGCGGGGAGAAGGTCAGAGGGAGAAGCAGACTCCCCGCAGAGCTGGGAGCCTGATATGGGACTCGATCCGGGGAGGACTCTGGGATTATGACCCAAGCCAAAGGCAGTTGCCCAACCAACTGAGCCACCCAGGTGCCCTGGAGGGTATCCTTTTCATTCCCGGATGCTAGCGAGGTTTTATTCAGGAACATAGCCTAAACCCACATGTTTTCTGTTGGAATAGCTACACCTTGAGTCCGTTTAGCTATTTCCAACTACCGATGATCTCTGGAGAACAAAATGGTGGAAATAACAACTTCTAAGCCCATCTTCTGCTCCCACCCCAGGTCCTTCAAATTTACATTTCACCAAGGTTTCTTCTCAAAATTCACCAGGATGATATAGGTGTGTGACCCCATTTGTGCCACTCTCAGATGAAACATATGTGTTGATGTTTCATTTTCTTTCCTACTTTTTCAGTTCTTAGGTTAAGCTTCTTCCTGTTTCTGATTTTCTGTCCTCATTATGACTGTTCGCTGTTAGAGATGAAGAGGAAAATTAAATATATCCAATTCACCTGTCATTTGCAGAAACAACTGACATTTGTATTTTTCTAAATTGGCTTCTGGAAGCAATGAGCTCCTTCTGGAAGCAATCAAGCAATGGTCACAGTCTGTGCTTCTGGGACACGTTAGTGTAGGATAATCCTGCCAGCACTCCCCCACCGCCTCCAACACCCCTTGGAGTGCTACAGTGGGTGAGCTCAGGGTTGGGTGCCCAGTTGGAACTAAGCACATCAGAATCCCTTCCCAGGAACTTGGATCTGTAGCTAGCAGTTTCCAGTCTCAGTTTGGGCTGGTATTTTTCATTGTTTGCGTGGAAAATACATAAAACACAGCAATAACAATTTTCAGCATTTGGTATAGAATTTTAAAAAGTATTCTCAAGAAGAGGGAGAGAAGAAGAATCCGGAGCAGAGTTGAGAATGAAACAGAGGAAGACGTCTGGTCCTTTGTGCACTTTCAGTTGTCAGTGTCCTGGAATACAGCTCATCATTGTAATAAACCCATCCATTTTGCAAATGCAGGCCTGCGTTGGGTTAAGAAAGAATCCAAATATATGCCCCAAATGTGATCTCTACTTACTTAATATCAGAATTCCCTTTGACCTGACTTCTATGACATTTCCTTTAGTCTGGCAGTTATGATGCCTACTGTCCCTTCTCTGGAACTTTCTGGTGACTGAAGGATCTGTGAAAATATTAATGCAGTGAAACATCATAACTCACTGTGAAATATCACTCTAAGGCTTAAAACATTGTGATCATTCATAAAATAATTACATCCATAAAAAGTCAATACCTCCCTGAAGACTATTTCAGGGCATCGAGATTTATATGTTTCCCCCATTACATGAGTAAAGTTAACCCACCTCTACTGCATAATAAGTCCAGAAGGGCCACAGGAAGGAATGAGATTTCAAGCACACTCCACATTGCTATTAGCCTTCCAGCTAATCATCTTTAAAAGATTTATATACAATAAACTGAACCGTATACATTACTAGAATGGTGTTTCCCAACTTATGGGTTGAAGTGTTCCATAGGATTTTTAAAGAAGTGTATAGGAATACTTCTGATTCCCGAACTGAAGAATACAATCTAAGAAGAACAGACTGAAGTCCGCATTTCGTGCATTTCTTTTCTCTGCTATCTCACCATCTGCTTATTACAAGAGGTATGGTTTGAGTAATGCTTTGGCTTAATCCTTAGACCACATTTTTTTTTTTTCTTTCTTTTTCATCTGTTATTCCCAAACCTTTGGAATTGCAGACTTCTTGCCACTGACTTAGATAAATATTATAATTGTTGAGTTAAAACCTTTCTAAGTCACCATTTCCTAATGTGGAAATTGGAAACAATCCTATTTACCCTATAGGACTGTTAAGAGGATTGGATGAGCTTATCATGGAAACATAGTTGTCAAATTCTGCTAGTTAATTTCTCCCTTCCTTTTACTTGTGGGACGGCTTCCCTACTACTGGGGATGCCAGTTTCCCGGCCAATTTGCTTTGTTGGTCGTGGGGACCCAAGGCCCCACTGAACACCGACAACGTTCCCTGAAGTGGGTCACTTCACAGTACTTTAGGAATTAGGTAAAGGGTGATGGACAGATTTTTTATGAGAACAAGGAGAGGTCGGGCCAGAGAGCGACATTTTGTTTTAGTTAATACCAGTGAAAGTTTGGTTTGCTGTTCTGAAACCAGGGTCTACATTGGGGTCTTGGACAAACCGGAAGCTGAAGTTAGTCTTGCTTAGCTAGAAGGGTTGCTTAATGCTTAATTGTGGAGGGGTGTGAATTTGCGCTTGGAGGTCCCTAACATCTTATTTAGCTACATGTGCTCCATCACATTAGGACATGTCTCCAGGAACTACTTACTTTCTTGTCCTTTACTCTGAAGCATGAACTCTAATTAGATGGTTTTCACCCCAAATTGATACCTATCTTTTCCACTAATATTTCCATAGCCAGATGAAGTCACATGGCCGTGCCCAACTCTAAATAGATGGGCTACTACAGTCATTCAATGTAGCCCGGAAAGTGGTGCAAAGCAGATATTGACAAGGTTACGTTGTCTTCCACACAAGTAACAACCCTTCAGTTCCTCACAACAATGCAATGGGATAGGAGTCTCATTAAAGACTCGTAAGGTGCATGCATATAGATTTGAAACATACATTGTTATACTACAAAAGTGTATTTGCTGTCTAGGGAATCTCAGTCCCAGTTTGCAAATTCTGGCTCCAAAAGCTTTCTAGGTTCTGCTCAGTTCTCGAGTGAGGAAGACGCAAAGAAAGAAAATCAGCCATCTTGTTGATGGCAGGTGGAAGGGTGATTCTCTTGGTGGTCTCACGTTACCATGGCTGCTGCTACGATCCTGCTCAGGAGAAGAATATTTAGCACAAGATGTGTCTCATTTACTAAATTACAATCGGTGGCTTAGCTAAGGGTCCCGGGGGTCAGCCACTAGAAACAATAATTTGAACATTGCATCGTTACAATGATTATTGATTTCTTCCCTTAATGTTTATATAACATTGGCCAAGCCTTTCGCCCTTCACATAGCATAAAGCTTAACAGTGCCATTTGTTACTCTTTCTAAGTAAAGACCTATTTTCTGAATAGAAATGCAACTTGATTTTAACCTAAAGGTCAATCTCATTGCTGAGGCAGAATTATACATGAGGCTGTCTTAAAAGAGAAAATAATCAACTATTAATTATTTAAAGTGCTTAATGATGTATGAAATTTGTTACATTTCCAAGTACATTTCTAGTTAAATATGCACAGATGATAAAAGCCCTAGGATCTAAATCAGCAATTAATTTCAAATCAAAATATATTTGAAATTCAGCACTCTCTACACTTCTATTTTTCAAAACCTAAAGATTTAGAGGAATCTACGCCTTGCCTTCACATTTTATTTATAGCTGCAAGCTTCAATAAAATGCACCTGTTTATATTGGAAAAGAAATAGCATATTCTTGCAAAAGCTTTAGAATTTCAAAATAAATTGAAGTCAATATCATTTGAAAGCAACCAAGTCAGATTTTGGAATATTTTGTTCAGATCTCGTCAGTAACAATATTAGAATAAATGCTGGTAAAATATGAAAAAGAATGAGGTCACTATGTTTAAATATTGTACCTGTGAGAGTTAGGAAAAAGTAGACATTTGAAAAACACAATTAACCTTTGAAAAGAAAAAAAAAGCCACATCCACATTAGGGAATGGGCAAACGTAACTAATGAAAATTTATAGCCCTGTAATGTTTGCAAAGAAAAAGTCTCTCTCATTTGAAATGTCAGAATAATCGCAGATCTCCTGTTAAGCAATTTGTTAAACTTTAAATGGTAATAAATATTAGATTCAATAATTGAAAAAAAACTCATGTAAAATGAGACTTCTGAAGAGCATTTGCCAAATGTCTCTCTTCATTTCAAACATCTGTTTGTTTGTTGATTACATTATTTATGCATCCTTTTAATCACTCCTCCAGCAAACCTAATGCTTCCTAGGTGCTGGGGCATTCAACTCTGCTGACACTAAAAGTAAGTCAATGAAGTCCCTGTCCTCAGAGTTCCCACAGTCTTGAAAGTAAGAGCTATGTAAATAGATCATTCAGAGGGCACGATAAGGATATTGATAGGCCATGTGTCATAGACTAGGGATTGCCCCCCATGGCAGTTACCTACTCTTCTCTTGACACAACCCATTTTTACTTTGTTACAAAATAAAGGCAATGATTTCCCAGACTCATTTCCTGCGAGTCATGGCCTTGGAGAATGTTTTGCTGGTTAAATGAAAAGGAAAATTTTCCTTTTCCCTAAAGGAAAAGGGCCATGTCCTTCCTGCTAAGTGGAATGCAGTCGTGATGGCTGAGCATCTACAGCCATCTTGGATCTTGAAGTAACCTTGAAGACACAAGCCACGTTCTGGAAAATGGTGCTGACAAGGGCAAAGAGTCTGAATCATTGATGACTACCGAAAGCCTAAACAGCCCTGGGAAGATCACCTGTCAACTCTGTTTTATGAAATAGAGAAATGCAATTCTACCTCCTTATTTTGGAGTACCATTTTATTTTATTTTTTATTTTTATTTTTTTAAAGATTTTATTTATTTATTTGACAGAGAGAGAGAGAGATCACAAGCAGGCAGAGAGGCAGGCGGGGGCGGGGGGAGTAGGTTCCCCGCCGAGCAGAGAGCCCAATGTGGGGCTCGATCCTAGGACCCTGAGATCATGACCTGAGCCGAAGGCAGAGGCTTTAACACTGAGCCACCCAGGCGCCCCTGGAATACCATTTTAGAGACAACTGAACCCAACCCTGATATGATGGGTTAGTCAGCCAGCAACTTACAACCTACTGCCTACCCTCAACATGATTCCAGTACTCCAGAGATGTGGTGGTAAAGAAAGCAGTCTCTGCTTTCCTCATATGTCACATAAATAAGCACAATAACCTCAAAAAAACATAATACAGAGTTAGGTATATTTTATGTAGAAATTATAACAGTGGCTCCAAACGTGGAGCAATATTACAGGAGAAGACATGAGGAAAGGTTTCACTGTGGAGGCATGACTGAAAAGAATTTTAATAAATGTTTTGGAGGCTGCTTTCAGGGGGAATCATCTAGGCAGGGAGGGCAGCATATGTAAAAGCAGGGAGACACGGGATAGCAGGGCTTATCCTGGAAGGTGTCAATGTTGGGTGCAGGGTACCTGGGGTTGGTTTGTGAATTAAAGAGAACGCTAGGAGCAAGGGAAGGGGGACACTTCATGCATGGATTCATTGTACAGGAAGATCATATTGATGGTTGGAAAAGTTGGCCTGGGAGTGAGATTTAGACTATCATTTCTATTTTCAGAATTAAATATGAAAATAGAAAAATTGCATTTGATTGAGACTCAAGTCATGGTTGTGCAAGAGCTTAAATTTGTACAGCAGTTAAGGTTTAGGAAGACCAAGGTCGTATTTAATCTTTACTACCATTCTTGACTTCATTCTTTCTATCTCCTTTCTGCAAGGAAGGTAGGATTCAGAGGATCAGAATTACTCATTTATATCACACTAGGAGAGTGTGTTGATGCTTGAGCCCCAGCTCTGTACTTCCTGTGTCTTCTCCTTTCGCTCACTCCACTTCCATAGGATCGCCCTCTATCATAAAAAGGTGGACTTCTGCACCTCTCCCTCAGCTGCAATTTCTGAGGAACCCAGCCTAGGAACCCCTCCAGTGCCCCCATCTCATTCCTGCTACTAATCACTCCTATTATATCACATGTCTTTCTTCCCTCCTGCTA
>CM052806.1:3565716-3592365 GCA_028533885.1 Nasua narica
GTCCCTTGTGTGCAGGCCTGGCCACGGGAGCAGCAGCCCAGGTGGGTGCATCAGAAGCCCATATGAGTCTGGAACGCAGCATGAAGAATGCACTCAGTTCCCACCCTGCATCATCTCCATTACATCTGGCTCCCGTAATACCATGTGGGGACTCCATTTTTGTGAAAACAGAAGTCTTCACTTCTTCCCTGAAAGGAAACGGATCAGTTGCCTTTGTTCTTGGTTGGCCACCATAACTACAGTGACCCATTTTCTGCTATCACTGGGCAACGATTCTCTAAAAGGCATGCGGGGAATCAACCCTGTCTCCGTTGTATGACTAAGCAAGTCTCACCCCTCATGGAAACCAGAGATGATCACCCCTCCCAGCTTGGTACCATGTTCCTTTGCCTGTTCCATAAATACCAACGAGCAGGCAATAGACACAGATGAGTTCGACTTATGATTCCTCCTGGCAGAAGCATTCTTTGTGAATTAGGACCTCTAACTCCATTGAACCTAAGGTGGGGAGATGTAGAGCTTGAATTCCTTATTGGATTCAGACCAGATTGGTGTTTTGGTCCATGAGCATCCACCCTATTGGTGGTGTCCTCAGCATGACCTCTTACCTGAGCTTTTACAGGTTACTGTAGAGTTCTGTCAGATCTGTTGTGTCCGAATGCTACAATTAAATAAGATCAGTGCATCCCAGAGTCGTCTATCCATTTTGATCCCTCTTTTGTGGTAAAATGTTCCCTTTGGGGTAAACACCCAGTAGTGCAATTGCAGGGTCATAGGGTAGCTCTATTTTTAATTTCTTGAGGAATCTCCACACTGTTTTCCAAAGTCGCGGCACCAACTTGCATTCCCACCAACAGTGGAGGAGGGTTCCCCTTTCTCCACATCCTCTCCAGCATTTGTTGTTTACTGTCTTGTTGATTTTGGCCATTCTAACTGGTGTAAGGTGGTATCTCAGTGTGGTTTTGATTTGAATCTCCCTGATGGCTAAACATGATGAACATTTTTTTCATGTGTCTGTTAGCCATTTCTATGTCTTCTTTGGAGAAGTGTCTGTTTATGACTTCTGCCCATTTTTTGATGTGATTATCTGTTCCCAATGTTCATAGCAGCAATGGCCACAGTCGCCAAACTGGAAAGAACCAAAATGCCCTTCAATAGATGAATGGATAAAGAAGATATGGTACATCTATACAATGGAATATTATGCCTCCATCAGAAAGGATGAATATCCAACTTTTGTATCAACATGGATGGGACTGGAAGAGATTAGGCGGAATGAAATAAGTCAAGCAGAGAGAGTCAATTATCTTATAGTGTCACATGTGGAGCATAAGGAAAAACATTGAGGGCATTGTGAGAAGGAAAGGAAGGGTGAATTGGGAGAAATCGCAGGGGGCGATGAACCATGAGAAACTGTGGACTCTGAGCAACAAACTGAGGGTTTTGGAGGGGAAGCGGTCGCAGTTGGGTGAGCCTGGTGGTGGGTATTGAGGAGGGCACGTATAGTATGGAGCACTGGATGTGGTACATGAACAATTAATCTTGTAACAATGAAAAAATAAAATAATAGTATTTGGGGGAAAAAAAATGCTCCCTTTGGTTTGGTGCAACACTGGATGGGGATGCCATGTTGGAATGCGTATTCCCAAAGTCTTCATATGGTAGTGCTGGCTTAGGCTCTGTATACCAGGAAGCAAACCATATGAGAATATGTATAATGACAAAGGTGTATTGATTCCAATAAGGACAAATTGCTAAGTGTGTTAATGTGGAAAGGGTCCACGTGTCTGATCAAATAAAGGTGCTCAGCCCCAGTCTCTGTTTTTGGCAGGTTGGGAAGTTGATAGCAACAGTAACCGTTCTTGGATTTGGTGAGAAGAGAGCAAGCCCATGACCTTGGCCCTTGTATAACTCTATCCCTGCTACCATGCCTGCCTTTGTGAATGGGGAACCATAGTGCAGCCATGGGGTAGCTAAGGAGAAATCCTGTATGCCTAGGTGTTGGGAGCCGTCCTGAGAAAGAAGCTTTCTGATGGGTGCTTACGTGAGACCTTAGCCTTGTGCCTGCTTCCTGCCTGTTCCCACTGTTTCATCCCCTTGCTAACTACCCCAGCCCTTCTTGTGCTTGATCTCTTGTACTTGGCCTCTTCCGTAACTCTCACTAACTAGCCATGACATTAACCACTTGCCAGGACTCTGCGTTTCCGTAGCTTAGCCCAATTCTCTCCATATGAAATAGAGAACAAAGTGAACCTCTCTCAATACTGTTCTTGCTAGGATCCTCCTGCACCACTGTTCTTTTGCGCCACCGCTGAGAGAGGTTATAATGTGACAGAGATCATATTCTACTGATACCAATGTATTACGGGTTATAATTTTTTTCCCTTTTCTTTCAGGTGGACATTGGGAATCTCCCCCAAATAAAAGTCCTTGCAGTGGAGGCTTCCTTGCAAAAGAAGTGGAAGCCATGGACATCTGGACTATCTGTTAATGAAATGTATTCATTAACCTTGGACCTGAATGGAGCTTTCTCCTAATATAACATTTCCATTAAATACCGGATTGCTACATTCACCTGACCATATGGCTCAGTGGATTTGAAAAGACCTAATTTATGGTGGGTCGCCACAGTCTCATGATCCCTGGGAGATCAGTCTCCTCTGAGTTCGCCTTATCCTCTCCTCAGTGGCAGGGGGAGACAGACTCGACATCTTCTTTTCTTTTGTTAGAGGTCAATATTGTGTCCAGATTTCAAGGAGCCATGCCAGCAGTGCAGTAAGATCAGCTCTAGGGCTCCTGGCTAGAACTTTGAATTCCAAGTCATGAATGATATACCATAAACTACTACATTCTTCCTATCCAGATTTTATTCCGACTGCTCCACAAAGGTGCATGAGCCTCACGTTCTCTTCCGTGTATGTTTCCCTCATGGCTACCTTCCTTTGTCATTTGAGCTGCCTTCTCCAGGAGTGACCTTCGTTGAGACTTGACTGGTTTTCATGATGGAGGCCACGTGGGGCAGTGTATTAGTTGCCCACTCTTGCATAACAAAATGCCTCCAACACTTGGGGACTTAAGGTAATAAAACATTGATTTTTCTCCTTGTTCCTTGCATCAGGGATCAAGGCAGTCTTAGCGAGGTGGCTCTGACTTCAGCTACCTCCAAGTGCAGTTTAGGTATTTGTGGCTTCAAGTGAGGGCTCAGCGAGGGAAATGTCCTATCCGAAGCTCACTTAGATGGTTGTTTGCAGGATTCAGCTCTTCTCCGGTTGCAGGACTGAGAACCTCATTTCCTCGCTGGAAGTTGGGTAGTGCCCTGCCTCAGTGACTTGTCAGGCATACTTCACAGGGTTCCCCAACGTGATGTTTGGCCTTCCTCAGAGAGAGCAGGTGTATGACAGAGGACAACCCAATATGAAAGCCATGGTCTCTTCTTAACCTTCATGTGGCTTTTGCCATATTCTATTCCTTAGTCACCATCACTTGCTCTGTCCCATACCCAGTGAGAGGTTATTGGACAAGAACAAGAAGGCCAGAAGGTGAAGATTCGAGGCTATCTTAGAGACATCAGAAAAATGTGATTCTTTCGTCCCATCTTGAACATGTGAGTCTTAAAGCATCAGTGATTGTACCAGTTAAGCAGTCAATGTGGACTGAATTCTTTGGGATTCAACTGTCATTAGTTCATATCCATGTTTAGAAACTGTTAATTGGGGGGCGCCTGGGTGGCTCAGTGGGTTAAAGCCTCTGCCTTCGGCTCAGGTCATGATCTCAGGGTCCTGGGATCGAGCCCCGCATCAGGCTCTCTGCTCAGCAGGGAGCCTGCTTCCCCCTCTCTCTCTGCCTGCCTCTCTGCCTACTTGTGATCTCTCTCTCTCTCTGTCAAATAAATAAATAAAATCTTTAAAAAAAAAAAGAAACTGTTAATTGGTCTACTTATGTGCACTATAGGATAAAGTCCAATATTCTGGATTTGTCCTGGCACTTTCCTAAGTGTTCACTTAAGTCACAGTCATTGACACAGAGGATGAAGGCCACCTTATGAATTTAATTTGCCCTGGGTGCTTTTGCTTTGTTAGTCCACTATTCTGCACAAACACGCACACAATATACATGTGAATGTATACATGTGTACATGTGTACATACATAAAATTGTCTTATGATGATATTGGTGTAACGACAAATACAATTCAGGTTGGATTATATATATATTTTTTTCTTTCTTTAAAAAAACCCACTAAAACATAGAACATTTTCATAGGCTCCTAAAAGTGTCATGAGTTCTGCATGGGGTAGATTAGATTGCTCATGCCTGCACCAAAGGGAATGCAGGAGAGAAGAACATGAAGTCAGGGATGGACTGCCTAGGTTGAATCCAGCATCTCTGCCACTTCTGGCCCAAATACAACGAAGCGAGTTACTTCTCTGTGTTCAGCTTCTTTATCCATAATTCATGGATCATTACCTTATCTATCCCACTGCATTGTTGTAAGGAACTGAAGGGTTGTTACTTGCATGGAAGACTACGTAACCTTGTCAATATCTGGTTTGCATCTCTTTCCGGACACATGGAATGACTGTTTAGAGTTGGGCACTAATACAACATCTATTTAGAGTTGGGCACAGCCATGTGACTTCCTCTGGCTACGGAAATATTAGTGGAAAGGACAGGTATCAATTTTGGGTGAAAACCATCCAATTATTGGTCTTCACTTTCTGTCTTGCTCTTTATCTTCCACAAGGTTGAAGTAAGAAGGAGTTGCGATGGTGCCCTACCAATACAATATGGAAATGTAGCTTGAGGGAAAAGTAAGCTCTGTTTTTTTTTTTTTAAGTTTTTATTTATTTATTTATCTATTCATTCATTCATTCATTCATTCCTTTATCTTAAAGAGAGAGAAAGCATGTGAGCAGGAGGAGGGGTAGAGGGAGAGAAAGAGGGACAAGCAGAGTCTACAGTGAGCAGAGCCCCATGCAAGGCTCAATTCCATGACCCTGAGATCAGGACCTGAACCTAAACCAAGCTGGATGCTCTACTGACTGATCCACCCAAGAACCCTGAAAAGTAAGCTCTGTTGTGTTAAATCACTATGATATTAGGGCTGATTGTTAGAGCAGAATAACCGATCCTATACTGCCTCATGCAACACGAAAACGTGAAGGGCCGAATCTGTCACATCAACACTCAGTAAGCATTTTATATTTGAGGACCCAGGAGTCTACGAAATTTGAATAACTTTCTTTGGAGTCTGATTATTTGGATTCTATGATCCTCTACTTAATGCTAGGTTAGAGAGCTCACACCTCATCTCTATACTTCTCTTTCCTTATCTGTAATATTGGGTTAATGGTACTACACCTTCAATAGCTTGATGGGAGTCTTTAGTACGAACAAGAATATAAAATACAAAGTGTGAACAATGAATGTTCCATTTTTCATTGTTTAATTAATACTCCAGGGAAAGCTGCACAGTAAGTGCACACTGATGTGGATATAAAGACAGGCTTAGATTCTTAGGAATTATTTATCCTGGGGAAAGAGATATGCCAATAAAATTAGTAACATTGCATGCCGAGGGCTATGACAAAGGCCCAGACAAAATAATTTTTCATTAGAAAGAAATAACAAAATGCTCTAAATTTGAGTGGGATTATAATGATAGAATATTTAACTTAGAAATTGAAAGACTAGGATGTGTTGGGTTTGCATAAATAATGGGGGGAGGAAAGTAAGAACATTTAATATGGAGAGAGGATCAGTTGGGAACCAGAGAAAATTCTAGTACTCGCAGTTTTGTAAGAATTATAGAAGACGGGAGATTAAAGCAGAGAAGAAAGCTGGCGTCTGAGCGTCGAGGTCCTTGTGGGGAAAGGACTCCACACAGGATCTTCCGTTTTCCTGTGTGCACCTCCCCTCAGGAAAGCAAAGCGTCCTGATGGGAGATCTGTGGGTTGCACTGCTTTAAAATCAAGGAAGCCTTTTGCAAATTTGATTTCTGTTCGTGCTGGAGAAAGGAAGAAGAGGGGAATCAGGTTGGTATTAGAGCCCAAGCTGTGCCAAGCTGAGGAGTAGTACATATTCCCATTGCACCTTTGTGGTCAAAAGTGCCACCTGTGGCTCAGGTCCCCTGCTTCTGTCAACCTCAGTATTTCCGAAGTGTGTGCATTTATGCCCCTAGCTTAGCCTCTACCACCTCAGTCTTGAAAGCCTGTGAGGTCCGTCACACAGAAATCAGGTATGATTCACTTATTTCTGCAAATCAAGTTATGAGCTCCGTAAGTATTCACTATATACTTGCTGAAAGAATCCCTCAGTGAATAACTCTTGTTATAGCACACTTTGTTGGCTGGTTTATGACATAAAGAACACTTCTGATAGTTTGCGATAATATCATTTCCTCTCTTCATCATAATCAGTGCCTCCCTACTTACTATCTGTTGAACTTAGTTGCAATTCCTTTCTCTGATCTGCCATATTTTTCTCATTATGACCTCAATTACTTCACCCAACCCCCCCACTACCATGCTAAGAATCTCAAGCAGACTTTCCACTAAGCATAGAGCCCAACCTTGGGCTCGATCTCACAACCCTGCGATCATGACCTGAGCTGAAACCAAGAGTTGGCTTACCTGACTGAACCACCCAGGTGCCCCAATATAATACCTACATATTCTTTTTTTAAACAAGATTGTATTTATTTATTTTAGATAGAACGAGAGCACAAGCAGGGAGAGGGGCTGAGGGAAGAGCAGACTCCCTGCTGAGCGGGGTGCCCGATGCGGAACTGGGTTCCAGGACTTCAGGATCATGACCTGAGCCAAAGGCAGATGCTTAACTGACCGAGCGCCCCCCTCCCCGCATCCCGATACTTATATATTCTTGATGTACATTCGAGCCACTAGCATACAGACTTTGATCTCAGTGTTGTAGATACTTTCAGTTGTCTGTGTTCTTGAGTTTCCATTCTCATGTGGGCATTCAAAATCATCTAAGCCATGACTGCTTTTGTACCTCCCAGTTTCGCTTCCTTCGATTCCCCTCAAATATTCTTATGCTTGAGGCAAACCAAGCAAATGTACTATCACTGTTCCGGGTCTCTCCCCTCCCCTCCTTCATCTCTTCGCGTGACATAACTTTCTCAGCACGTCAGGGCTCACCTGCAGTGTTAACTCACCTGGATGGCCCTTGAATGTGCCCCATCCCAACCACCCCACTACAAGTATTCCACTGGACTTGTGTCTATACCTTTTCAATTAATTCTTCCACATTCTCTGTTTCACTTATTCAAATGCATCAATAAATATCCTGTATTAGACTGTAAGCTATTTGAAGTCAGGGATAATATAGACAAAGATCTTAAGAACTCCAAACTGCATAATGGAAGGCAAACTAAATTTAAGAGCGATGGATTCTCCCATAATGTCTGTTCTCTTTGATGGCAGACCTCAATAGATCTAACCAGATATATAAATGGCGTGTGGTACGTGCCTCTCTTAGCTGTACAACAGAGAATAAATTATTTGTCCCGGTGGGCTTCTCCAAGCCTGCTTCCCCCACAGATGGTTTGAGAATTCCCTCCTGCAATAGTCCATCTCCTTGAGGGAGCTCCACACGTAGCACAGCCTAAAAAAATCGACTTTAGGCACAAGGCTGGACTTTCTAAATCATGCAAATTAAATAAAATGTTCATTGCATTTATGACATTTCCACAACTTCTAAAAATATATGTGACTTCCTGTGTAAAGCTGATTATATTTGTTATCCTTTTCAGGAATATAACTGTCAGTTTACCTAGCACTTGGGTTTATGAAGCAGATTATTATTGCAATTTTAAAGCTAACTATTAGCATGTGTTTAGCAGAGACTCTTATGTTTTACAATATTAAGCAAAAGAAGTAGATTCGTAATTGCAAATTGAGCTATACTTTACGCAATTCTTTATTTTAACAAAAAGATCTATGGCTTTAGATGGATGAAGAATTTTTTTGAAGAACTGAGTAAAACAAATAATATTTTTCATGTTTTTAATTGCCTACTTAATAAATTATTTTAAACATACTCCACCTCAAAAGTCTTCAATGACTTCATCATTATGTTTTTTTCCCCATGGGTTAGAGAGAAATCATTTAGGGAAAAGTCAAGGAATGGCCTTCCAAGATCAAAAGGAAAGTAAAAGAATGTCAGATATCCATATCAATTGGAAACATTCATCTGGCATCTGTAGGTATAGTGTCAAATCTAGGTGCTACCTGTCACCTACGAGTGGAGTTATCAGTACCAAGGGAGGAGGTCATCTCCATGCTTTGTTCAGTTAGCAACTTAAGGGGATCCCACTTAAAACGAATCCCGAGTATTACAGTAGAAGTACAGAACGTTCTGGTTACTGTTTATATAGACAGATTTTAGTTATGACTTAGAACCATTCTGGAAAAGCGGTGTAATTTAGAATTAGATAGGTGGTCTGGATCTTAGCTCCACACTCATGTTTTCACCTTTTTCAAAACTCGGAGTTTCTATAACCCAGAATTTTCTCTACTATGAAATAGAGATGACATAGTACCACCAGTGTCACCCCATTACCATGTGAGGTGCAATAAGAAAGGAAGCCTTTCTGGAGCCCAATAAGAAAGGAAGACATTCTCCCAAGACCTTGCTCTGTATCATGATAGTTAAAGAAAACTTGCCAAATCAGAAATAATAAGCAGAGCAGGTGGATAGAGGAGTGGACTGAGAGTCAAAAAAGCTCGCAGTATACCAGCTAATAAATGCTGCCTTGAGCATCTTTTACTCTACGCAAAGGAAAGAAAGAGAATTGATTACTGTTTCTCAAACTCTTTTCATTCAAATACCTGAGGTCATAGAAGAGTGGATGGATGATGCAAGATGTACTGCTAAAATATTCAATGCAAACTTAGCTTTCTTTGAAACGTCCTGATTAGCTGCTAACTAATGCGAATTTTGCTTTCTACTTCATACTATCTACATGTTTTTTTAATGTGAAATGATTCGTTAATTACTTGCAAACTAAATGACTTGACTTCCTTCTCTCCTCAAAGCTTTGGGGAAAACCGATATGTCACAGAGATTTTTCTTATGGGTCTTCAACACCTCCTCCCCCTGCCTCACTGGCCATGCAACCATGTGCCCAAAGGACTTATGGTTCTAAATTTGAGAAGCACTCTGTGAGATGATTTCTAAGTTCCCTTCCAGCCCTAAATTCTGTTCAGTTCATGAGTGGAGAAAATATTAAGATGAAACCCATTGAAAGATTAATCTATTAGTGGAAAGGTATAATTAAAAAGACTGCTTAAGCTGGAAAAGAACGTGGATAGGGAGTAATTAATGTCAACAAATTACATCCTCTCCGATGGTCTAACAGAGGAATAGTCTTACAGCAAGTCTGAATATGACCTGATGAAGTAAAATACCATCACAGGCTTTGTTTTGCTTTGCTTGTTTGTTTGTTTTGGCTTTTGATAATAAACCCTGAGTAGATAGATAACTTTTTTTCCCTAAAGATTTTATTTATTTATTTGACAGAGAGAAAGAGATCACAAGTAGGCAGAGAGGCAGGCAGAGAGAGAGAGGGGAGAGCCCGATGCAGGGCTCAATCCCAGGACCCTGAGATCATGACCTGAGCCGAACTGAGCCACCCAGGTGCCCCAGACAGATAATCTTGAAGAAAATGTACAAGCCACCTTACAACAAATTCCAACAGAAAGAGGAATAAAAATGACATAACAAGGTACATATTTTGAGGTAATTCTGTGTCTTTTTTATGAATAAAACAAAGCTAGTTGTTGCATGAAACTAAGGCATCTGTCAAGGGGCATCAACTCTGTCTTCTATACCAATTTCTATTTTGCTAACAATGAGGTAGGGAATAGAATCAATCATGTGTTATCTGCTATGAGACATGAATGCGAGGAGATCCTTGGATATTTTTTCCGGTTTAGAAGATAAACCAGAAGACAGTAGTAGGTTAGGGTTGACGGAGAATACATAGTATGTGGCAGAAACCTTTCTTCAGCCAGAGTTATTTTACTTGGGGGAGGGATGCTTAAAAAAGGAGGGATGAGGTTGCTTAAAAAAAGAAGACAATGGGTTGAAATTTGAAGAGATTTTTAGAAAGTAATCACATATTAAACTATTGTTAGATAAAAGCCCTTCCAATAAGAGGGAACAGAATGTGTAGATACACAAGAAATGTTCTTCAAAAGTATTGAAAATCGTGTTGTAGGTGATGAAGTCTAACCACTTAAGTATGACTGATCTAAGGTGCATGTGGGAAAACAGTAAAGATGGGGCCAGAAAGATGTTAGTAAAGAAGTAAATCATAGGTTCTTCTGGATTTACTAATTATTTGATTTCATCCTAAAGTCACTAATAGAGAGAAATGGAATCATTTAAAAAATGGAAGTAATATGATGATATTTATGTTTAGAAAGATCACTTGGGAAACACAAAAGATGTTCTTCGGGAAGGGAAGAAGGAGTTTCGAGGTTTAGACACCAATTAGAAGACATTTTCAGTGTCTACACAAGAAACAAGGGTCAGAATTATGAGGGTGCAAAAATGTGGTCCAACTTCAGAATTCTGTGGAGGTGAATCAACAAACTTGGTGACTAGCTCAGTATGAGGGATGATGTCAAGAAAAAATTAGCCTCTTGTGGCAACACTGTCTGACTTGTTCATTCTTATAATCATAATTTCAAACAGCTTTTGACTTATGCTAGGCATTAATAAGTATGTGTTAAATTAAAGAATAAGTATGTAATGGTTTATGTAAACTTTGATATTAATGGAGGGCATATGGGTGAGAAAAGATGCCACATGAAGTATGGGATGAAGAGTTATACGTTACCCAGAAGAAGATGTTCAAGAATCAGGTAGAAATAATGATCCAGAGACTTCCAATGGTGTAGTGAGTTGAATTAGACACACGTTATAGCAAAGAACAGCAATCACTGACAAAGTAGTTTTGAAAACCCAGCTATCTGTAAGTCTCAAAAGCAAACTGAAGCAAAAAGAATATGGAGATGACCACTGAAAGGAGGAAGTGATATTTTCCCCAGAAAAGACTTTTGAGGGAGGATGGTGTTGGGAAACCAGAGCTCAAGTAGAAAGTCACAATCATTATGCCTTGGTATGCACAAGGAAGGACGTTGGGCTATTACAGAAGCTGAAAATTGAAAATTGGAATCCCCAAAAGGAGGGAATTAAAGAGAGATTATTATATATATATTTACTCTTCTCAAAGGTTACAGTAACCACTGAGCTGTGCACTTGGAGACCTCAAGGAGCTCATTGGCTAGCTAGAATGGGAAAGCTGAAGTATCGTAGCAAATACATTAGCTACTGTCATCACAAGAGAAACAGTTTAGAGTTTGAATCCTAACAAACTAGGAGAGTTTGCTAAGTACACCAGGCTCCCCATTAAAATAAGCCCACTCTGATCAAATGCAAATTCAAACCTACAGAATTCCAAAGTGTTAATTTCTAAAAACAGTACTTTACCTGCATGTAAGAACAAAAACTACACTCTCAGAGGAAGACAGCAGAACTGAGAGTCTCTCTAACATAACCAGTGAATCATGCACAGTGACCAGGATCTAACACAAAATTACAAGATTCAAAGACACATGAGTATATAACCTATGCTTAAAGGAAGCGGTAACAAGAAATGACCCTAAGATGACTACAGTATTAAAAATTAACATTTGAGAATTTTATTATTTTTAATTAAAAAAATAACAGTTGAGAGTTTTAAAACAGCTATTACGTATGTAATTAAAAAATTTAAAGTAAAAAGTGGGCATAATGAGGGAAGAGTTAGTCTTAGCAAATAAATGGAAGCTATGAAAAACTTGGAAAATATGGAAATAAAAGGTATACTATCGGAAATGAAAAATGTCCCTCGTGGAATTAATTAATAGTAGAAGGGACATAACTAAAGAAATTACCAGGGGGCTTAAAATAAATCAGTAAAGGATTACATAATATCAAAAAGAGAGAAGAAACGGATTTACATTAACAGAGTCTCAGGAACTCCAATATCAAGTACAGAAGAAGAGGAGAAAAAAAATGATTAAGGAAAAAAATGAAGAAATCAGGTCAAAGTCTTCCCAATTTGGTCAAAAACATTTACTTCTAGATCCAAAAACCTCCTCAAACCCCATGCATGGAAAAAAACCACCACCACCACCAAAAACCCCAAACCTTGCTCCCTCATAGTTAAACTACCGAAACTAATGACAATGAAGAAATTGTGAAAGAAGTCAGGACAAAAATAAAATCATGTGATAGGAGGGTGTAATGATATAAAAAGAGCTTACTTCCTAACAAAATTCCTGGAGATCAGAATACAATGGAAAGACATCTTTAAGGCACAGAAAAAATAAGAATTGCCAAGCATGAGTTATATTTTCCATGAAAATATCGTTCAAACTAAGAGCGAAATAAAATTATTTTCAGATCAATGAAAGCTGATAAAATTCATTAGCAACAGAATTTCATGAGAAGAGATATTTAAGGAACTATTTAAATTGAAGGAATGAGCCATCATATAGAAACTGCAAACTCAGTCCTACAAGGAGTAAAAAGTATTTGTAATGTTGATAAGTAAAAGAGACATTTTGCATCACCATGGATGGGACTGGAGGAGATTATGCTGAGTGAAATAAGTCAAGCAGAGAAAGTCGATTATCATATGCTTTCACTTGTGGAGCATAAGGAGTAACATGGAGGACATTAGGAGAAGGAAAGGAAAAGTGAATTGGGGGAAATCGGAGGGGGAGATGAACCATGAGAGACTGTGGCAGGTATTTTCAGACTGTACAAAAAAACACAAGACGAAATTCTTCCAAAGAAATAGTTTAAATATAAAGACAAGAATAGTTTGAAAGTGAAAAGAGGGAGAAGATATAACATGTAAACAATTTGCACAAGAGAATTGGTGTGTCTATGTTACTTTCAGATGAGGTAATTTTATTAGTTTTATATTGCTGTTATAATAAATTATCACAGTTTTAGTTGTGTAAAACATTGTAAATCTATTATCTTAAAGTTCTATAGATTAAAAGGCTCTCACTGGGTGAAAAATTTTGGTGAGGCTATATTGCTCTCTGTAGTCTGTAGGGGAGAATTTTGTTTGTTTTAAAATTTTTATGTTATCTCATTATGTTAAAATATCTTCTGTATGTTATTATATCTCTAGTTAATGTTATTTTTTATTTGACATAACTTTTTTTTAATTACAAAGGTAATACATACTCACTTCTTTTTTTTCCCCTGCAAGGCACAACAAAACAAAAATATAAAATTACATGTAATGCTTACCTGTCTTAATGTTTTGGTATTCATTCACTCATTATTTATTTATTATTTATTTTAGCAGATTAGGTGAGACTGTTTTTCCTTGCCTTTTTCAGCTTTTCTTTTTTTTTTTTTAAAGATTTTATTTATTTGACAGAGAGAGATCACAAGTAGGCAGAGAGGCAGGCAGAGAGAGAGGGGGAAGCAGGCTCCCTGCTAAGCAGAGAGCCCGATGCGGGGCTCGAACTCAGGACCCTGAGATCATGACCTGAGCTGAAGACAGAGGCTTTAACCCACTGAGCCACCCAGGTGCCCCCCTTTTTCAGCTTCTTGAAGTTGCCTCCATTTGCCAAGTAATCTGTCTCTACCTTCTAAGCCTGCAACTTTGCATTCCTGTGATCATTATTCCCTGGGTACAAGTCCCTCAGAGTTTTCCCTGCAGAGACAGTTTTTTTCTGATTTTAAAGACTCACGTGATTGGACTGTGTCCACACTGATATTTCAAGGAAATATCTCTACTACAAACTCCTTAACTTAAGCCCATCTGCAAGCACTTTTGCTATGTAACATAGTCACAGATTCTGGAAATTAGTGCTTGGATATTTTAGGAGCCATTATTCTGCCTATTCAAGCTTTGAATATTAAAGATCAATAAAATATTAAATATCAATAAAATATTAAAGATCAATTAAAGATCATTAGGAACACAGAATCATCAACCATCACCTGATAACAGAGAAAGATGAAGCATAAACTAAGTGAACTAATAAGAGAAATAGACAAGTCTACATGTACAGTTAGAATCTTTAATACTCCTTTCTCAGTGATTGATAGAACAAGACAAGAAGTCCTTAAGATTATAAAAGATAGGAGAAGACGATCAACAACTCTGACCTATTTGATATTTATAGAATGTTACACACAATAACTGCACAATTTATGTTCTGTTTAAGGGCACATCCAATATTTACCAAATTAAACCATATATTTTTAGATGAGTTTATTTATTTATTTGACAGAGAGAGAGATAGTGAGAGAGAGAGCACAAGTAAGGGGGATGGCAGGCAGAGGGAGAGGAAGAAGCAGACGCCCCACTGAGCAAGGAGTCTAACTCAGGGGGCCCTCCCAGGACCCCAGGATCATGACCAGAGCTGAAGTCAGACGCTCAACCACTTAACCAACTGAGCCACCAGGGTGCCCCTAAACCATATTTTCTACCACAAAAGAAGTCTCAATAAAATTCAA
The DNA here is from genome assembly GCA_028533885.1 of Nasua narica. NCBI lineage: Eukaryota > Metazoa > Chordata > Mammalia > Carnivora > Procyonidae > Nasua > Nasua narica. The sequence goes on from CM052806.1 coordinate 3,580,278, forward strand.
GTTTGAAATCTTACAGAATATATATTAATATTAATATTTATATGTTGTATGTACATATACACACACATATATATATTTTAAAGATTTTATTTATTTATTTTGACACAGAGAGAGATCACAAGTAGGCAGAGAGGCAGGCAGAGGGAGAGGGGGAAGCAGGCTCCCTGCTGAGCAGAGAGCCTGATGTGGGGCTCGATCCCAGGACCCTGAGATCATGACCTGAGCTGAAGGCAGAGGCTTTAACCCACTGAGCCACCCAGGAGCCCCCAGAATATATTTTTGAACTTAAAGGAAATCATCTGAAATTCATAACAAAATATGGCATTTATAAAATGCCCCCAAATTTGGGAATTTATTTTATTTTAATTTAAAATTATTTAATTTAATTTAAATTTATTTTAAAGTGATGCATTTTTCAAAGAAGAAATGGCAAAAGAAATAAGAAAATACTTCTAATCAACTGATTATTAAATTATAGCATATACAGAATTATGGAATACAACTAAATCAGGGCTTAAGGACATGTATGTTTTAAATGCTTATTAAAAAGAGTGAACTATTTAAATAAAATAAATTTCCACCTTAAGAAACTAGGGATATATAAAAAAAAATCATAAAGGTATAAAATATAGGGAACAAAGAGCAGAAATTAATGACTTATAACACAAAAAAAATAAAGAATAACAACAAAGTCCAAAGTAGTTTCTGTGAGAAGATAAAATTCAAATCCCTTAACAGTGTGGCTCAAGAAAACCATTATAATAAACACAAAGTATCAAAGCTAAGAATAAAAGGCTGGATATCCATTCATATCCTAGAGATGATAAAAGGATCACAGGGAGTGTAAAGAACAACTTCATGTCAACAAATGAGACAGTATAAACACTACAGGCAAATTATTTAGAAACAAAATTTCAAAAACGGATAAAATAGAATACATGAATATTTGTATATTTTTAAGAAGCAATTGATTTCATAATCAAAGACCATTTCTTAAAAAAAACAAAAATCTGTACCCAGGTGGTTTCACTGGTAAATTCTCGCAAACATTTAAGAAAGAATAATACCAATCTTATGCCAACTTTTTCCAGCAAATAGAAGAAGACAGAAGATTCACTACTTACTTTATTTGACCAAAATATCCCTGAGCAGCACAGTCTGAAAAAAGCATAATACAGGGAAATTACAGACCAGTGTGTCTCATGAACCCAAATGTAGTAAATACTTAAGGAAATATTAGCCAATAAAATTCAATTAAATATAAAAAAAATCATGACTCAGTGGAAAATAAAGCATACACCCACAAAAAAATATTGTGCAGGAATGTTCATGGCAGCTTGATACATGATGGCCCCAAATTGGAAAGACCCTAGTGCCTACCAGTAGGACAGTGGATATAAAAATGGTGGTATACTTATAAATTGAATGTTTCTCAGCAACAGAAATTATGGACTATAAGAACACAACGTTACGAAGGATTCTCAAAAGCATCATGTGGAAAAAAGAACACTGGGCTAAGTGAATCTCCACCATATTAATCGATTTTGTGCGAAGTCTAGAACAAGCAAATCTAATCAGTGGTCTTAAAAAGCAAAACAAAGTTTGCCTCTAAAGATGAGGTTGGTGGGGTGCCTGGGCGGCTCAGTCAGTTGAGTCTCTGACTCTTGGTTCTGGCTCAGGTCATGATCTCAGGGTCGTGAGATCAAGCCTCAAGTCAGGCTCCGGGCTCAGTGAGGCGTCTGCTTGAGATTTTTTCCCTCTACTCCTACCCCTGCTCTCTCTCTAAAAATAAACAAATAAATCCTAAAAAAAAAGAACAAGAAGAAGAGGTTGATGTGAAGGAACTTTCTGCTTTCTAAGGCCTTTATTACACTGATAGTTTTATACACACACACACACACACACACACACACACACACATTATATACATATATTTAACTCACCAAATTTTGCACTTAGCACCTGTGAATTTCACTGTGTGTAAATTTCACCCAGGGTAAAACAGGATAGATCTAGAACTCCGGAAAATGATCTCGGTTGGAAATTTGCAAACCTGTACACACTCATCATTGTTGAAAGCATGACTTCACCCAGGAAGAGTATGCAAAGTAAGAGGAAGGATGGCCAGGGATAACCCCTGGAGAACACAAATATTTAAGAATGGCAAAGGAGCGGTATCTTTAAAAGAGAACAAGAACAGAAGTGCTAGCTATAAAAGAAAGAAAATGATAAATTGGACCACAATGAAATTAAGAACTTCTCTTTAGCAGAAGACCTCATTAACAGAATGGAAAAGAAACCCATAAAACAGGCAGGATGAGGCAGATAGATGATTGAAAGAATGAGAGAGAGAGAGGAAGAAAGATGATGGCTAGAATAGTAAATAGAATGTTAGAAAAAGTTTGTATTTAGAACATATAAAGAACTTGTAAGATTGGATCATCTCTAATGATCTGAAATGGAGAGACTGGGGCACAGAGTGTGACCTGAGAGTTAGCCAGGGAACGAACAGGAACATTTATTGTAAATCCATCTTCAGATAAATTTTTTTCGAAAGATGGAAGGAGAGAGAGAGAGAGAGGCAGTGGGAGAGGGAGAGGGAGAGAATCTGAAGCAGGGTTTCCACACCCAGCAAGGAGCCCAACATGGGGCTCTGTCTCAGGACCCTGAGATCAAGACCTCAGTTGAAATCAAGAGTCAGACGCTCCGCTGACCAAGCCTCCCAGGCGCCCCTCATCTTCAGATGTTCGGATTTAATTGAAGGGCTAGGAGCAGCCAGCCGGGTTTCAGAGCCACTGGCTTATGTGCTGGAAGAGAGGACAGTGAGCATCTGTCAATTCGCAGCTGGTTCACAAATGCTTTACTAGGTTCATGCTCTCAGGCATCACTGAGGCGGGTATTTTCTCCTGTGCCTCACGGCTTTCCCTTCCATCCTGCACACTTTCTCTCTCATTCGTGGTGCTGCCATATACAATTGCCCTCTTGTGTCATAACGTGGGAAGACCTTTGTGTCTACACCAGGATTATTGCACTTTTTTTTTTAAAGATTTTATTTATTTATTTGACAGAGAGAGAGAGAGAGATCACAAGTCAGCAGAGAGGCAGGCAGAGACAGAGGGGGAAGCAGGCTCCCCGCTGAGCAGAGAGCCCGATGCGGGGCTCAATCCCAGGACCCTGAGATCATGACCTGAGCCAAAGGCAGAGGCTTTAACCCACTGAGCCACCCAGGCGCCTAAGGATTATTGCACTTTGTGTGTCTCTGTCGTACATTCGGGAAAACACAATGGGCTCCTTTGCTCATTCCTGAACATGCTGATCCCTTTCTCTCCTCACAAACAAGGGATCCTCTGTACACATTCAGGTTCTTCAACTGAATGTCATCTCTTCCCATTCTATGTTTTTTTGGGACCTCCAATCTCTTTCCTTCCGTAGGGCTGGTCTCCTCTGCCTATAAAAGATGCACCCGCATCTGCTCGCAGGTTAGGTCTGCAGCCTCCTCAGGCCATTGGCATGTCCACTGTGTTCTCTTGGCTTCTGGGACACCATTCCTCCTGACCTTTTTCCTTTTCCTGCACCTCTGCTCAGGACCTCGGTCCTTTGCTGGCCCCTCTTCCTCCTGCTGCTTCCCCCAAAAGCTGCTCTCCGTGCTCTCACAGGCTTCTGCATGGTCACCTACTACTCTGTTTGAGAATGACTCTCTTATGTTTTGTCTCCATCTCATTCTTGCTCGAAAGTTCCAGCCTCATAGTTCCCTCGCCTGGTGGGCACCTGCCTGGTGTGTTCCTCCTGCATCACAGAATCCCCGTGACTGTAGCGGAGTGCGCCAGCCTCTCCGAGCGCTCTCCTGTCCTGTGTGTCTCTGTTTCCTACTCACAATATCATCTCTATCACGCAGGATCAAACACTTTCTGATTCTTCCCTGTTTTCTCCAAACATCTAGGCAGTCACAAAGCCTTTTGGCGCTTTCATTTTAGCATATTCTTTCCGGTTGGTACTTTTTTCCTGTGTGTTACACTCTCGTGGTCCCTCATTACTCCTTACCAGATTTTTAAAATATTAAAATACGTCCTTGTGCTCTTAATCCTCAATTTTCCCCGCTCCTCATTGCTACTTCGGTATTTCCTCATAAAAATTCTAATCATGCTCCTCCTTAGCTCTAAACATGTGTGGCAAATCGGGTGCCCCGGGCACCAGGTTCTGAGGTGGAGTCTGGAGGGTATAGGACGTTTATTAAGGACTGCCTTTAGGATCAGCACCCGTGGAAAGGGGCAAGGGAAGCAGAAGAGGGTGAGGGAGAAGATGAGATGCCACACAGGCTCAACACTAGCCTCACGGACCCACAGAAAGTTCTGGATCTATGATGGCCCTTAAAAGGTATCTCCCTTAGTTTGAGATGACCAGACCCTTTTATCCCAGCACCAGGCAGTCACTGATGCTGGGAAAAGATTCTCCCTGCATAGTGCGGTCCTCGAAGGTGCTGGTGGCTAGAGGGTCGCTGTCTGTTGCCAACCCTCTTAGCAAATCTGCTGCCGCAGGGGAGCACAGGAAGGACCCTAGAGTTCTCCGTGGCTCCCTATTACTCTCAGGCTACAATTCCAGCCCCTTAGCCTGAAGGTCATGAGCGTCCATACCCTGGTGGTGATGCTCTTCCAGTTTCACCATCTCCTGGTGTCTATTTCTAAGGTCTGGGCTCCTGTCACGCTGAGTGACTCGGAATCCCGCCCACGTGATAGGCACGCTTCATCTCTGTGCTTTACGCATTCTTGCCCATTTTGCTAAAACTCCCTCTTCCATCATTTCCTAATCTCAGAAGTCCCCTTTCAAAGGTCAGCTCAGACGGTCCTGTGTCCTAACCCCTCCTTGAGAGTCACATATGACTCTTTTCTCCAGTTAAAACCTATATGGATCTTAGTAAAATAATAATAATCATCATCGTCTGGTCTACTGTCCCTGCTACCGTCACTATCGTTGGCACTATGGTGTTGCAATTTAGTGGGACTTTCCCGTCTCCCCAGTGCTATATTAAGTACTGATTATGTTCTCATTTTTTTTTCACAGTATCCACGGGCTGCTTCCCTAGCAGCGTGGCCGAAATACCTGCATTTGCAGTGGCATCCAGCCCAATGCCTGGCTCACAGAAATGACTCAGTGATGGCTTTCTGAATGACTGAATGTATAGATAAATATCCAATAATGGGTGACACTACAGAGTTCTCTCCTTCTCTTGCTGTGTGCTCCAAGACAAGAACAGAATTTGGGGAAAACCACAGATGTGGAACCAGGAATAACGTAACTGGGGAGTGCAGAATTATCCCAGTTCCATGGGCGCAATTCCCTTTCGATTTTTTATATTTAAGATCCAACCGATCTTCCTTAGATCTTTCCAGCTTCCTTGAAGAAGCACGGCGAACACATTTTACTTGAGTAAGCTGATTCTGCTCTTCTTCTATTGAGCCTACACACTCTCCCGCTTTCCCTTTGAGACAGAAAGCTGAGAAGATGCTAGGTAAGGCGTTAAAAATATTTAGTAATGAGGAAGCAGGTGGCATGTGGAGTGGGCGCTGTGGAGAAAGTATGAGCTTAAAAGAGGGATGTGTTCTAAGTTAGCATTGCTAAGTTTGTTTTGTACTTGAAAAATAGCATGCATCAATTATGCATGGATAATACTGTTGCAGCAATAAGCTTATTCAAGTTTATACCCTTCTAAAATGCAATATATAGCTCATTTTTATGTGGGAGAAAAATTCAATGTTTCTCAAGGCACCTAGGTACAAAAATATATTTGAGGTCTCCTTTGACCTTATGGAAATTTCCCTTCAAGTTTACAAGGAAAAGATAGCTTTGCCTCAACCTGCCTTTGTTTCCAATTCTTCCTTTAAAAACATCCTTTCTGCAGTTTTGATTGAATCAAATAAGGTGTTGACCCTGCTCTTAATAGAACAGAAATCTTTGCAAATAATAGATCAATGGAACAGCATGAATCCGCCTTTGTCATTTAATGAATCCTTGGGGGGGGAGGGAGTAAATTTAATTTAATCAGTTTCCCAGAGCCCAACTTGCTATTGCCCTTTCATTTACGAAAACTATTTTTAAAAGTTTCTTTTAAAAATCACTTCATGTTGTGTTTTCAAACAGTCAAAATATCAGCAATTTACAGCAACCCCTGTTCTTTAGCAGTGTGAATGTTTAAAATAGCTACAATTAACGTGCTCATTAGGAAGGAAAAGGGGAGGAAGGCTTGCACAGGGCGGAATCACGCCCCAGTCTCGATTTCAAACCGCAAGTAATTAACACAGGGAATTGGCGCGCTCACGTGTCTCTAATAACCGCCCCGCCCACCCCAGCCCCTCTCACTGTGGGTCCTGGAGCCCTTGAGCAGGGAAGCTCGCCAGGGCAATGCCTACTCTCCCCCCACCTTGTAAAATGCCTGCTTCCCCCCCACTTGGCCATGGTGGTTTTGTGTCCATTATTCAAAACGGTATTAGAGATAACTCTAAATGTGATCCACGGAAATACTTCTGTAGGTAGACAATTTAGGTAATGCTGGCTTTTTTTTTTTTTTGTAAGATGGGAATGCTAACTTCTACTATTCTACATGTCACAATAAGCCAAAAATAATATTAGAACATAAAGAGAGGACTTTAAAATTGACCCAAAGCTAGGGCGCCTGGGTGGCTCCGTTGGTTAAGCGACTATCTTCGGCTCAGGTCATGATCCCGGAGTCCGGGGATCTAGTCCCGCATCGGGCTCCCAGCTCCATGGGGAGGCTGCTTCTCCCTCTGACCTTCTCCCCTGCTCATGCTCTCTCTCTCTTTTAAATAAATAAATAAAATCTTAAAAAAAAATAAAATAAATTGACCAAAAGCTAAAAATCTTGTAGGATTGTCTTGGAGGGGGGGTTGAGGGACACTTAAGGGACACAGGGGCATACACAGGCGTGGGCACACACAAGGATGTGGATCTGGATACCTATTTATAGTATAGTCACAAAAGAGGAATCAATTTGAAATCTACTTCAGTCTATCCTTTCCCTGCTGCCTTTTTAAGACAGTTTCACCCCATAACCTGAACTGGCCATGGGGGCCAGCCTGCCTTCCTCTTTTCTGCCCTTCGTCTAGCCATCAGACGTTTTTATTTCAACAATGATGGCACTGTTTGCATTCTGTCCTATGGTGATATTTATGTCTCCCATGGCCTATGGAAGATCGATATGAATGTGGAAAACAGATCCGCAGTCTTTTTGTTATGTTGATGGAATGAAATATATGGGGCTCAGAGCCACGACGAGAACTAAAATAATCCCTGGATATTGTGGAGCGGGAGGTCAGTGTTTAAAGCTAAATACCATTTTTTAAAATAATATGATGAATAGGTGTTTCACGAAATTGCTAAACAAGATAGAGGATCCAACGTGCAAAGAAGGGGTGCCTGGGTGCCTCAGTTGGTTAAGCGTCCAACTCTTGATTTCGGCTCAGGTCACTATCTCAGGCTCATGGGATGGAGTGCCAAATCCAACTGGGCACGGAGCTTGGAGTCTGCTTAAGATTCTCTCTCTCTCCCTCCCTCGGTCCTTCCTCCCCCCCACTCCCGCCCCCCCCGGCTTATGCATGCTCTTTCTCTAAAAAGCAAAACAAAATAAAAAAGCTTGAAAAGAAGACTAGACAGCAATTATGGTGCTTGCTGTTTGTTGTTGGGAATGGGGCCAGGGATAAGGATTGGGTTGAGAATCTACTGCTTTTCTTGATAAGCCCTTTGTCACGCTTTTATATTTTACCCATTGCATGTATTTTTTTCCTGCATAACGAGAACCAACGTTAGGCTAGAGGAGAGGATAGAGAAGCAACTTCATAGAGGAATGTGCTTATCTCTCTGACATTTCGACCTCTTTTTCTCTTCCATTGGTCATGTAGGTTTGGGGCTGGCCCCAAAGGGACACATCCCTGCGTGAATCATGGGGGAGAGCGTTCGAAATATTCCTTTAGTTCTTGCCACAGTAAGGTGCTATTGGTAGCTCAATTAAACAATGAAACAAGCACATAAATCTGTCACTGCAAACCCATATTCAGTTTCTCTAATCACCTTTCCTTTGAGGAATCACCTCAAATTCCCAAACTGACCACAGTTCCTCTAGCCCCCCCAAGAGGCATTGGGGAGAGGAGTGGAGAAAGAGTGCCAGAATGGAGGTGAGTGGGGATCTCAACCTAACATAGGGAATTTATTTTATTTAGGCAAATTTCATGAAAACATATAGGCAAGGGACCAAGTCGGTAGGATGTGTCAGGGACACAACCAGGGAGCCTTGGAAAGAGTCATGCATGTGGAACCCTGTGAAGTCTTGATTTCATTTGTTTCATGGTGACTTTGCCTGTGGGTACCAATCTACAATAATTTGTGGTCATGGTGAGAAGTGACATACAAAGAGACCTCCTTGATTCAGACAGAGTTCTACTTCCAAGGAAAGAGAAAGAAAACCTCCTGAAACATGTCTGACCTTGCCTAACAAAGAATCATCAAACGAAAACTCCGTGTTTTCTCTCTATGTCCAGATAAATTACCACCTGAAGTTCAATTGTGGATGGATCCTGGCCTTTCTATGCATTCTGTCATTTCTTCAAACATTATTTTCTGATATTCTGACTTCGGCAAATCTGGATTTTCATGCATCAGATACAAAAAGTTATTTCAAATCCTTGTGGGCCTTGCCAGCCAACATTTTAGCTTAAGTGGAATCTCCCTCTTTGTTGAACAGATTGTGAAATTATGTAAATACTTTACTGCAGTGACTTCCAACCTGCGCTGTAGAAAATCTCTGGTCTTCCGTTCTGAATCTCAAAAATAAGGGACCCTGAATAAATGGTTTGTAAGGCATTAGGTCCTGTTCTAATATTCTAGTTTTGCTCTTTGGCCAATCCCATGGGTTTGAATAATGTTTACTAACATAAAGTGTAGCGTCTTCCTTCTTGGACCAGGAGTCCAAGAAGAATAAAGGAAAAAGGATGGGTTTTATTCACATCCTGAGTGATTATGGGCTTCTTTGAGCCTACTCCCTCATTTATAGAAAGCTGTGAATGATATGTAATCTATATGCATATTGGGGTTGCTAAGTGAAGTTATGGGATATCACGCCTAGCATGGGATCTTGTACCTTTGTTTAATTATTGGCTGCTATCCTCCTCCTCCTCCTCATCATCATATCAATCAACTGAAGAATTACATTTCTTTGTTCTCTGGTCCAAGTGCAGCTGGGGAGAGCAGCGGATCTCATGCATCAGCAGAAGACAAAGGATTTACTCAAGCAGCTGGCCAGCCTTAAGTGCAGACGTCTTTATGCCTGTGTCTCTCTAGTCATCCTTGAGAATGCAAATAAAGATAAACGAAAACCACTTTCTTCCTAGGCCCCAGGAGCTAACTCGTCTGTGGAAATGAACTTCCATTCTCTCTGACAATTAGTTCCACTCTAAAATATGATAATTCTTTGAAGGCGCACCACGAGAGGAAATATGGCATGCTCCACGTTAAGCAAAGGAAATATACGGTGCTGCCGGAGACATTAATCTCATTTGCTCTGCACCTGATTTCTCACCGTTGGAATATTGCAGCAAAGCTCTGTGCTAAATCTCAAGCAATTTAGCTCGGCAAAGTAGATTAGTTAGAGCCAATGCAAAGCTCTACCTTATAACTTTCTTTCAGCCAAGTGATATTCAGATAGATAGTCTGAGGCCTAGACTTGGAACTGAGATGTTCTGCTTTTTCGCTTTTAACAATATTAGATGTCGACAAAGACAAGCCAAACAGGTACCTGTGGCCTGGACTCTTCCTCTGAAAACAGTAAAATCTTAAGTAACTTTTATACAGTTGGTGCCTCTTCCCCAAAGGGAAATCTATCTTGAAGAAAGCTCCCAGATACAAGTTGGATGAAAGGTAAGAGGGTTTTTATGTATGTCTACTTAGCTCTGCAAAAATTGTCTCATATCTTTTTCCAAGGACACAGACGTAACCGAACTACTGTTTTATTGAATGTCATTAAATACCATGGCCTCACAGTAGACTCGTCTGGAACTTGCGTGAATCCACAGCCAACGGTTTTGTTAGAATATTTTGTGGATGCAACCAATTACCTCCTCTTCCCTCAGTCTTATCACCCATCACGCATCCTTACGGGACTGGACTGAGTTGAATGGTGTCTCTCTGACACACGTGTCCCCTTAGAACCTCAGAATGTGAACTTATTTGAAAATAGCATCTTTAGGGGCGCCTGGGTGGCTCAGTGAGTTAAGCCTCTGCCTTTGGCTCAGGTCGTGATCTCAGGGTCCTGGGATCCAGCCCCGCCTCGGGCTCTCTGCTCGGCCTGGAGCCTGCTTCCCCCTCTCCCTCTGCCTGCCTCTCTGCCTACTTGTGATCTCTCTCTCTCTCTGTCAAATAAATAAAATCTTAAGCAACAACAACAACATATATGCACAGTACATCTTTCTACCCTTAACATCCGGCGGCAGATTCATTTCTGGAGCCCACGCATCAGTGCTCTGTCTTCCTCGTCTCTCCCACGCATCCTGTGGCCAGTCTGGCTTAAATGCATTCATCAGCACGTCCCCTTAGTCCTGCCCCATGCCACCTGACTTCCTGCCAGAGGGCTTCTCTGAGCCTGGCGTGGGCTGCTCTGGGACGTGTCAGTTGCCTCCTAGCAAGGCGCGAGTCAGCGCCCATGAGGCACCCTTAACTAAAGTGCACTGGAGTCAATGAATGAAAGTTTCCCTACCGTGCTATTTATTCCCATGTTCATCTCATCAAACTCTTTAGCAAGTGCAGAGGATGGAGGATGAGGATGGAGGACTAGTTCCCCCAAAGACGGGAAGATTGGATAGCACACGATTTGGCTGACGTGCCTTCCCTTCTGGATTTCCTCCATCCCTCAAGGTGTTACCCAAATAAACCACCCACACAAATGCTTCAGATTTCCCTCTGCGGGGGTGGGGGGGGAGATCCCAGGCTCACTGTTGGTCCTAGAATTAGCCCTAGTAATTGGGACTTTAGAGGTCTGTTAAGTAGGAGTTCATAGCTGGATCATTCTCTGGTAGGAAGACAAAGAGACCCCCTTGCTGCAGTAAGTAGATGGCGATAATCCAAGCATGAAGCACCACCACTCGTGCCCATCCCCTGTGAGATCTGGGAAGGCATTAAAGTAGCAGGTGAGGGGCGCCTGGGTGGCTCAGTGGGTTAAAGACTCTGCCTTCGGCTCAGGTCATGATCTCAGAGTCCTGGGATCGAGCCCCGCATCGGGATCTTGGCTCAGCAGGGAGCCTGCTTTCCCCCCTCTCTCTGCCTGCCTTTCTGCCTACTTGTGATCTCCCTCTGTCAAAGAGATAAATAAAATTGAAAGAAAAAATAAAGTAGCAGGTGAATAGTCGGTTGTATATTAGCTGTGACACGTGATCAGTATTGGGAAGAGGGTTAAGAGTAATTTTAAGAATTTTGAAATTAGCCAGAAGTCTTGGAATAAAACACGGTTCCAGGGCAGCCAACCAACAACCCAAGTGTGTTTTGAAAGCCGGAAGTCTTCCGCGACCCTGTTTAAAGAAGACCCTCATCTCCTACAACTCCAAAGAAGACCATGGTGAAATCCAAACCCAGGTTCTAACTGAAACAATTTCAGAGCCACAGAAGAGATGGACTTCCCAGCTCCTGGATACATCTCCTAGAACAAAATCAGGGCTCTGGTTGCAGACAAAATTGGAATATGAGACTTTAAATGGGAATATTCAGGAACTAAAATCTGAGAATCTTGAAGCCAGCGGCCCCTTCCAGAGGGTAGTAGCCTCCTCTCGTTTAGAGACATCAAATGAGGAATGTGCCTATAACTTGAAACTGGTGCTAAGATGTATCCTACCAGGGGTGCCTGGGTGGCTCAGTGGGTTGGAGCCTCTGCCTTCGGCTCAGATCATGATCTCAGGGTCCTGGGATCGAGCCCCGCATCGGGCTCTCTGTCCAGCAGGGACCCTGCTTCCCCCTCTCTCTCTCTGCCTGCCTCTCTGCCTACTTGTGATCTCTCTCTCACTGTCAAATAAATAAATAAAATCTTAAAAAAAAAAAA
>CM052806.1:3592865-3610363 GCA_028533885.1 Nasua narica
TAGTTTCAGAGATGGCAATGAAAATTCTGCCATGGAGTTTCAGAGATTCATCCGGAAAGTCTGGTATGTCTTCAAATACCACTGCTACTTGGTCCTGGATTTTCAAGCACAAACATACCAGCGACTTTTTCGCCAAGCAAACGCGGTGTCTGCCACACACCCGTTCATTCCCTTCTCAGGCTCCGATGCACTGCTTCTCTAGCCCTTTAATTTCCCACCATGTACAGAGGCCCTGTTGGTTTCGAAGAGCTATTCTGCTTTCTCGTGTATAAGGGCTTTGATATATTGGTGGCTTCAGCCCCCAAAGGTTCTTCTCATTACTGAATTCCCGGTAGCTATTTTTCTACACTGTAATTGAATGGCACTCTTAGGAGCGAGTGTTCAGGGCACACGCTGTCACAAACCTAGGTGCATTCCAGAAAAATGAGGAGATGATGTCCATTAAAGCAGAAGATCCTGGACAAATATATTCCCTAAGGTGAGGGCAAACAATCAATAGCTGAAGTGGGGAAAGTGGGTCTCATTTGTGTGCCGATTAAGAAAGGGTTTAGATCCTTCCTGCCTAAACCAGAGTGACCTCTGGCGCTTAATTAGTGAATGCAATCCATGCCTTCTTTCCAATGGGAAATTAGGGCTCTGTGCTGACCTCCCGCATCCCAAATCTCCAACTTCAACTCCCCCGACACATGAGACAAGACAGAGAGAGAGAGAGAGAGAGAGAGAGAGAGAGAGAAAAGTACCCATCACTCCATTTATTAATACTCTTCATTATTCAACATTGATGCCTTTTCAAACACAGAATGGATGATTTGTTTTTAATATGTTTAAATTTAATTTAATGTCATCAGTGAGAGCATATTTCCAATGATATAGACCAATTACTTTTCAGGACAATTTTTATGTTTTTAATTAAACATTCTGAAAAAGTGACCCTCGAGAACCTACCCTTATGTATAATAATGGCGGAATTCTTTGAAAAATTATGTACTGAACCAGTGGGTTACCATGATGGGAGTTTATATTAATTGAATCATTGAACACGTAATTAAAGGTGCCTAGGAGGTATAGGGTGGAGAGCAGTCTGAGGTAAATAGGGGTTCTCTGCTCTCCACCAGGAAGACGAATGTCGGGCAGAGCCATGTAAATACCTTGGAACATTCACGTGAATGGAGCTCACGGGAAAGGAAGCCTCCTTTTGTTCACCTGGCCAAACTATTCATTTTCCAAGAACAGTTTACTTATTAAGGCTCCTTTCATGACCCTTGCCTTGAAACGTCCACCCATCCAAAACTAATCTTGTCATGAATGTTACCCGAACTGGAACGGTCTGAAAGACCAACCCGCTCCAGTGTTTGGTGGCTTGGATTATCTAAATATCCTCACCACAGCTCCCTTTTATGGGGCATTGCTAAGTCCGAGTTTGTGCAGCCGTCCCCCTTCCTCTTGGGACCCAAATAGACACAGCTCTGCTTGATCTGTGGCTTATCCTGGTGCTCTGTGGTGTGCGTATGGGGGAGGGTGGGGGGTGGGCGTGGATAGTCAGTACCTTTTCCTGACACTCTCACAGATTCCCGGTGAATTAGGAATTTCCTCCAGCCCTCCGCCTGCCCCACTTCATAAACCCCAGACTCACCAGGGCGTTTTTTTTTTTTTTAAGTAAAATTATTCTAATCATCAAAATAATGTGGAAAATTAGGAATAATATATAAAATAAAGAGTAGAATACCCACAGAGGCATCATTGGGTCCTGTTATTTGGGCAGATTTCCAGCTATTTTTCCCCACGTAAGCCATTGTGTTTGTGGTGTAACTGGATGAATCATGACATTCCCTCTCTCTGCTTCCCTCTCTGTAGGTGGATAGAAAGACAGAGAGACAGATGATAGATAGATAGAGAAGGGGATGGTGTAGACTATGTTGCTTCAGACTCGACTTCAGTGTATTGTCCTTATGACAATATTGTCCTTCCCTCTGGCTGTGGGGTGGGCCCATTTTCTTCTCCCAGGGGCCAGAGCGCAAAGGCTTAAGCTAAGGCCTCTGTCACAGCTACCCGACTTTGCCACTGCAACACTGAAGCAGCTGTAGAAAATATGTCAGCAAAAGAGCGTGGGAGCATTAGAACAGAATTTTCGACGAAGACAGGCAGCAGGCCAGACTTGGCCCCCGGGGCCATTAGTTTGCTGACCCCTAATTAAGCTCCACCTGCTTCTCCAATTTGGTCAGTGAGGACACTGGCAATCTCTTGGGGTACCCGGCCTAGCTGCTCTCATCACCCGTCTCTTCCCTCACTCATGGAATATTCGGAGTTACAAGCAAAAATCCAAACTATTCTCAGTTGTCTTCTGAGCTGGTATCCTGGGCTCCCATGTGCCGGTTGGAAAAGTCTCCCACTGGCAGAATGAGGAGGCAAATGGCGAAGGAACACGCAGAGTTCAGGATCACATACCTGTGATGTCGGGACGGGGACAGACAGAAGAGGCTCTTTTCCAACATGATGGGAACACCCCAACCAGAGGGCCGTAAAGACGGGGGGTCCTCGGGCGCCTGGGTGGCTCAGTTGGTTAAGCATCAGCCTTCACCTCAGGTCATGATCCCAGGGTCCTGGGATGTCCCTTTCCTGCTCTCTCTGCTTGTGCTCTCTCTTTCTCCCTCCTTCTGTCAAATAAATACATAAAAAGTCTTTAAAAAATCAAAAAAAAAAAAAAAAAAGACCAGGGGTCCTCATGTCCAGCCTTTCCCCATGGAGTCGGGCGCTGGGAGTGGACAGGTGAACCAGACCCATGTGTGTTCTTCAGGGGCAACCACAGATGTAAGGAGGGGCCCTCGATAGTGGTGCTCTGCATCTGCCAGGGGCTCACGCTCCAGGTACACTGCCATCAGAGGAATAACCTGAGTGCACACCTGTGCGTTCCTTTAAAATAAATATGACACCGCCCCCTCTATTCCAAACATCGAACGTTTGGTTTTAAAAATGGACCTTTGTCACCTCTCTCCTTTCTGAGGTTAATTCTTATGCATAGATTCACTTTGTATTCTCATAATATCTTGGTGAGTTCATAAAGCTCTAAGAGTTGCCAACGGATGACCGTACTGGTGTTTCATGTATTTTAATTCACTTTTTTTGGTTTATTCTGGAAATGTAGCTTCATACCGCTGTGGTGGTGAACTAATCTCTTGTAAAGCAATACTTTCGAAAGCAAGATCTTAGGACCCTCAACCTCACCTTCTGGATGGTATTACCTAGATCTCAGTCACAGACATTGGGCAAATAGCCAATCGTCCAGTTTAATCCACATTTCAATCCTGGCCCCTCCACAGAAATGCATCTTTCTCACCAAGGACTTAACTTCCAGAGAATAGAGTTCTGAGTAAAACCCATGCAGGCACACATCCAAACATATGCACTCTCTTGTTTTCTGTGCCCCTTTTCATGATGGGTAGGAAGCAATCCTTGTAACATTTTGGTGAAATATTTTAGAATTATAGTTACTGTGATGCTAAGCTGAGATCTCATTGGCAGATCTCATGGTAGTGGTCAATTCACCACTACTCATGTGCAGACCAGTCATTGGTGAACTGTGTTACTGGTTAGTCCAGTTCTTCCTAATGGCATCACTGCCATAAACAGACACAGCTGTGACCTAGACCTTAATTCTCATCTGTGGAAACACGAACAAGAGAGTGTCTTCTCATAAGTGCTCCTCTTTAGAGGTGTCTCCTCTTTAGGGCAGTGCTCCTCTTCATGGGGTACTCCTCCTCAGGGGGCATTCCTCTTCAGAGCAGTGTTCCTCTTTAGGGCGGTACTCCTCTTCAGGGTGGTACTCCTCTTCAGCGGGGATTCTTCTTCAGGGGCTACTCCTCTTCAGGGCAGTGCTCTTCCTCATGGTGTACTCCTTTTCAGGGGGCACTCCCCTTCAAGGCAGTTTTCTTCTTCAGGGTGATACTTCTCTTCAGGGTGGTACTCCTCTTCAGGGGGTACTCCTCTTCAGGGGATACTCCTCTTCAGGGTGGATTCTTCTTCAGGACACTGCTCCTCTTCAGGGTGGTGACAGGAGCATATGTGGTACATTCCTAAACACCTCAAATGTGAGTCGACTGGTTTCCTTGATAAGCAAACTAAAAATAAAATATTGTGAAGCTGGTGGACATTGAAGGCCACTTGTATCCCGTTCAGTTGAAAACATGAAAACACTTAAAGTCTTTTTGGTTTTAGAGACATGGAACAGAGAAGCAAAAGAAAAAAAATATGTTTATTATTTGAAACCAAAAGAAAGGAAATAGAGTAGATATTTCAGACTGTAAAATAACCAACTTGCTTATTTTTATTTCTCAACTTCCTATTTACTCTTTGAACGTGTTTTCCAAAAAAAATTTTTTTTTCTCTATCCTAAAGAAGACAGTTTCTGACAAAGAGAAGCTGGACCCACCCTGGCGTCCATGGCTTCCTGGGTTATTAAGTTGAATATTGTCAATATATAATGTATCTCTGTAGATACATAAGTATCTTTTTTTTTTTAAGATTTATTTGACAGAAAGAGAGAGAGAGAGATCACAAGTAGGCAGAGAGTCAGGCAGAGAGAGGGGGAAGCAGGCTTCCCGCTGAGCAGAGAGCCCAATGTGGGGCTCAATCCCAGGACCCTGGGATCATGACCTGAGCTGAAGGCAGAGGCTTAACCCATTGAGCCACCCAGGCGCCCCTGATACATAAGTATCTACAACACATAATTATTGTCAATACATAGTTAAAAAATACAACATGAAGGAGAAATGAGGAAATCCTAAGTTACCAGTTTCCTTGGTTGAGTGGTCTTTTTTTTTTTTGGTCAAAACCATTAACGAACATTATTTTGGGGAAATGTTAAGAATGGACAGCATTTACGAAGATTCCAAGGACTAAAAAAAGCATCCTGTTCAACATTTTATATTTTATGAGAAAACGAAAGCTCAGAGACGTCAGAGGAGTTGATCAAGGCCACTGGGGATTTTAAGGGAGATTGGAATGAAACCATTGCTCTAGGTTTTCAGTCTTGTGCCTCTGCACTTCCACTGCCGTCTGCATATAGTTCGTTTCCTATTTCCAGTTGAGTATGTAATAGCTCTTAATTCCTACCAAATTATCTAAATTATAAATGCTAGTATATTTTTTTTGTTTTTTGTTTAAGATTTTATTTATTTGAGAGAGATGACACACACAAGCAAGAGCAGGGGCGGGGGAGAGGGAGAAGCAGGCTCCCCCTGAGCAGGGAGCCTGATGTGGGGCTAGAACTTAGGACCCTGGGATCATGACCTGAGCCAAAGTCAGATGCTTGAGTGACTGAGCCACCCAGGCACCCCCACCCCCTTATTTTAAGTAGACTTTGCAACCAGCATGTAGACCAACATGGGACTTGAACTCAGGACCCTGAGATCAAGACCTGAGCTGAGATCAAGAGTCAGATGCTCAACTGACTAAGCCGCCCAGGTGGCCCAGTATAGATGTTTTTAAAGAAACTAGGAGAATAAGACAAATCATATTAATTGTTTTATTTATTGAAATATCTGTTTATTGAGCATCTCCTCTGGCCAGGCGGAGTGCTAATGATAGGAGATGCAAGGCAGAGAAGGCATCTGTTTTCTCCATCTCCAGAAAGCTTACAATCTAAGAAATACAGATAGAAACTGGGAGTGACATAATGAGAGGACAAATGGTGAATAAGAATCAGAAGGAAACAGACATCAGCAGTGTTTCAGGCTTCTTTGGGGTAATGAAGAAGGAGATGGGTATAGTGGGGCGCAGGGATGAGCTTCAGTGAGAGGAAACCACATGTGTCTATGAAGGCGTACTGCTTCAGAGAACCGGTAGATTCCATAATGAGATTTTCTTCTATGGATCTCTGCAATAATGCTTATCTCTTGATTGAAAATACAGTAGCCTGTTTCTAGCAGTAAACAAGTGGGGATTACAGAATTTTACGGGGAGTTGGGGGAGTCAAATTACTCTGAAATACCTGTTATCTAAAACACTGTCCACAGAGACCTACAGGAATACAAAGTGGTGGACACATGAGGACACCCCAAAGGAATAAAAACGTGAACACTGAATGATAGCTTGCTGGAAGATCCCATTATTCTGTGTCCTGTTTTATGAATTCAGCTTCTGTCTCTCAGCAGACTGTGACGGCAGAGAGCAAAGCCTATGTATCTGCTGCATTTCTCTAAACCCTAGAGCAATGTTTTGGACATGTCACGGATGGAGAGAAGTGCTGACTATTGATTAATGAGAAATAATAATAGCATAAAATCTTTATCACATCCTAATGTTGCAACTCATCAACGATCTAAGTAGGATTTTGATACGCCTCATAGTTTATGCACAGTCGCTGAGGGAAGAGTAGAGAGGGACGATGGTTAAATTTGCCGCAGTTATTTTTCATCTGTGAAATATCATATATGGACTTCAGAGCTGGATAGCGACATCAGGAGAGGAAACAGAATCTAAGGTTGGAAACCTTATCTCACAAAGCAGATGAAGTTTGGCACTTGCTAGGCTATAGAACTTGTGCTTAGATAATGACACCACTAATCTAAGTCAGGAGAGGCTCCGCATGGCCCAATGGCTATCTATGCATCGGGTCTCAGTGTGATGGATATCTAGTGTGGATTTCTTTCATTGGATGTGGCAGTAGTGCTCCTGAGATAAAGCAAATGTTGTCTTGGGGACATCTGCTTGGTTCCCAGATGAACAGGAGAGAGGACAATCATACAAGAGCTGGAGCAATCTTAGAACCCTGCCAAGCTAATGGAGACTTAGTGCAAGAAGGTTCTGGAGAAAGAGGAGGTATGATGTAGGAGTTGTCAGAGACAACTTCTGGATGTAAAGGTGTGGTGGACAGAATTTGTATTTTGGTAACATAGCCCCAAACATAGTGAGAATTTAAAATGGCAAGGTAAACTTCAGAATACCTTTGTTGGTATCTGGGAAGGATGCTAAAATCCATGGTTAAGGTTGACCCAATAATCTGATTGGCTAAGACTTCCGGTCATGGAAGCCAATCTTACAACTGGAAAAGACAGAATCTGTATGTGTGTAAGTGATATAGATATACAAGGAGATAGAGACACAGACAAAGAGATGGATTTTTCCAGTGGGTTGGTAAAATGTTTACCAACTGGTTCTCTCTGAGGGAAGAAGTTCGATTTTGTGGCATTTACTGATTTCATGACCAATTTCAAGTACCCAGATGACATCACCGAATGTGGAATTGGAAGGTGATGTGAACAATGATCTCAGATGCTGGTGTGGGCAGGGTCCAACACATCGTTACCATTTGCATATGCACACGAACTAATCTATGAACAAGTTGGGTTACTTTAGGTTATCAATAAGTCACACTTAATTGGTTAGCAGCTTGAACCTCCATATTCTCAATTCATTGTAATATCCATTTTTGCTCTCATGGACCACTTAGATTATTTTAAGAATCCCAAGGATTTATTACTACTTATTTTATTTTTTTTTTTTAAGTCAGACTGCCACCTGCAGTGCCTCATTTGGATGTGTCCGGAGTCTTGGAAACGTGACTACCCTATGTCCTCCTACAAATGAACCTTGAGAGCTTGTCTGGTCCTTGCAGGGGAGCTCAGCCACTTGGTTACCCTTGACCGAAGAATGGTCCCCCTCTATCAGTTAAGGTCATCCTCTTCGACCGAGTGTGCAGCTTCAGCAGGGACACACCTGCAGCAGTGAGAGAGGAAGGGGACACCCACCTAGCCAGCATCCTTGGGAAGCTGGGAGAGGAACAAGAGCATTGAGATCCTCAGCCAACTTAAGTTAGCCAGATGGCTAGATCCTGGTTCTCGCTCCGTCCCTTGTTCACTGCGCTGTTTTGAACAAGTTACTTTTCTATCTTTGTGTCTGTTTTCTCATCTATAAATTGGGGGTAATACTAGCATCTCCCTTACAGGTTACATCAGTAACTCCATGCAAAGTACTCAGAACATTGCCTGGCTGCTTGTAAGTACTCTGAACGTTACCCTTTTATTACTATGATCACAACTTTCAACAACCCCGATCACTGCCATTCAAGCTGGCCTTCAGTTGGGACTGTAATAATCAAGTCTACTTTGGTACTCACGGAGTAATCTTTAAGTAAATGAAAAACACGCCTTCTCATGCAGCGCAGATCACATTTTTTAATGTGGAGATAAAGATCACAGGACTTCTTAAGCATGCACTGCTCTGTAGTGTGTTTTTCTTGTGGGGTCCTTCTCTCCTACATAGGTTTTCCTAGAGCTTGACTTCATCTGTAACGAACCTTCTCCTACACTCACTTGTATTGTGCACTTAGCTCAGAGCATGGGTTCGCTAGTAGTATGCAAGTTGCCTGTAGCATGTCTTCTCCCAGGCACGCATTCCTCTGACGCATTGGTTTTCCTCCAGCATGAATTTTTCTCCTGCGTATGTTTTCGAACATTTACAGATAAAGTAGTGTTGAGGCAAGTCTCCTTCATACGTGCCAAATTTCTGACATGTCCCCTGCGCATCTGTCGTTTTATCTGACTGTATTACTTTTGGTGTGCCTATGTGACGGTAATTACTCCCTCAGATTGTGTGTCATTTGCTTAATCAATATACAACAGGGTCATTCATTAAAATAACATTTCCCATGGCTTGTGTGAAATCTCAGTGAATATATTACAGCGGAAGCCCATCTCTCCAATTTGGTTAACATAGTCTAGTTGTTCATTTAATTGAAACATTCAATTAAGATATGGAATAAAAAGATTATTAGCATAATTAGACAGTTTATTTTAACTTAAAAATATGAGCGGACATTCACTGTGACAGTTCAGTCAAGGGACTAGATCTCTATATTTTTATTATATGATCCATGATGGATCTCAGCATAGTCTTTATACCTCACCCATAAAGGAACATCCAAAACTTCCGATTCTAGACTCTATTAAGAGGATCTAACTATACTTGGGAAGCAATCACCATGCAGAGAACCTCCAAATTTGCGTGATTCCCTGTTCCCGAGATGTTTCACTCTTGTCTAATTTGGCAGCAATACTTTTAGCAATTGACATTTAATTGTTTTTTCCAATTAAAAAAATGGACAGAAGACAGGCACAGACCCTTTCTCCAAAGAAGACTTACAGATGGCTAACGGACACATGAAAAGATGTTCAACATCACTCATCAGCAGGGAAGTGCAAATCAAAACCACCAGGAGATATCGCCTCACAGCTGTTAGAATGGCTAAAATCAACAACACAAGAAACAACAGGTGTTGGCAAGGATGCAGAGAAAGGGGAACCCTCATGGACTGTTAGTGGGAATGCAAGCTGGTGCAGCCATTGTGGAAACCAGTTTGGGAGGTTCCTCAAAAAGTTAAATAGAACTACCCTATAATCTAGTAATCACACTACTGGGTATTTACCGAAAGAATGCAAAACTACTAATTCAAAGGGATATACATGCACCCTAATGTTTATAGCAGCACTATCTACAATCGTCAAACTATGGAAACAGCCCAAGGGTCCAACGACTGATGAATGGATAAAGAAAATGTGGTATAAATACACAATGGAATATTATTCAGCCATGAAAAAGAGTGAAATCTTTCCATTTGCAACAGCATGGATGGAGATAAAGAGTATAATGTGAAGTGAAATAAGTCAGAGAAGACAAATAGCATATGATTTTACTCATATGTGGAATTAAGAAACAAACAAGCAGAGGGAAAAAAAGGAGAGATAAATCAAGAAGCAAATTGTTAACTATAGATAACAAACTGATAATTACTGGAGTGGTGG
This sequence comes from Nasua narica, assembly GCA_028533885.1. Taxonomy (NCBI): domain Eukaryota; kingdom Metazoa; phylum Chordata; class Mammalia; order Carnivora; family Procyonidae; genus Nasua; species Nasua narica. The sequence continues at coordinate 3,602,663 of CM052806.1, forward strand.
GGGAGATGGGTAAAATAGGTGATGGGAATTAAAGAGTGCACTTACGATGAGCACAGAACAATGTATAGAATTGTTGAGTCACTATATTTTAATTTTATTTTATTATTTTATTTTTTATTTTTATTTTTTTGAGTCACTATATTTTACACTTGAAATTAATATAACGCTGTATGTTCACTCTCTGGGGATTAAAATATAAAAATGAGCACTGGGTATTATACGCTACTAATGAATCATTAAACACTATATCAAAAACTAATGTATACTATACAGTGGCTCACTGAACATAAAAAAAAAAAGGAAAGATCTTTATAATGCAGAAAATAAGTAAATGAGTATAAAAGGAAAATATTTCCCTCTTTTTCCCAAGGCATTCAACTTGGTTTTCATTAGAATCACTTTTTGTCACACTGTATTTAATTAGATTCCAAAATAATTAATACAATTAAATATTACAACAATGACACCAACTGCCGGAACATTTGGGAAGAAAGATAACGGAGTCCTCCCACAGATAAAGCTCAAGTGGGGGGAGGCAGGAAAGTGCGGGGGCTTGGGGAGACACCTGCAACAGTTCTGATACTAACATCAGCAGTATATTTCCTACCGGAAGTGGACGGCAGATCTGGGGACCACAGAGGTCAATGTTCCTTAAGAGAACTCCAGTTTCCCTTGCTAGTAATCCCGTGAATGTTTTACAGTCAGCTTCCCAATCATAGTGCAATTTTGCTGTACGAGGCAGAATGTTGAGTAAATGCTCCACAGTTTGTTCTCTCCTTTACATAAACAGCAAAATTTATTAATTTATATTGAAACTAATTATTTCAAAGTGATTCAAAACAAAATGTACGACTAAGTTAATATTTATTTATTTATTATTATTTTTTAAAGATTTTATTTATTTTTTTGACAGAGAGAGAGAGATCACAAGTAGGCAGAGAGGCAGGCAGAGAGAGAGGGGGAAAGCAGGCTCCCCGCTGAGCAGAGAGCCCGATGCGGGACTCGATCCCAGGACCCTGAGATCAAGACCTGAGCCGAAGGCAGAGGCTTAACCCACTGAGCCACCCAGGCGCCCCCTAAGTTAACATTTAAAAAATTATTATTATTATTATTATTTTAAGATTTTTATTTATTTATTTGAGAGAGAGAGAGACAGACAGACAGAACATGAGAGGGGAGAAGGTCAGAGGGAGAAGCAGACTCCCCGTGTGGCCGGGAGCCCGATGCGGGACTCGATCCCAGGACTCTGGGATCATGACCTCAGCTGAAGGCAGTTGCTTAACCAACTGAGCCACCCAGGTGCCCTATTTTTGTTTTTTTTTTTTTAATTAAAGTTTATTTACTTATTTATTTGACAGAGAGAGCGCGCAAGAACCTACAAGCCAGCGGAACAGCAAAGGGGAGGGAGAGGCAGGGAGCCTTGATGACCTGAGGGCAAAGGGTTAACCATCTGAGCCACCGAGGTGCCCCCAAAATCATTATTATTATTATTATCTTTTTTGGTAGCAAAGCAGGTTCTTAAAAGGTTTTGTAATGGATTTGATAGGCAAATGGATGGCTGATCCTATAAAATCCAATTTTCAGTTATTTCCATGTAGACTTCCAAGTCACAGCGTCCTCTTTAATTCTGCATGTGTCATATGACCCCAGAGGAATGTCACAACGCCACAACCTCCATTTACATAGGAGCCCTGTTTACCGTTTGTTTTTACAAGATTACTTGGAACTATAAAAACGTAGTTACTGTTTTCACCATGAATTTTTCACTGGGGTGAGCCATTGTTTTGCAACGAATCAATTTTGGGGAACTAAAAATCTAACACAAAACAATAGAAATAACAATAACATAAATTTGACAACTAGAAATAATGCGAAATGGCATGAAATTACATCAGCCCAAGTGTAATGCGACTAAAGGACCTGTGATCAGAGATCAACTGACAGATTTATTACCTGGAACGTACGACAGCCTTTTAGTCCCTCACGACTGCTAATATGAACATAATGAGCTTTTAGTGAAAATCATTACTTATCTAACCTTTCTTATATATGAGGGTGTGTGTGTGTGTGTGAGGGGGGAGGGATTGAGATTGAGATTAAGAGAGAGGAGAGATGGAAGATATTATATTCTTTGCCTTTCAAGTGAAGGTACCAACCAGCCTGGAGATCACCCACGTCTATGGGCCACACTTTGAGGGCCCTCTCCCTCTTGTTGGTCCTGGTTGCTAATCCAGTCTACCTTCCTCCATGGTGGATTCTCCTATAGATTCCTTTCTTGACAATGACTCTTGGAGCTTCACTCCAATCCATGTGAGAGGACTGGCTTCCCTAGGGAGGAGTCCTTCCTTGCCTGGAGCTCTTGGGTCCTTCTGTAAACTCATCATCTGCTCCTCAGAGCTCAGCTTTGCCAACGGTCATGGGGAATGGCCACCAGGGTATGGCGTACTGCCGGTCCTTGTGCCTTCCTCTGATAAGCTATATCTGCTTCTGTTATCTTGCTTTCTTCTTTAGATATGTTTGGTCTCAACTGTTACTCCCTTGAAATTGGAGTGTCCTTGAATAGAGACAAAGTGTCCTTGAATAGAGACAAAGATGTTGCTTTCACACACACACACACACACACACACACCACAGCCTTGACAACTTCAGACACGTGATGGGGTTGCAGGCTCTATTTGAGATTTGCAGATGTGCTATCCATCTGTTTTGACAGATTTAGAGGCAGAGCCGAACGCAGACTGGACAATCTTTGGTCATTGCACAAAGTTTGAAGACCAAGCAAGACTAAGGACAGCTTGGATTTTTACCCGTAGGTCTCATCACGGGAAGGGGCTGGAGAGTGTACCTGTAATTAAAATGATTCCTGATGTACCTCACAGTTAAACAGATGTAAGGATGCTTAAAAATGCCATTTCTAAGGGGCATTTGTAAAGCACTGATTGGATTACCATAATGTGCCCAAAATACAATTACCCAAGTTAAATTCGAAACAGTAAGCGATTATTTCTTTTTTAGGCTTTGCAGTTCTCAATATACTTTGGGGGGGGGGTTTCAAACATACATGCATTCATGTCTGGAGATTAACAACTAGAATTTAATTATCATAATACATCTTCTTTGATGCCAGAAATGTGCAGTGATAGGGAGTGTAGTTCATTCCCTTTGAGAAATGAGAATGCTCAGAAACGACGTCGACAGTTTCTGTAGGATGCTACTTTAGGAGAGCAATACAAGCAGGCATCCGGTCTCCTAGGCTATGCAGGCATTTTCTTAACTGGAAACAAACAAACAAACAAACACATTATTACCGTGCTATGGAACTCACCTGTAGTCTTTTAATCCTAAGATCCAAGCCTGGCCCCTGCTTCTCTAATTTCCCACTTCCTTGCATGGCTAAGGGAAAGCTCTCCTGGTGCACGGAAGCAATCCCACCATGTTCCAACACCCAGGGCCCTGTCCCAGCTCATGGGAGACAGTCTCCTCCATCCCTGCGGGGTAGGGGCTGAATAGAGTCTAACTGGGGGTTTGAACTGGGAGGCAGAGGGTGAAGGAAGCAGGAGTATCTTTAGCAGTGAAGAGAAGGAAGGGGAGTGGAAAACATCCTCAACAGCCTTGGGGAGAGAAGCAAACCTAACGAGAAACCGTTCTGCCATCAGACTACTGGGGCCCTTCGGCTGTTCCATACACGTGGCTACGTGCCGGGAGGTGCTTGTATTTTGAACATTTATACCATGATATTTCTTGTTCCTCCTCCTCTGCTTTCTCTGTTCCCTCCTTCATCCTTCCCTCATCCAGAGGTAAAGGAAATGGTTTTTATGTTCATGACTCTACAACCTGCATTTCCCCAGGTTGATTCCATGTTTGCTGAAGAATTGGACAGGTGTTGTTTTGTTTTGTTTTGTTTTCCTCTCGAATACGCAATTGGTATGTAATTTTTTAAAAGATATTATGCTAAGCGAAATAAGTCATTCAGAGAAGGACAATTATCACATGATCTCTCTGATACGAGGAATTTGAGAGGCAGGGTGGGGGGTCGTGGGGGAAGAGAGAGAAAAAAAAATGAAACAAGATGGGACCGGGGAGGGAGACAAACCATAAGTCTCAGGAAACAAACTGAGGGTGGCTGGGGGGTGAGTGGTAAGGATGGGGTGGCTAAGTGATGGACATTGGGTTGGATATGTGCTATGTTGAGTGCTGTGAATTGTGTAAGCCTGATGATTCACAGACAGGTACCCTGGGGCAAATAATACATTATATGTTAATAAAAAAAGATTGATGAGTCTGATACATGTTTAATATACACAGCCCAAATATGTTTGTGGCCTCCAGTTTCATTACATTGGTGAAGAGTTCTTTAGTGATTTGTTAAAACATCAAGTTCATTTAAATAAGATAGTGAAGATTTTAGGATTAGAGGAGGAAGGTTTCACTAGTCAAGGAGTAGAAATTTTTAGCTCTGACTACCAGCATGTCCGATCTGTGAATATCTAATCAAATAAAATTGCACTGCAATCATTTTTAGGCTTTAAAATAACTCTTAATTTCTTAACTTGGGACTTTAACTAGCTGTTGGGGTTTTGAGAATATTTCCAATATATATTTTTTGATCTACCTCACTTTTTTCCCCTTCTGACTAGGCTCTACCAATGACTTTCTCCTGCATTGTTCTCTGATTTTTTATACATAAATTAATCACAGCAATTATGCATTGGGCTGAGGAATGTACTAGAAGCCTTGGCCTTACATGATCAGATGTAGAACAAAGGGATGAAGGCAAGATCTAAGCAGTCAGACAACTTCAATGCCTTTTTGGCTCCTGGATCTCTAGATGTTGTAGATGTTGATATAAGACAAGTCACCTCCATGGGTACCGCTCTGCCATCCAGAAATAGTGAGGTTAGGATGGAGAACCCAAAGACTACAACTGATTTAAGGAGAGGTCTTTGGGTAAACCCATTCTGGCCTCAACCTGTGTCTTTTTGCTTTACTTTTCCTGTTTTCGTGAAGACTGATGAATTTTATTAAGAGACTGTAGGCTTTTCTATGACTACGACCAGATGGTATCTTGTACGTCTTGGTCACCCAATTAACCACTTAAGTGAATGCATTATGGAAAAATATACTTGAGGTTCAATAGGTACACACAACAGTGAAAAAAAAAAAAAGGTCATTGGGAATGGAAGAATTTTGGAAATGTATCCACCCAGAAGGATTGATTTCCTGCCTGTGGCCTCCTTCAGTTCCCTATAAGTTACATACAGTAAATAAAAATGAGCGGGGCTCTACAAAGCCCACAGCGTCTGCAGCCACTCCCATCAATCAGCATTAGCTTCCAATCAATCCGGTAGCAGAGCCGGCAACAGAGGCCAGACCCATCAGTGGTCAGTCTGCCTGAAGGCGAGAGAGCAACACATTTTCGGAGGTATTTATATTTGAAATTAATTTGATGATATTGTTGCAAGACAACCGACAGCTGAATCTGCTACCTTGCGTCCCCCAAAGCATTTTGAAACTACTGGGCTGAACCATATTTTAATAAAGACGGACTTCGTCTGCTTTTAGCTTGAAATTTTTTTTTTTTTTTTGATGTCCCGCCTTCCCGTTTTCTTTTCTAGCATCTCACTTGGTAGATAGATACACTGGTATTATGTAGTTTATATGGATTTATATGGAATGCCTCTATGTTTCTGATACACAACAGCACCTAGGCACCTTTCGGGGTTCTAAGGCTTGCCTGAAGTTTGTTTATACCCCTAATACAAACCCAATGTCTTCAGAAGTCCTCCAAAGATTGCATTTCCAATATAGGAGAGAAGGTGATTCAGAGGACTATAACACACGTCTAAGTAACTACAAATTACTTCCTGCTTTATCAAAAACTACTCTCATGGATTAACTTCATGGTGCAATGCTTCATGGAACAATATATCATGCATAATAGCATTCCTACAGTAGGTGATTCAAATGGCTTTTGAATAAGCAGTATTCTGTTTCCCTCAGTGCCTGGGCTTCCAACAGAGACTTATTCAGCCCTAAATTGGGAATAAATAAAGCATACTGTTAGGAAGAGTGTCTTTGAGGCTTATGCTTATGCTAATTTATTTAAATATATACATTAGGACAGTGTGGATCTGAGGATTTAGGGAGGTCTTGGAAAGTTCTATATGGAGACTACCCCTTTTATTCGAGATCAAGTTACTGCTGATGCAATTTTTCCTTGCTGACTTTTTCTGCTGCTGAAAAGTTACTCATCACTTCAGGACGACGATCCTCTTTAGCGCATCATCCAGTTTTTTTTTTTTAAGATTTTATTTATTTAACAGAGAGAGAGAGAGAGAGAGATGGGGACCACAAACAGGGCAGAGGGAGAGGGAGAAGCAGGCTTCCCACAGAGCAGGGAGCCCGATGCGGGTCTCGATCCCAGGACCCCGGGATCATGACCTGAGCCGAAGGCAGAAGCCTAATGACTGAGCCACCCAGGTGCCCCCAGTTTTTTTAATCATGTTAAGTGTGTGCAAACAAAGCAGGGTGACAATTAGGGTTAGAACTCCAGCTTTGATTGTACAGAACCCTTTTAGGAAAAACTCACGGCCACGTTAGGGGAATTTGGGTTTTTGTTAGCTCCTTGGCGTTTTTCCAAGTAACCAGTGTGCAAAGCAAGCCAGCATCCCTGACTGTACGGAGCCAAATGCCAAAGCAGGCTTTTAGGTCCCCTGGATGTCTGTCGAAAATGCACAGATAACTCCAGGAAGCCGGTGACAGTCCAGAGAGGCCAGGAGCGACGCCTGCCAACACGGAGACAGCCTGAAGCCATTTACCGCGTGCCTGGAACGTCATAAAGTGGATCTTTTGTCCCTTCATGCTTATGATTGTTCATCTCCTATTTCTTCTAAACAGACAGGATCCAGCGATGACACCAGAGTGGGGTCCAATTTCTCCAGCTCCCCATCCATCTTTGGCCTGCAGCACGGACTCCAAGGACCCACTTCCCTTCAGCTGGATCCTCCCTGGGATTTCTCACCTGGGTCTTTGCAATGGCCGTGACTCTGGTCTCCCTGCTTCCCTCCCGAGTCCCCATATCACTGACCACAGGATTTCAGAATGACCTTTTCTTCTGTATATTCCGTATCAAACCTTTTTTTGGCATTACTATATAGATCATCAAAGTACCTTACGCTCCTGCTTAAAACACGATGGAACAGCTCAGAGGGGATAAAAATGTAAAAACACCTTCTTCTACCCCATAGACGTTTCACTCTCCAGAAACAGTAATTTTAAGCAACGAGTTGCATGCTTTTTTCCCATTTCCTGATTTCCAATATATTTGACTCCCTGCTGTGGAACACAAAGTCATTATCACCTACTTCTTCTGTCCACCTCTGCTGATTTTGTCCAATACGTTGTTTATTTTCGTATCGCTATGATTTAAAACATTTCATTCTAGATTTATAATTATGCCTTTCTCTGCTTTGTCTGTATGTCAGACATAGAATCTGAGATACACAACATAATGATTAGGGAAGTATTATTTTCTGCAGAACCAAATGTTTTTGCACGTAAAGTAATTAGACCTGGAATCCTGCAGGTAAACAGCAACAGTGAACATTCATGAAGAAAAACGTCCTCAGTGGAAGGTGCATCTGTGAATGGCACACAGTAAGGATGACACAGCCCAGGAAGGGAAGGAGCCTGAGTCACAGC
>CM052806.1:3620276-3671603 GCA_028533885.1 Nasua narica
GGCAGGCAGAGAGCGGGGGGGGGGGGGGGGAGCAGGCTCCCGGCTGAGCAGAGAGCCCGAGTGTGGGGCTCGATCCCAGGACCCTGAGATCATGACCTGAGCTGAAGGCAGAGGCTTAACCCACTGAGCCACCCAGGTGCCCCAAGAGGACACTGTTTTCACAGTTGTTCATTGCTCTGCAGAAACAGTCACGTGCATCAGTGGGAAAAACACAAAAGTCACTGAATCTAAATAGTTCTTTGAGCTGTTCTTTCTGCCCCGAATCACCAGTTTTCATAGATGGCCCCCTGGTTTCTAGATGAGTCTCTTTGCGTTACTGAGTCATCGAACCCCGGGCAAATAGCAGACACACAGAAGCAGCCTGTGCTGGGATCCCAAACTGGTCTGCTCTCCCTTGGTCTTTTCCTTTCCTGCCACCCCCACTTGGCAGTAACCAGGTCTTCTCTTATTTCTTGTGCACTTAGGGATGTCTTGGAGAAGCTCACAGGGGAGCGGGGAGGGATGTCTGCCTGGGGCCAGCGGGGGGCCTCGCACCATTCCAGAGCAGAGGCAGGCTTCCGTCACGCTGTGTGGTCACCAGATGAAGCAGTGGCCGAAGTGCAAGGCATGAGCTTACCAGCCCCAGATTGGAAGGGCAGCACATCCGGCCAGGCAGCGGGAGATCGTGTGGTCCCAGTGGACCTCAAGACATGTTCTTTCCTTTTTCAGCGTCCTTCGTGGACCTGTCCTTCCTCTCTGCAGGGTTCAGGCCTCTCTCCGTGTCCACTGTCCTCTTTGTTTTTATCAACATCCTTCACGCTCTGTCCTCTGCAAACAGACCCAGGCCATCTTCAGTCTGGGGATAGAGCTGAGAAGCCCCTCTCCCTCCCATTTGTCTATACTGCGCGTCCCCTCTTGTCCCTTACCTCTTGTGGAAATTACTGCCAGAAAGACTCCCTTTTTGGTCTCAGTGAAATCACCCAGGGTCCCCTCTGGCCGGGAGCACAGAGCACAGAGGGGATGAATGGAGTGGGGTTGGGTCCAGAATCAGAACCCATGTACCAGGTTGAATCTGTTTCCCAGGCGGCTGCAGCCAGGGACCATAGACTCGGGCGGTCTTACGGCCGCAGACTATTGTTATTTCACAGTTCTGGAGGTCCAAGATCAAAGTGTCAGCAGGGCCACGTTCTCTGAAGACTGTAGAGAACACGCTTTCCTTGCCTCTCGCAGCTCTGGTGCTTGCCATGGTTGCCCACCCTTCCTTTGTGGCCACAACCCTTTCATCCTCGCTTCATTGTCAAATGGCGTCCCATGGTTGTGTCTTCACGTGGCCGTCTTTTTCTAGGGACGCTAGTCACACTGGGTTAGGGTCTCACCATCATAGTATGACCTCATCTTAACTAATCAAACCCACAATGACCCTCTTTCCGAATAAGGACGTCCTGAGTAACTGGGAGTTAGGACTTCAAAACACCCTTCATAGGGGACATATTTAACACAGAGGGGCGCCTGGGTGGCTCAGTCCTTAAGCTTCTGCCTTGGTCTCAGGTCATGATCCCAGGGTCCTGGAGTTGAGCTCTGCATCGGACTCCCTGCTCGGTGGGAAGCCTGCTTCCCTCCCCCCTTCAGGTTTTCTCCAAGGTCAGCCTCCTTGAGAGTGCCCCCTGCGGCCCCACTTGCCCAGAAGTTGGAGGTGAGTCAGCGAGGACGGTGGGATGAAACAGGGTAGCTAGCCGCCCCCCCCTCCCCCCTGCCTTCCCCGGAGAGGCACCAGCTCCAGAGTGACACAAGCATTTCTTTTTTTTTTTTCTCCACAAATTTGTTTATTTTAATTTTTCAGTGTTACAAGATTGATTGTTCATGCACCACACCCAGTGAGACAAGCATTTCTGAAGTCACAGCTGGGGAGGTGCCTCCCTTCTGGGCCCTGGGCCTCTTCCCAGGGCGGTCATTTTAGAGCTCAATCTGCATGCGTTTTCTCTTACTCCTCTGTACTTTATCTCATATTTGCTTTTGCCCCCCAGCTCCTCAATTTATTCTCCCTGCCACGCTCTTGTCTACCACGCATTTCTGTGAAATATATTTGACCAGGAACTGTAGCCTATTCCTGTGTTGTGAAAAAAAGAAAATTAAGATCTCCCTCTCTCTCTCTCTCTCTCCTTTCTTAAGTTCCAGTGCCATTTATTTTTTAGAAATACCTCTATATTTTGGGAAGGAATGTAGCTTTGGAAATGTAGGAAGTCTGACATTTTTTTTTATCAGAGCTGTGTTATTTAAAGGTCCTGGTAAACGAAGGCTTCCTGATATAATAGCAGGTAGAAAAGAAGGCCGTGTGTGTGTGTGTGTGTGTGTGTGTGTGTGTGTGTGTGTTTTAATTACAAAAAGCAAGGTATTCATTGGCTGTAGGCCTCCTGGGTTGTAACAAACATTTGCCTACTTCTTTTTTGCTACTGCAGCTGAGAATCCTTGACTGGGTGGAGAGAGGGCAAGGGGGGGAAGCTACAGATGCTCAAAAGCATCCTTTCAGTGGGGTGTGTGGAGGCCGGGCTTGGAGGCCAGAGAGGCTTAGATTTAAGGGCACTCTCGAGCACCTCCTCAGTCCAGATCTTTGGACCTCCCATTGCTTGGCTGTCTATGTAGATACAACCCTGCCTTATAGGGCTGCTGTGTGAGGTGATTCATTCTTGTCTAACAGAGGGTCTGGTATATCACAGATACTCCTTAACATCTAGATGCTATTTTATTTGAAGATATTGATCTAGATCAAAATGAAGCAACTTAGATAAAAGATGAGTTGTGGGGGCGCCTGGGTGGCTCAGTGGGTTAAAGCCCCTGCCTTCGGCTTGGGTCACGATCTCAAGGTCCTGGGATCGAGCCCCGCATCAGGCTCTCTGCTCAACCCTCTCTCTCTCTGCCTGCCTCTCTGCCTACTGTGATCTCTCTCTGTCAAATAAATAAATAAAATCTTAAAAAAATAAGATGAGTCGTGGGGGCAATTGTATGTCTTTAAGCATGGACTACGTCCACGAATTGACATGCTATCAATATCATAAAGCATACGTTTCGGTGTACTATCCTACCATGGGTCACTTATTTGTTATTTAATAATAATTAGTATTTGATCTGGGTCGCCGAAGGGGCCCCTACAGTAACTTTATGAATTTAAATGTTTTGGCCCAATCTTTGTTCACATTAGCCCCCCATGAGCCGCTGGCGTAGGAATATTAACAAGATAAAGACAAATGCGCATGCCCCACGTTTTCTGCCCTAGTGCCCTTTGGAAGGAGGTGTGCAGAGATTTGAGCGCAAAGATTTGAAGTGAGATTAACGCTCTCATTTCTAACTGATCCGCTGCACTGGGCAGAATTTCTAGGTGCCTTCAAGATCTCCAACCCTGGTGACCACACCCTACAAAAGCTCTTCCCCTGAGTGCCGGCGGGACCTGCGAATAAGCGAAATACCGTTCTTGGCGACTTTGAGTTAATCAAAAGGGAGAGGTTGTGCGTGAGTCTGACCTCATCAGACACGAGAAGTTGTAGGCTGCTGAACTCATGGTCTTTCGTTATTCATCAAAGCAAAAATTATATATCCACTGACATGGCACAGAATCGGGAAAGATCATAAATAACTTCATAGTAACAAATCCAAGAGCGTCTTCTCCTTGCTAATTTTATTTGACGTCTTTTAAACATTTTTGATTGGTAAGCATAGGGTTTGGGTTCCAAGACATGATTTGGCTCTCATTTTCCACAGTGAAGCTTAGGCAAGTTGCTTATTTTTTTTTTTTTTAGCTCCATACTTTCAGAATAAAATTCTTATTTCCATAGCCACCTCACAGGATTGTTTTCAAGGTTCAGTCACGCCAACGACACACAAAAACGTGAACTCACTCTGTGCTGAGACTCTGCCCCATCAAAAGCAAGCCGTTATGTCACTTTGCTTCTCTCGATTAATCTCTCTGTACCTCAGTTTTTGAAACAATATGTTTAAATCACTACTTACAGTGTAGTCTACAGAAAACATTGATCCTCAGAAGACATGTTAATCTGTCTGTAAAAAGCCTTGCAAATACAGATACGCAGTATGTTTAAGAACATAACTCTTCATTATCCTAGATCCAAATGCACAATAATTCTTGTTACAAAAGGTTCAGCTCTTGGTATATTACCATGTATGTAATATACATATACCACGGTATATTACTATGTATACCAAGTATATTACCATGATTTTTCAGAAGTGCCCGCAAATTAGCTGGGTACCGTGTTCAGGATCTCATGGGGAGCAACCTAGGGGTCAGCCAAACTGATTTTTCATCTGGAGCTCGAGGTCCTCTTCCAAGGTCACTCAGGTTATTGAGAATTTGATTCCTTGCAGTTGCAAGGATGGGGTTGAAGATAAACAGAAATGAATACATAAAATAGAAAGCAAAGCCAGTCCCTCCCTCACCAGAGTGAGTTTGAGAATCAGTGGCTTGAAGGGTGTGTAAGATTTCTCACGACTCTAAAATTATGTGAACCTAAGTTTCTTCTTACTTAGCTGATAATTCTTATTTTGGTATTTCTACCTGGCTCTCCCTCCTCCGATACTGTAAGTCGAGCTCCGGATATGACGTGTTTTCATCTTTTGCCTCATCTCATCCGTGGATGGATTTTGGTTTAGGTTCTTAGAACCAGGAGCCTCCGTACTTGGGCACTAAGAAGTTTGTGGATTTCAGCGACCGGGAAATGGAAGGTTTCAGATGAAAAACACTTATGTTCAAATTACATATTTGAAGTTCAACATAAAGATGATCACTCAATTCATGGAAAAATCGAATGGTGCACTACATTTGACAAAAGAAATCATTCGATGCTTCAGACCTTATTAGTGCTAATGAATACCCCCGCCATGACAGAAAGCCTGGGTTTTTTTTTTTTTTTTTTTGTGAGAGATGGAGCTCGCATCTGAGACTGCTCAGACAGGGCTCTGCACCTCTTAAGAGATTTTCAGAAACGAGCCAAACGCTATTCTCCGAAATGGGTAATTGGTCATTAGCTGATGATCTCACTTGTAGTTATGTTATAGACAGTGAAGGTCTTCAACTTTGCAGAAGGTCAGATCGCTAAGAGCACGCACTGAACGGTGGGACTGAGATCGGGGCAGAGATACCCAATTGGAAATGTTCTCTGATCCTACCCTATATAATCGGAGTTGTTGTTTCAAGGAAAAACCCTCACCTAAAATTGGATTCTGTTAGCTGCCTCTATGCCTTGGTTCTTTATTGAAACGATCATAACCCTTGTAACCACAGAACGGCTTGGGGAACAAAATCAGGTCATTCAAAGGCTAAACTAAATGTTAACACAAATGTGAAATGAGCATAGTGCTTTATATTTATTTCTAAGGTTTCTCTAAAAATAGGAGTATAATATGCACATTTTCCTGTTAGCTAACAAAGTTCTCTAGCAGGTGAAAATCCAGAAGAAAACCAGAAGATAAGAAGAAGAAGAAGAAGAAGAAGAAGAAGAAGCAGCCATTTGATACATGTATTTACTTATAAACATCCTTACTGTTGAATATGAGAATAATGAGTTACCATTATATTTCTCTTCACCTTTTGTGATGATCTCTATTTCTATATTTTAGCCAGGGATTTTATTATGTCATCCCCTGTCCTATTGAGATTTTAAACACTACAGGGAAATTGGAAGACCAAGATACTGAGGAGAACAGGTTGCCCATGAACTTCCAAGAGACCATCCAGGCATATCCTAGGACTATGGGGTCTTATAGTCCCAGGAGTATGTGAACTATGTGGAGGGGTGCTCACCAGGGTCAAAGAAATGATGGGTTAGAACCTCGAGAGATGCCCAAGGGAAGTAGATAGGTCAGGGGAGCCAAAAAAAAAAAAAATCAATTCTTGTTTTTCTTCCCCCTCTGTCTTTTATTAATTAATACAGAAAGGGAAAGTCCAAGAGGAGAGAGGGAGCTGCACCCATCGCCCTTCTAACAGAAAATCAGGGTCTTAAGGAAATAGAAATGCACACTCAGGAGACACCCCAACCTCCATGCACTCCAGAGGAAAGCGGTCTATGGTGACATCGACTCAGGAAGCCCCTTCCTCGCCATCAGGATTGCCTTTCTTGAATTCATATTGTCAAAATTAGTAGTGGGCTCATTTTAGAATAGTTCTGGGGGGAGAAGAGCTTTAGAAATATGAGGTCCAAAAAATGAAAACCAAATCAACCTGTCCGTTAGGGTCTGGCTATCAGCTGGTCATGCCAGCTGTTAATTAGAAATATCAGGTCTACTGTCAAAAGAGCAGACATGCATATGCATGTCTGAGCGGGAGTCAGCGATCTGTCTGTTTCAAAGGCTATCCCGGAAGGTCTCAAGAGGCTGAGCATAATTGCTATATCAATTCCGCTCGTCAAAAGCCACTGGAAACATGGTACTTGCTTCGGTAACAAGTCAAAGGACTTTGGCACTTCGGTTGGTGTTAATTTTCCTGAACTGCCCCGTGCCTCTGGCTGATCACAAGCTATTGTGCTACTATTCGAATGGATCGATTTCACCATATGGACCATTGTGTGGGCTCTACCCCGGGATGGGGAGAGACTGTGCTGACGACAGTTGTTTGTCAAAACAGCAATAAATCCAGCTGTCGGGGGAACCCTAAAGCTGAATACCCCCTTTCAAAATAAGCCGAATCACAAAAGGAGAACTTTAGACCCTCATCGTTCTAGGTGGTAGGAAAGGATGACAACGCATTTAAGCTATGATCGAGAGGTAAAATTCTAAGACATATGTTTATTTACGAAACTGAGCACTCAGTCGGCGTAAACGATGATAGGAATGCGGCCGTGGTCCCTTTACAGCCTTAAAAGTGATCCTGTGTTAATACCACAGCCAAAGATATTGAGAAAGAGAACGATGGAGCGGGAATGAGATAGGAAAATGGGAGTACCCTAAATGTGCTAAGGGACTTCTCGCAAACAAGGAATATCAGGAGAGCCTTCCTAGATAATGATTTTTACAATAGAAAACGTTTGGTTTATGAGTATGGATGTTGTTCCGAGAGCAGATGTTACTGTTTATCTATGTTCTACGATCACAGGCTTTAGAATCCTCTCCTGCCAAATAGTGCTCTCTTCAAGTGGGTTTTAATTGTTATCAGTAATGAGCGCTGTAACCTCACATCTTCGCAGAGTGCTTTATCAAACCATCTGCCCACGACCAAGCCATTCAGCTCTTCAGTCAGGTTTTAAGGACAGGGTCCCATTGTTCATCTCAAGGCAAGTGGAGAAAGGAGGGAGGGGGGGAAGGGGTCACCCCTGCGACTTCCGTAGCAGGTACATGTACCCATGCAGTTCATTTTTGTAATGGCATCTCCAATGCCTGCCCCACCGCACGTTGGACTATTACAGAGAGCGTGCCCTGTGGCGCCCCTGCTTGCGTGGACCATGGTGTCTCCAGCGACAGGGAGCAGGAGGAAAGTCAAGTCTGCAGTGAAGTTGAAAGGCAAAGCAGGATGCTGGGAAGAGCCCCGGCAATCATCGGAAAGAAGTCCCAGGTTAGCCTACGTCAGTGTCAGTGCCGTAGATACACACATATGTGAATTTTCTCGGGGGAGGTCCCTAGCTTTTAGCGGACTCTCAAGATGCTCCAAGAGAATAAAAAAGGAACACAAGAAATGAGCCACCAGCCAGGGTGCTGGGTAGATAAAAGAACTGGAGGTGGCGCGGGAGAGGAAGGAGGCAAGAGCAAGGAGCAGGGGCGGCAGAAGGGGCACCGGGGAGTTCAAGGAGTGCGGGACACCGACGTGGAGGTGGGTTGGCTGACCCTCTTTAGACGCGCCAGGTCCGCCCAAAGGACCGGAACAACGTAATTGAGGGCGGACTATTTGTCGGTTATTATTCTAAAGGCTTGACATGTATTTGTTCATTTCATCCTCAGAAGACCCTGCGATGTGGGTCTTAGCATCCTCATTTTAGAGGTGGAGGCTGCCGGGAAAGAGGTGCGTGAGGCGTGGGGCCAGACCGCAGCAGGTAGGTGAGAGGGCAGTGCATCTGCAGCTGGGGATGCACCTCAATGGTCTGGAGGGAATGCATCGATCTGTAGTTATTTCCCCGTCCTCCTCCCACGGACCCCCTGCTTCTGCAGGCTCCCACTCTCCCTGCAAACATGATCTCTAACTTGGCCTTACCTCTCCTTCTTTTCTTCTTCCTCTTCCCTCTCTTACCCTGCTCTCCTCACAGGGCCCTGCTGGGTCATATTTATAGCTACAACAGTCTGGGCGTACCTTGTGCCTTCTCTTTGCCAACTAATGATTGCATTCTATTCCCGTGGGCCACGGCCAGGGGCTGGAGTTGTGAGCTTCCTGAGAAGTTTCTGAGTGTCCACGTTTTCCATTGGACTGAGGGCCTGGGTCTCTTCTTCCTGGTGACAGAGTGTGACCTGGTGCAACACCGGCTGTGTGCACGAGTGCCCTGAAATCCCCTCCTATTCCTTGCATGCACCTGCACGAGGCTCCAGGTCTGGTGTAGAGAACATGGATTCCTTGGAGCTGCAGGATGTGGTTGAGGGCAATGCTTTCCTGAGAAACTGTGTCCCCTGGAACACATGGGATTCACAGCCCAGCTTCTACCGGCATTGAGGTCTCCCTGGATCCTGGGCCACTGCACCAATCTCATTGTCACGGTCAAGCCACTTGTGTCGAAAGAACACCACTTTGGTATTGGAGGAGATCTGAGCCCTCTCCACGTCAGGGGATGCCTAGAAAGACAGGGCCCAGGCTGGAGCACGGCAGGGAGGGAGACAGGGGGTTACCAAGAATGCAGCTTGGAGAACCAACATGGCAAGAAGAGCTCCAAGATAACAACAAGCAGCAAGCCTGAGCCGGAGAAGACCTCTTTTGCTCTGAAAAGCTAGAGAGGCCAGGCAGAGAGGAAGTGAAGAAGAGTGGTGATAGGCGAAGGTATAAATAAGTAAGATAGAGTCATCTGGGATTAAAACAAGTACGTGTGGCTTATTCTGCAGCACCACTTGAAGGGGGCCCTGGCATGCGTCCCTGGGCAAGGAAACAGTCTTGACAAGCTGCATTGGCCAAGCGAGGTCCTGCTCTCCGGCTTAAAGGTTAATTAAGAGCATGAGTGCAATAACCACATGATTCATGAGGCAGGAGACATGCCTTCCTCAGAGCTTCAAGGGCTGCCAGATCCCTCTCAGGAGTGAGGAAAGATGAGGTGGCCATGGGCCATAGAAGGCATCCAATCCAATGCCGAATCCAACAGTAGGGGAGGCACATCGGTGGAGTCAGGCATGGTGGCTTTGAAGCATAATGGAAGGACGACATTGTTGCCCCATGCCTCCTTCTCGGTACAAATGCCTCCAGAGAAATGAAGTCCGGCATGCTAAGTAGCAAGGCCTCCTTGTGAAAGGACCCCTCCCTCTGGGACAGAATCGCTACGGCAGGTGGCCTATCACACCTGTCTCCATCATCCCTGCACGTCTTTTAGCTTTGTGTTCAGGCACAGAGGAACATAATGTGGTGGGTAAAAATCCCTTACTCCCACTACGTCCCCCCAAAACAACTTAAAGACCACCATCTCCCTCTCCTAGTGTGGTTTCTTCCCCGTTGTTGGTACAGTCCCAAAGTACCTGCAATCACAGCGAGCTACAGTGACCTCATCAGAGTTGGGTGGTTTTTTTTTTTTTTTCCTTTTTTTTCCCCATTTAATTGACTGTAATGGAAAATCACAAGCTAAAATCAAGTGTTGGCCAGGGCAGAGTGAAAAAGCTTTTATTCCACCTCTTTAAGTGTGTTCTTAATTGTGCTGCCTAATGCTGTATAATCATCTCCTTGGTGACAGTTAGCTAACAAAGTTGTTCCATGATCTTTAAATATGTTTTTCAAGACCCGTGAACCATAACCAGGTAATTGTTCACTCCTCGCGATCAGAACTGTAACTGGTGTAGGAGAAAAGCACAGAGTCATGGGACATAGGTTTGCCAGGAGCTAGTGCACAGATAGAATCTCACAGGCACATGCTTCTTGCAAAGATCGGATGCCTCGAAAATGCATCTCCTTTGGGTATTACACAATTTTATTGAATATTCACGGTTTTGAGAACTGTGCACGTGAGAAAATCCTTTTAGTGTATGTTATTTGATTCTCGATGCAAATGATGAGGTGGGTAGGAACCTATTATTACTGTCATTTTCTAGCTGGGACACAGATTCAAAGAGGTTAAGGGCCCACCTGCTGGGAGCTGGGTGCAGGGGCCTGGAATAATATCCAAGGCATCAGACAACCTAATCTGTAGGTTTCTGCAGCAGATTGGGAGACTTAGAAGAAAAAGAAAAAGCCTACTTCTTTAAAATAAAATAAAACGAAGACATTTCTAAGACTAGAGGACGAAGACATTTCTAAGACATTTCTAAGACATTGAAGACTAAATAAAAAGGAAGACATTTTTATTGAGAATTTCTAGAGATTCATTTATTTGAGAGAGAGAGAGAGAGAGAGCAATGAGAGGGAAGGACAGAGGGAGAGAGAATCTCGAGCACTGACTGCAGAGCCTGGCTTGGGGTTCAATCTCACAACCGTGAGTTGGAACCCTGCCTGACTGAGCCACCCAAGTTCCCTGAGAATTTCTGATTTTACTGCTCTGTTCTCTGCTGTAGGGAATTGCTAAGTTGCAAGAACATGAAAAGGTTTGGGTAGGTCCAAGTGGTGAGGTGGTCAGCAAGTCAGGTAGGCCTACCAGACCTAAACATCGTGGGACACCACTCTGAGCTATGGCTTGGAAAAAAACAGAAGGGGGAGAAATGTGCACACTAAGACCTGAGGAAAACCCCTTCATTTATAGGTTGGCTTTAACCTAAGAATTAAGTCCTGGTTTTCAAAGAGTTCATGGCAGCTGCTTTTATTTTAAGAATTCTGAAATACAGAAATTAGACCAAATGAGATTAATAGCTTTGAAGAAAGATTGGCTTAGACTGTACCTGGCTCTTTTTGTGATGAATGAGTTTATTGCCTTCCCAGTTCCCCAGAAGGGTTTCCTAAGAACAATATAAAGAGTGCTTGAAATTTCACTTATATTTTTTTGAAGAGCCTCCCTGTGCTCAGTTTCAACATCAGAAACCAACATTCCTACACTCAATTTATTTACACACGTCCAAAAACAACTGTCCCCGGTAAATTGTGTCTTCTACTCTTAGCTTTTATTGAATGCCCTGGTAAGAAACATCCATTTGAAGAATTAGAAACTTGTAGTAGCAGTGGATTCCAAAATCCTTTATATGAGAACTGAAGGGATATAATTTTCATGAATCTATACCCAGGAAAGAGCATCTCTTAATTTAAACAATTTGTTGGCTTCTCTTTAGCAAAATGTAATAAATATAAAACAGGAGTAACTCAGGGATGATTCATGATTGATGTTTCAGGGCTGTACTGATGATATCAGACGTTTATACATAAGTCGTGCTGAGCCCACACTAATTTACATGTCCTCATCTGGACTTACTTTCAATATTTGCAACTTGATGTACCCAAAAGAGGACACTTACATCCTTTTCTGAGTTGCCTGCAGTATTAGAGTCACTGGACACACTAGAACTGACAGAAATGGGAACTTAAACAATGTGATTGCCTGCAGAGCAGATGGAGAAGCAGAGAACCCAAGCAGTGCAGAATGAGGCATTCTGGGATGCCTGGACTGCACCTAGAAATGAAGGAGGACGAGGGGACGGGGTGTTACCACAGACTGGGAACCAGAGCTATTGAGAAGCCAGCACTGGGACAAAGCTATCCTGCATGAGCTGAAACCATGGAATGAGGGGAGAGCATACAGCAGAAGTTAGAGCCATGGAAGAGATTCCCCCAAAAACAAAGATGGGAAGGAGGTAATTTCCTGATCTCTCCCTTCTTCCTACCCTCTAATCTTCGAACAGTGGCTACCATTGGGCAAAGCTCAAAGAGCCTGAGAAAAAGACTGACGCAGAGCCCAGAAGAGCATGGTGAGAAAAGGGGTCTCAAAGAAATGAGTATCCCATATGCATCTTGCCATTTAATCCTGACCATAGACCCACAACATACATCGAGCATCATCGATCACTAAAGAAGAAACATAGCATCAATCAAATCAAAGTCAACAAGCAGGGTCGCCTGGGTGGCTCAGTTGGTTAAGCATCTGCCTTTGGCTCAGGGCGTGATCTCAGGATCCTGGGATCAAGTCCCGTGTCCAGCTCTCTGCTCAGTGGGAGTCTGCT
The DNA here is from genome assembly GCA_028533885.1 of Nasua narica. Lineage (NCBI taxonomy): Eukaryota > Metazoa > Chordata > Mammalia > Carnivora > Procyonidae > Nasua > Nasua narica. Next base: position 3,632,514 of record CM052806.1, read on the forward strand.
TCTCCCTCTCACTCTTCTGTTCTCTTCTCTCTCTCTCTTCTCAAATAAATAAATAAAAAATCCTCAAAGTCAACAAGCAGAAGAGAAAGAACACCACCCAAGTGAGCAGAATTCTCTTGTTCCGACACCGTCTTTCTCGTCCAGTCCTGGTCTCCTCCTCTGGAAAGACATCTGCTCCTGGCTTCGTCACTTCAAGTAGTGGCACCACCAGTACCCAGTGGCCCAGGCTCTGACACCTGGACCCTTGATCAAACTGTGTCTTACATGCTGTTGCTATGTCTCGATTCTCAAAGAATCAAAGACAATATCTCACTTGTCATTTAAAACATCTTCTTGAACTTTTTCTTCCCCTCACACTATTATCGAGTCTCTGCCTTGAATTTCATTCAAATTATGCCTTTCTAGCTGACACACCTTCCCTAATCATCCAGGTACATATAAATATATTTATTTGATACATTATAAATGTTTGATATATATATATATATATTTGATACATTTATAGTGTATCAAAGTTCTGTGTTTGGCTTCTTATTCCAACTGTGTTTTCTTGATTATCTTAATCATTTTCATGACTACTAGCAGAAGCACTTACTGTCAAAATATGGAATATTAATTGATATTAATAAAATTAATATTAAGCACAGAATATTAAACTATATTACTAGAAAGAACTTCTTTTCTGAATTCTAAATGGGACTTTTGAGTGGTTCTATATAAATACATAGCAAGTATCTCGAAATCAGCATGTCTAATACTAGGGTTTCTCTAACTCAGTACTGTTGCCATTTTGGACCATGCGATATGTGGATGTAGCATGTAAATTTGTTGTGATTACACTGTAGGCAGCATTCTCCTATTGCCCGTGGTGACAACCAAAAACATCTCTAGACATTTCTATGTGTCCCTTTAAGGACAAAATCCCTTCTTGTGCAGAGCAACTGCCTGACTCATCTTTGAATTTATCTTTGCTCTACATGTAGGCGACATTTCCTTTGATTCACTGATTCATGAGTTTGTTGCTTCCTAGTATGTTAAAAGCAACACTGACCTTGACATCCTTATGATTTGAAATTATAGCATGGTTATATCTTCTCCATAGTCTTTGTATTTTATTTCCCTCCCCTTGCCACGTTGTTTAGTAATGTCTTCACAGTGCCTCTTGAATTTATGTTTATTTTTGCACTTTGGGACCTAGATTATATCCTTCCATGTTTTTGTTAGGGCTATTGCAATAGCATGATAATCTATATAATCTATTTCCAAATTCTAACCATAGGCATCTACTGTTTTACATGGTGATCCCAGCTTACTCTTCAGAGCATGCACGTCTGCGATATTCTATGTCCTCTAACTTCTGGAATGATTTCCTCATGTGTCAATATCAACAGTGACTCTTCACTCTTACTCAATACAAATACCCATCCATTTATTTCAAACAGTGTTTATTGGTCATATTCTGTTCTTGATTCTTTTGACCCACTCATGTACAAAATTGACAGAAAACTCTTCCCTCATGGTCCTACAGTCTAGTAGGGGAGTGAGTGAGTACAAATGCATGAATAAATAGCTTGTAGAAAATATTGAAAGGGTAGTATGTGCTAGGGAAATAAATAAGGCTACAAAATAGGGCAGGAAATGTTGGCCTGAGCATATATTGTGGATTTTAAACAGAGTGGTTCGTGAAAATGATCGAGAATGAAACATTTGAGGAAAGACTAAGAGAGAGTGAGAAAGAGGACCATGCAAATAGGGAAACAGGATCTAAAATAACAAACACAAAATTCCTAAAGTATTCAAGTAACAGCAAAGAGACCTTCATGGTGAGAGCAGACCTAGTGATGGCAAGATAGGTATATGACAAGATCAGAGAGCTAAGTGATAGGGTGCATGACTTTTAAAGCTTTGAAATGACTTTGCCTCAACAAGACAAATGTTCTTACGCTCTGAACTAAGAAACCACGCCCAGGTTATGAGCAGAGAATGGCATAAATGAGTGTATTTTATTTCAGGATTACACGAGTGTCTGAAATTAGGGAAATTATTTGAGCTGGGATATATACACACATACATATTTGTTATTGATGTACAGATGATATCTAAAGCCATGAGACTACCTAGATGTGCTGGATAATAGACAAATTTAACAGGAAAGTATCAATCCTAGAGTCCTGGGATAGTCCAACATTAAGAGGTCAAAGGGAAGAAATCCACAAGCTATGAGGAACTTGGATGAAATACTTAACTACCTCTGACCTCAATGTCCTCATGTAGAGTGCATCTTGTTGTATCTTGTTTTTGTTGTGAGAATAAATGTGATATTATGTTTATAATATATTCAGCACGGTGCCTAGAACAGAATAAGCACTTAATATGAAGGAATGATGATGATGGTGATGATAGATGGTGGTGATAAGGATATGAGTAAAAGAGGAGGATAACCACTAGTAGTAGTACTAGTAGTAGTAGTAGTACTAGGAGAAGAAGAAGAAGAAGAAGAAGAAGAAGAAGAAGAAGAAGAAGAAGAAGAAGAAAGAAGAAAAAGAAGAAGAAGAAGAAGAAGAAGAAGAAGAAGAAGAAGAAGAAGAAGGAGGAGGAGGAGGAGGAGGAGGAGGAGGAGGGGGAGGAGAAGGAGGAGGAGGAGGAGGAAAAAGAGGAGGAGGAAAAAGAGGAGGAGGAGGAAAAGAAGGGCATAAAGAGAACAGCAAAATGAGGGAGAGGCATTATCTGCCCAAGAGACCTTTCTAAGTGCCAAGTTCTGAGTTAGGTGCTTTTAGGAATCAACCACATCTAAACTTGACAATAGCCTTGTGGGAGGCACATTTGACAGAAGCGGGAACTACTGCTTATAAAAATCACCCTGTTGCTCCAGAACATAGGCATCTATGGAAACCGAAACCCCCAAACCCTTGTAGAATCCAATCTAGGTCTTTCTGATTGACAGACCACTCTCTCCACTCATCTGTAATTTCAGGTTAAGTAAGGAAATTTGGTCTTGTTCTTTAAGGTAATTGCAGGGAAATGGCTGCATTTTGTGTGGGACACAAAGTAAACACAAAGTTCAAAGTAATATAGAGGGCTGCCTGTGTGGGTCCCAGAAAACTGGAGTCATACTAAATTTTTCCTAATTTGGGACCCACATCTCACTTAAGTAATTGCAAAATACTGCATTAGGCTGGCAAGATTTTTTTTTTTCTGGGGTGACTTCCATCTAAAAAACATTTCTTCCGTAATGAGAACGAAAGTAGCTTGAGGGAAAAGAGCTATAACTGTATTTCTTTGCTAACTTTTCTGACATCAACTTAGACTCTTCAAAATACTGATTTTAAAATTCTAATGTCACTGCATCATTGGAAACAAGTGCTAGAGCCGTTGACTTTATTTGGGAAATACAGAGTGATTAATACCTTTATGACATTGTTTCAAGTGTATTCATTATTTGGAATGTTACACGTGGTAATAATGTCTGATGCTAACAGCAAATTATAAAATTATGGATCTGTCTGGTGGGATTAACATTTTTCACAAGATTATTTAGAGTTTTTAATTTACTGTCTGCAGCTTTCTGTGCACAGCACTATATGTGATTAGCAGAATGTGGTTTTGCAGCCAGGAACACTGAGTTTGAATTTTAGCTCTGCTATGTACTAGATGTTTGCACCTGTGGTATAAAATAGGAAGTTCATGATGAAAGCAGCAGGTCTCAGGTACAATGCATCTGCATATGCCTGGCACAAAAGAAGCCTGCTGCTATTAGAAATAGATACAGATTGAAAAAAAAAAAAAGAAATAGATACAGATTGAGATGTCAAAGCCTATTTCCAGGGCACCTGGGTGGCTTAGTCCATTGAGCAACCAACTCTTGATTCTGGTTTAGGTTATGATCTCAAGGTCATGGGATTGAGCCCCCACAACAGGCTCCATGCTCAGAGTGGAATCTGCTTGAGATTCTCTCCCTCTCCTTCTGCTCTTCCCCCGGCTCATGCCTGTGCATTCTCTCTCCTTCAAATAAATAAACAAGTAAATAAAATATTTTTTAAAAAAACCCTATTTCCAAAATGAACTCCTGAGTAACATTATAAAGCAAGTAATTGCATGTATATATTCGATGTTCAGAATTATTTCATTGGCCGTCCTTGCTCCCTCCTGGCAATGGTAATCTATCTATCTATCTATCTATCTATCTATCTATCTATCTATCTATCATCTATCCATCTATTTATTTATTTATTTCTGGCAATGGTCACCTTGCTTGTCATGATCACCTCGCTAGTGCTTGGAAATGTTGGAAGTAGTTCAGAAGACCAAGTACCCTCTATTTTATGTGTTAGAGGACATTTGGAATGATTCTGACTCTGCTTTTTTTCCTTCATTCCCTGATGTTAGAACTTAACTCTCAGGAAGATACGACTCTGCTATTTTTCCTTCATAAAACAGTAACTGGGCATTAAGGATAAATAGCAGCCAGATAACATAATGAATATGATGGCCAGATGCAGAGGCATTAATGCATCTGGTAGTAATAAGTTAGAAGATGAGAATTAAAGGTCCAAATAATTAGACAGCAGTATTATTTAGAAATATAAGTGATGAGAGATGTATATTACTTATAGAAGAAAAAAACCAAGCTTCATTTGTTTATACTGGTTGTTTATACATAAGGGAATTTTAATAAATAAAGATACGTGCAAAGTTAGCGAAAGCATTAAATAAAAATGTAGTAATAAATACAAAATAAGAGGCCTATAATCCAAAAACATAAGAAAACACAAAGATAGGAAATGTTGGTAAGGATGTGGAGAAATTGGAACTCTCATACACTGTTGGTGAGGATGTAAAGTGGTGCAGCCACTCTGGAAAATGGCATGGAAGTTGTTCAAAAAGTAAAACGTAGAACTACTGTATGATCCATCAATCTCACATCTGGGTATTTATCCAAAGGAAAAGAAATCACTACCTTAAAGGTTATTTGCACTCCCATGTTTACTGCAGCTGTTTATAACAGCCAAGATGTGGAAATAAATGTTCATTAGTGAAAGAATTTATATTATATATATCCTATTTATAATAGAATATTATTCTGCATTAAAGGGAAGGAAATCCTCCCATAAGCAACATCATGGATGAACTTTGAGGACATTATGGTAAGTGAAATAAGCCATATAGGGAAGAACAAATACTGAAGCATTCGATTTACATGAGGAGTAGAAAATAGTCCAACGTAGAAGCAGATAGTAAAGTAGTGGTCGTCCGGGGCCAGGGGGTGGGGGGAAAAGGAGAATTGTTATCCAATAGGTATTCAAGCATGCAAGATGATTAAGTTCTAGAGATCTACTCTATAACATTGGGCATGTAGTTAATAATACTATATTGAACACTTAAAAATTTGCTAGAGGGTAGATCTTGCGTTAAGTGTTCTTAGCAAATGATACGCATGAAAAGAATGAAGCAATTCAATAAGATGTATTGTATAAAATGCAATGTCTAGTGAAGAATATAAACAATTCATGCTGCTACCACTCATGCATTCTGAAAAAGAGCAGTAGGTAAACTTGGAACAGCTCTTGGCTCCCTGTAGTCTGGTCTATCTCTATAATTCAATCCCATATTTCATTTCTCTGAATCTCAGTGTTCTCATCTGTAAAACAGGGATAACAATAGTGCGTGTTATAATATTGTATGGTTAAATGAAAAAGTATGGACAGATCTGAATGATATCATCACAACTTTTAATCCTCCCAGTGATTCAACCTGAATTGGGCTACTCTCCCGATTCTGGGGCACATAAATTCACACGTGGAGAAAAGAACTAGTTAAGACTCTACACCCAAGTTCTTTTTCATGAGTTCTCCCTCAAAGTCTCTGATAAGAAAATAATGAAAAGTAGAAAAATAATCGTTGATTTTTATAATTGCATCTCTTTGTCTACAACCGACCAGAAAGCCTTATCTGGCTGTGCCTAGAGAGGAGGGTTTCGAACCCAAGTCTATGGGCTCATCAGCATTTGATGACTTGATGGCAGCACTCTGGGCCTCCAAGGGGGGCTCCCTCCAGACACCTATTCTCTTGGATATTGCCCCTCCTACGTGCAGGTGAGGAGGTGCCACTGGCTGTATCCCATTCTTCTGAGGCTACCCTTAGAGACCCAACCCATGCCGATCTCCATGGAGCCTCAAATGATACATCCCTGACTAGGGACAGGGCTATGTAATTCCCATCATGTAGACTCCCCCATTGGAGGAAGTCACTACAGCATTTTAATAAACCTCAGAGTCCAGAGCTCAGGGAGTGTCACAGAGTCAGGAAGGAAACGCTTGCTAAATGAAAGCTTCTATTTTCAGGAGAGATCCCTCCACCCTTAGAAACTCAGGCTCAAGGAAAGCTATTTTCCCTCAGGACAGTCTCTCCAAGAAGAAAGTTTCGAAACACAATCCCTAGGAGTGGGAACTAAGACCTGAAGGCGAGCCTCTCCTTCTTCCTCCTTGCTGCTGGGAAAATTACCTCCTCTCCATGAAGCTGTTAACAGAATTGAGTTGGGGAGTCCATTCCCCAGAACCAGGCAGGTGCAAGTAAGAATTTTTGAAAGAAAGATGCAGCCACATTTACTAGTGTTGCAAATACTGTAGTGAAAAAAAAGTAGAGCCATGATTTTTTTGGGAGAATGTGTAAATTATTGTATTTGTAATGTAAAACATAAGGACTCTATCAATTTGTACCCTGAAATCATTTTCCTTAGAAACCTTATCCAAAGAATATAATTCAAAATCGGAAAACACATAGCACAAATATATATTTTGCTACATTATTAATGTATTAGAAATTAAAAGTGAAAACACATGTTGAATGATAAGGGATTAGGTAAATGATGGTACATACATATGACATAATATGGGATACTTAAATATTGTGACACTGTAGGCACTATAAGGACTATACTATACATTAACATGAATATGTGTGTGGTATAATATCAAATAAAAAGTATAATATGAAATGAAAAAGCATAAGAAAAGCGATGCTGTAATAATGCTGTAACATTATTATTGTTAAAATGCATGCACTCATGGAAAAAAATAAAACAGCTGATATATCTAATGGCTATATTCCCTTCATATTATTTCTTTTGTTATTGCTAGAATGTCATCCATGCAATCAATAAAAGTCAGAAGAGAAACACACTGACTCAGGATGGAGGAATATTTATTCTCTTAAAATAATATATACCAACTTACAAAATGCGGGAAAATAGCAGCAGTGAAATCAATTATCAAGACTTCAAATATGGAAATATGGAAAAATCCAGATGACATTTAATTTTGCTTATTTCCCTAAAAAATATTTTGAAGAGATTCTTATTTTCGTACTGAAATCCAGAAATGTATGGTGCCATTTGTACTCATATTATTGAGCTTTTTTTCCCGATGATATTTCTTTTTCTATCATTATTTCACTTAAAACTAAGCAGATGGTTACATTTTTAGCATTTTGGACCTTTTAGACCAATTGGTTTTATTATTAAAAAAAACTTTTCCCAGCTTTAAAGAGATATATTGGACATACAGCATTATATAAATTGAAAGTATATAAACACATATTTTGTATATAAATATAAAATATAAAATGTATATACAATATATATTATATTGAATATTTTGCTATATATTATTATAATATATTATTATGATATATTATTTTGCAATACATATTGCAGAATAATTACCCCAGTAAGGTCAGTGAACACAGTCAACACCTGATATAATTACCTTTGTGTGTGTGCGTGTGTGTGTGTGTGTGTGTGTGCGTGTGTGTATGGTGAGAACATTTAAAGCCTCTATCTTAGCAAATTTCTCTCTGTATAGTATTGTTAACTAATGGTACCATGTTGTATATTAAATCCCTAAAACTTATTCAATGTGCGTGTGTGTATACATATATATATATATTTTTTTTTTTCTTTTTTTCTTTACCCATTCATTAGTCAGTAGAAACTTAGGCTGTTTCAACACCTTGGCTTTGTGGGTAATGCTGTGCTCTGGACATGTAGATAGCTCTTTGAAATACTCAGTTTCAAAAAAAAAAAAAGAAATACTCAGTTTCCTTCAGATATATGTCAGAAGAGGGATTGTTGGATCAAATGTCAATTCTTTTTTTAACTTTCTGAGAAAGCTCCACGCTGCTTCCCACTGTGGCTGTACCAGTTTACATTCCCACCAGCAGAGCACAAGGGTCCCCTTTTCTCCCCATCTTTGCCAATCTTTTGTTGTTTTGATAATAGGCTTTCTAACAGATAGGAAGTGGTATTTCATGGTGGGTTTCTTTTGTACATTTGCATTTCCCTGATGATGAGTGATGTTTGAACAACTTTTCGCGTATCTGTTGACCATTTGTATGTCTTCTTTGGAAAAAAAAAATCTATTCAGATCCTTTGTCTATTTTAAAAATCAGATTATTGGTTATTTGCTATTAAGTAGTATGAGTTCCTCATACATTTTGGATATTAACTCCTTATCAATGTGTGGGTGGCAAATAATTTCCTCCATTTCATAGGTTGCCTTTCCATTTCATGGATATTTGGCTGTGCAAAACCTTTTTAGTTTGATGTAGTCCTACTTGTTGATTTGTGCTTTTGGTTTCATATCCAAAAATTGTTGCTAAGGCCAATGTCAAGGAGCTTCTTCCTTGTTTTCTTCAAGAAGTTTTATAGTCTCAGGTCTTATATTTATGTCTTTAATCTATTTCAACTTTACTTTTGTGAGTGGCTTGAGAGGTCCAATTTCACTCTTTTTCATGTGACTATCCCACTTTTTCAACACTATTTATAAAGACTAATCTTTCCCCATTGAGTATTCTTTGTGCATCTGGTTTGTTCTCATTCTCTTTATCTTTTGTGTATCTACTGTAGGTTTTTGCTTTATGGTTACTATGAGACTTCCGTAAAGTATTTTATAGCTGTAATAGTCTACTTTAAGCTTATTACGACCTAACTTTGATCACGCAGAAATACTCTGCCTTTTTACTTTTCCCCTCACACTTTATGTTTTGATGTAACAACTTATCTCTTTTTTTTATATTGTCTATCCATTAACTTATTATTGTAGATATAGTTATATTTAACGCTTTTGTCCTTTAACCTTTATAATGGAATTAAGTGGTTAACATACCATCATGTTATAGTATTACAGATTCTGAATTTGACTGCGTGTTTGCTTTTACTGATGTGTTAGCACCTTGAATACATTATTTCATTATCTCCTGGCCTATAAGGTTTCTGCTGAGAAAACACTGATTGCTTTATCAGAAGTTTCTTGTACGTGATGGTATTTTTTCCTCCTGCTTCTTTTAGAACTATTTCTTTGTCTTTGATTTTGGGCAGTTTTAATATACCGTGTCTTGGAAAAGATTGCTTTGGTTCAAAAATTGGGGGGAACCCATAAGCTTCATGAACTTGGATGTTCAAATCTCTCCAGATTTGGGAGGCTCTGAGCCACAAATACTTTAAATAAGCTTTCTGCCCTCCTTTCCCCCCTCTTCTCCTTCTGGGACTCTAGCAATTTGCAGGTTGCTTCCCTTGATGTTTTCCTGCAGTTCAGGTAGGCTTTTTTCTTTTTTTTTTTTTAACTTTTTTTTCATTCTTGTTTCTTTGTTTTCCTCTGACTAGATAATTTCAAATTATTTGTCTTTCCCTTCACAGATACCTTCTTCTGTTAATCAAGTCTCTCATTAATACTCTCTACAGCATTTAAAAAAAAAATCCTCCCATTGCATTCTTCAGCTTTAGAATTTATTTTTTTTATTTCTATCTCTCTATTTAACTTCTCACTTAGTTTGTGTATCATTTTCCTACTTTACTGAATTGGCTTTTTGTTGTTGTTGTTGCTATTTTCATATAGTTCACTGTTTTGAATTCTTTATGGTGAAAATTGGGGGTCAATTTTTAGACAATGATTGTATTCCTTTCCAGCAGCCCTGTTAGGGATTGTAAGTTTTGTCAGAACTTTTTTTTTTCTTTTCTCTTTTCTTTTCTTTTTTTTCTTTTCTCTTTTCTTTTCTTTTTCCTTTCCTTTTCTTTCCTTTCCGTTTCTTTCCTTTCTTTTTTTTCTTTCTCTTCTCTTTTCTTTCTTTAAGATTTTATTTATTTGTTTGTTTGTTTGTTTGTTTATCACAAGCAGGGAGAGGGGCAAAGGGAGAGAGATTCTCCAACAGACTCCCTACTGAGTGTGGAGTCCCACGTGGGGCTCCGTCTCACAACCCTGAGATCATGACCCGAGCTGAAATCAAGACTTGGATGTTTAACTGACTGAGTCACCCAGACATCCCTCTTAAAAATTTTCTAAGCATATGCCTTCCCCATTCTTCATGATGTCTTTTGGGGGTGATCTCTTAGAATTGTATGCCTTCACTCAATCCTGCAGAGCTAGGCCAGGTTCTGCTAGCTTTCTGCCTGCTTTTCATAGGGTTCTTCAAAATTCTCAGGTCTGTATCCTTTCTCCCAGTCCTGCAGTATTGGGCCTGCTTTTTTTTTTTTTTAAAGATTTTATTTATTTATTTATTTGGCAGAGAGAGAGAGAGAGAGCACAAGCAGGGGGAAATGGGAGAAGCAGGCTCCCTGCAGAGCAGGGGAAGCCCGATATGGGACTTGATCCAGGGACTCCAGGATCTGACCTGAGCCGAAGTCAGTCCCTTAACCAACTGAACCACCCAGGCACCCCCTGGGCCTGCTTTTTGTACATGCTCACTAGCCACCTGCAAAGGCTCCCTCCTACTACCCTCTGCAGCCTACACAGGGAACTGGTCTCTCTGGGCCAAGTGTGTGTACCAGTGAGGCATGGGTACTATTGAGGCTGCCTGTGGCTAGTTGTGGGGAGGGGGATATACAGGGGAGGAATCCTTCCGGCTCAGGAGCAGACTTCCTGATGGAGTCCACTAGGAAGTTACTATGACCTCTGTCCCGTGGATGCCCTGTGAGAGACCTGGATGGTGTTCTCCCGGCTGCTCTTCACCGCTCACTCATGGGGCTCACCTCAGATTTCTGGACAGGGTGAGAGTGAAGTGGGTCTTTTTCACAGCATTTATATACCTGGGGAAGCCAGGCGCTCACTCGCCTCTTGGTTTGTTCTATGGAAGCAATCCTAATTTGAGAAGGTCTCTTTTGGGCGCTGAGCTCTGTTGCCTTGGAAGAAGGGGTGATGCAGATAAAGTGAAACTGCTCCTATTACTCACATCAGTGCATCCAAACTTGGATTTTTTTTTCTCCAGCAGTGTGCCAGAATTTCTTTACTGAGCCCCTTAACTGGGGTTTTGGGGGATAAAGATGATAGAAAAGTCCTAATTCACCATTTTTATGACACCAGTCTCTTAATTCGATTTAAGTTCAGATAACAAATCTTTATTAAAGCACTTACAGTGTGCAATAATATATATAATATGTATATAATAATATATAATATAATATATATTATATGTATATAATAAATAATATATACGTATCATATGTTATATAGTATATATCATATGATATATAATATGTATTATATTATATTATATATAATTAAATAAATTATATTAAATTATATTTATATATAATATAATATATAATAATATAATATAAATTATATAATATATACATATAATATGTAATATAATTTTTTAAAAATTAATCTATCTTTATTGTTAAGCTTGTACCTTAACCATGGCGTATCGGATTTGTTATTTCAAAAGCTGGTAAAGCCAGGAACCCCAGTATTATCTGCAGATCGTCTGAGGTACTTTTTACACTTGAAAGCATTTTCTTGTATTCTACCGTCTGCTCCAAAAACAGGGCCTCTGAGTGGCCAAGGAAAACACATTTTGTCTCATCATTCAGGAAAACTTCGGAGCATGCGTTCGGCAGTGTAGACAGGATGAAATGCAGGCCAGACAGCTCCAACTCAAAGCCTAACTCCTCTAGAAGAGCACTTGGTGGTTCCTCCTCAGAAATCCCCATTTCTAACCGCTTCTGAGGGCGCGTAGTCCTGACGCCCAAGGCCCTGCCATGTATATATAAAATATATAAGCCATAATATATAATATATGTACATAATATATGTATGTAATAATATATACATATATATGCAATAATTATATATTATAGCTTTGAAAAATTTGAACTTGAATTCAAAGCTGAATAAGGAAAGTTTCTCAGGACATTTACATTTCAGAGAGAGAAAAGGGGTGGCCAAATGTGTCCCAACAAAATACATAAATAGAGAAAGTTGACGAAAATTCTGAGACTTAACCAAATACCATCGACACTCTCCACATGCATTTGTGGTGGTGGTGGTAGTGAGGATGATGGTGATGATGTTGTTATTACCGATATAAAAGCCAACATCCTCTACGATAAGTGCAGAATGAGAAAAATATAGATCAGGTAAAGATCTACACTTAGAACAATCTTTTATCCCAACCTATCTTGCAACTACATTTGAAGAAAGATTGTGTTCCCAGGAAGAGAAAGCTGTGGGTAGAAATTGGAAAGAGTTAGCTTTGGCCACTCTTGGTTCAGAAGTGTGGATGCCGTGAATAATGGATTTGGTAATATGAGTTTTTATTTTTGTACAACTTCTACCGCATCTATTTGTATCTTGCTCAATAACCACCATCTTGATTATATGTAAGGGATGTTCATATTGAACAATAGATTTGTGCATCTTAGGACCCCTGAGAGCTATATTTCTTTTCTTCTGTTTAATTTTTCTTTTCTTTCTTTACTTTTATTTATTTATTTACTTACTTTTAAAGTTTTTTTTAATTTAAATTCAGTTAGCCAACATATAGTACATCATTAGTTTTTGTTATAATGTTCAGTGATTCATTAGTTGAGTGTATCTCCCAATGCTTATCCTATCACATGCCCTCTTTAATGCCCATCACCCACTGACCCCATTTTCCCCCCCACCTCCCTTTCTACAATCCTCAGTTTTTTTCCCAGAGTCAAGAGTCTCATGTGGTTTGTCTCCCTTTCTGATTTCTTCCCATTCAATTTCCCCCACCTACCTCTACTGTCCTCTGCACTATTCCTTATGTTCCACATATAAATGAAACCATATGATAATTGTGTTTCTCTGATTGACTTATAGCTACATTTCTAATGGCAAATCAATAAGCACCATTATTATTTCTGAAGTCTGGGTCTTGACTTTGGTTACTGTTAATCTGTCCTATTTGGGAAACTGAGGTTGTTGGCTAGTGGAAGTTGAAGCCCAGTTCTTAATTCCAACTCTTTCCGGTATTTGCGTCAAAGAGTTTCAATATTTATATATATGTTGAATGAGTTGACTAGATAATGTCAGAATGGGGGATTTGGATTCAATTGCTAGTTAATATCTGTAAGTGGTGTCTTCATTTTATCATATTAACTGTAAGACACAGTGAAAATGGTCACAGAAGAGATTTGGAGGTTCTGCTTTTGATGTTGAGAATAGAGAAGACAACAGGTTAGCTTAGAAGTTTCCTGATTAGGACATGCCCTAGGGGAAATAATTAGGGAATAGCCAAAATACTGATGTTTCAAGGAACTAGTTAGATATTGAACAATGATTAGGCCAGGAGAACATACTGAGACAGAAGTTTGAGAAGAGAGTTACACCATGCTGTGTGGGAGAGTGCTTCTGGACAGTATTAACTAAGCTATGTGGTCCTTGCATTGGAGCATTGAAGAGCAGATATTCCCAGCAGACAATAGAATGTTATCAGTGATTGTTAAAACGTAAACACAACAAGCACTACCTACCAGATTGAATAATGTATTTTATACATATGGATTTACATTTTTCTAATGTCCGAAAATGTACTTAAAGTGCATATATAAGCCATTTTGAATTAAGACTTTGTGATGCATGTCTAAATTCATATTAGGAATTTTTCATCATTTATTTTCTCAATAAGTGAATATGAAAAGCACATCTCCTACCATCTAGGCCTCCTCGGGTTATTTTGTTGTTCAAATGAATCATTGTACATAAAGGGGTTGGGTACTAGACTATAATTCTGAAGTATAGAAGGAGAGATGAACAGGAATTTAGACCTCTGCTGTTCCTATTTGCTTCCTGTTCAATTCCTTTATTATCTCACTAAATATACTACTGTCACTCACTCTTGTTCTCAGTCTTACTTTTTCACTTTTGTGTGTATGTCATCACATAAGTATATGCATCCGTCAGAACAGGATAGGTTATGTTGTGGTAACAAACAATCCCCAAATTAGCAATGACTCAAAACAACTAAGACTTTCTTTTTTTCCCCAGAATGTTTTTTTTTTTTTTAATTTTAGTGAGAGAGAGACTGCATACAAGTGGGGGAAGGGCAGTGAGAGAGGGGAAAGATGGATAAAGAATCCCAAGCAGGTTCCATGTTCAGCATGGAGCCCCATGGGGGTTCAGTCTCATGACCTTGAGATCGTGACTTGAGCTGAAATCAAGAGTCAGACACTTAACTGACTGAGCCACCCAGATGCCCCCAAATGACTAAGAATTCTATTCTCTTCATAGTTTTCATGCCTCTTTGCTTGTCAGCCAAACAGATTCTGTTCATTGGGTATATTTGATATTCTGATTGATGGATCAGGCATAGTCTTGAACATGACCAGTCATCATACTCTAGGGAAGGAGCCCTCATGCCAGAAACTTGCTCAAAAATTATTGACTATCACTTGGGACAGGAACCTGCAGGTCCTCCAAGGGTTTCTGAAGTGTGTTCCCAGCATAAACCCAGAAGGTAGAGAACCAGGAACTCCTGGTGACCTGATGCATTAATGACTTAGTTAACATTTTGAATCATTTCTTTCATCCAAGTGAAACCCTAAGAAAACTTTTCCATGATCCCAAGGTCATTAGAGTAAAATGGTCCTTATGTTAGGACAAGGAACAAAATCCATGGGGAGCGAGTGAGGTCACAACATGGCTAGATGACCCTGATCATGTACTAAAGTGGCCTGAGTAGGCAGATCCTTTTATTCACTAAGATAATGATCTAATCAGAATTTGAGCAGGGACCTCAGTGATATCTAATCAATTCCTCCAGGATGTGGAAGAGCAGCCATTGATCTTAAGAGAAGAAAGTCATCAGCTATTGAACTTGTATCCACCCTCGATAGATTTCTGACTAATCCAGTGTAAATCAGGCATTTTCAGGATCTTAACTTTTGTTGTGCGTGATTAGTGGAAACTCTGGCAGAAAAGCAATTCAAGGGAGTTGAGAGCAGCTCTGGGGCACGGCTTTAGGAGGGCACCCAGTGTTGTTATGGTTTTGTTATAATGGTTCTTGGATTCTCTCTTTCACTACAGTTTCAAACAAACTGTATACCTATAGACATTTTTTGAAATTAAAATTAAATTTAAAAAATTAAAAAAGAAAAAGAAAACCCCAGATCACTTTCTGAACTGAATTCACTGTATATCAACACAAACTCAATTTCACAGAGAAAGAAATGAGTCTAAGCCTCTTTTCTCAGATCACATTAGTTTCTAGGTTTTGAAATGTTTTTAGTGAACCATGAAGCTGTGAGCAGACCATGAGGGACCACGAATACCAAGGTAGGGTATTTATCTCTTCTCCTATATGAAAAGTATTTTCACTGTTGTTGTTTTTTTCAATGTCTGTGATAAAATTGAAAACAAGAGAACAGTAAAAATTATCACTTTAATTCCTGTCAACAAAATTTTCGCTGACCATCCCAATAACAATGAGCCTCTCCTTTCTCCTAAGTCCTGAATGCTCAGACCACCAAGCTCTCCTGAAAACAGAAAAATGCCAAATACCCTGAGATGCTCACCCAATATTCATTTAGAAAAGGTAATTGAGAGAAAAAAAATGGGGGTGCCTAGGTGGCTCAGTCAGTTAAGTGCCTGACTCTTGATTTTGGCTCAGGTCATGATCTCAGGGCCCTGGGATGAAGCCTCACCTGGGGCTCCACATTCAGTGGGAAGTCTGCGTGAGGATTCCCTCTCTCCCTCTCCTTCTGCCCCTACTCCCATTCACATGCATGTGCGCTCTTTCTTTCTCTAAAAATAAATAAATAAATCTTTAAAAAATAAAAAATAAAGAAGGTAATAGAGGAAGATCGTGGTAATGTTCTGATTAAAAGGGGATGGTTTGAGATGGAAAGGAAAACATTTAGATGCATAACAACATATAGGAATTGATTGCAGATGCAATGTGAGTGGTGTTATTAGTTTCCCATTGCTACCATACCAAATTGTCATATGTTTAGTGGCTTTAAACAACAGATTTAATATCTTATAGTTGCAGAGGTCAGAAGTCTGAAATAGTCCTGACTGGGCTAACCTCAAGGTGTCCACAGAACTGCATTCTTCAGGGGTCTCCAGGAGAATTTCCCACCTTTTGCCATATAAGGCAGCATTCAAGGGATATTAAGAGTTGTCCAGGGACACCTTTGGGGTCAGGTTTCTGTTCAACCTACCTATAGTTCAACCAACCTATAGTGATGAAGAAAAAAATAAGAGTAAGAAAATAATGGACATAGGCTTGGATGCAGTCACTCCCCACCTCTCATTTGTGTCTTATTCTCCTGCTATTTTAGTCCGCTTGCTTAATTTATTTGGAACTTTGTCATTTCTTTTTGTTTGTTCAGTGCTAAACTCAGAAAACGAATGCAGAATGGACTTGACCTTGAACGGCTAGAGAAAAACATTATGCTAACCTAAGATGAAGTTTGACAAGTGATACATGGTCTAGAAAGCAGCTGGGCACTGAAATTGCATATTATGCAATTATATTCAATTCCTGACCATTGTTGAGGAAGTTTTCACAGGTAATTATGGAAGGCTACAACAGTGGCCTTTCTACTAGAATTTAATGTTTCCAGTGGATGCTCATGAATAGTGATATTTTACCTAAGAATAAAATCACTCACTTCCACTTAAAACACTCATTAGCAAACTTTTTAAATGGTTGCATTGTCTGAAGCCTGATTAGTCCTGTTAGACTTTGATTAATGTTGCTCATTACTGAGATTAAGCGTTAGCTTTGTGCAGTCTACTCCATTGACTAATAACGTGAAACATTTTACACTGAAAGTGAGTCATGTAGACAAATGATAGTATTTTAATCAATTGACTTAGTGGTGCTATCACAACCCTCATGAAAGGTCTAGGCACACTGGAAAATGCCACATCTTTAATAGTTTATAATTAGTACTGGACAATGAATGGCTTTCATATCCACTGCGAAGACCTTCCTACAGGGCTCTTCCTGCATGAGATGCACTGATAAGAATTACAGTATGCATATCTTGCTTCTTGAAAACATTACATTTAGCATTATTAACAGTGGAACTGTAGATTTAAATCTTATTTTCCCCAATAATCTTAATATCATGAATCTAACCAGAAAGATTGTCTACTTGTTTGCCAGGGGAGGTAAATCAGGTAGAACCACAGCATGCTGTGCACTCTTAATTGGACTATTAATATGATGGATGAGGATTCTCGTTTAAAATTTTATGGGGTAGAACAACATGGCACACGAGTCCCCCTCTGTGTTGTGTAAGCAAATGAATGAAGACAACTAAAACCCAATAAAATCTCATACATAAGGCTATAATTGATGAAAAATCTCATTATGGTGTTCTGAGGGGAGGGGTCAAAACTATATAAATTATGTACTAATTTTTTCATGAAAATAATAAACAGTCTGGTTAGCAATCTAGGGTATAGAAATAAAGATAGAAGGCGTATATATTTAAAAAGTGGAAAATATAAGAGAAATCAGAGTTTAAAGTTTGTAAGTTTTTCCCAATTTATTCCTTATGTTTGATTTACTGTGTGAACCACTTTGATCTAAAACCAGAAATCTGTGAATGGTACAACCTCAGACCAGTTTTACTATCCTATATTGGTTGGGTAAATTTTCAACATTTGTGTAAATCATTTGTGGAAATTTCAAACTTCAAACTGTATGCAGTCTTTAAACAAGGATGAAATTCTTTAGTCTGGAGATTAAAAAGAAATCCTCACTTTTCCTTTTTTCTCTTGTCTGAAAATATGACTCATGCTATAATCTCCAGTGATCATCAGCCCTGAGACCTCGTGTTCATTTAAGAATCAGAAATTTATTTTTCTGTAAAACAGATAGTATACAGTTTGTCACATAGTGGTTGTTAAGCAAACATTAGAGTGCCTAGACTGCTGGGGGAAATTATAAGTGCATGATTAAAAAAAACAAATTAGTACACAGGAAATGTCTATTTAATCATAGCAATTTTGTTCATGAAGAAAATAGAGAGGTATACGTACGCATGAAGACCACGAACGTACCACCAAGTTGAGTATTCTTATTCAAGTTCACATAGATGTTCAAGCCATCTTAAGAATTTTGGAGTTGTGTCAAAAAATGTTTTCCCGTGATTTGATTAAATTATTGCTGAGGTAGTTGAAACAGTAGGATGGTTTGAGCTGGTTGGGCTTGGGTTAGATCTGGGAGGGAAGAAATGTGTGACTGGACACATGTGAGACCAGAAAGGACGGCATACAGAAGGGTGGGCCAGATGGCTCAAGTGGTGCCAGGACCTACAAGGTTGTATCTTCCTTGGGTCAAGTCTCCTTGGAGCAGAAGGAGAGAGAAGAAACTCAGGACCCATTGCACTTAAGTTCTGGATCTCGACAAACTGAGATGCAAGGTGAATATGAGTAGAATTACTCATATTCTCATATCTGGGTTATTTCATTTTGAGCAGAAGACACACTGGTGATCTGTTGGTCGTAAATGTGAAGAATAAAAGCAAAGTAAAAAAGGCTGGGATTTGGAGGATGGCTAAAATTCTGCTCAAAAATCTGGGCTTCTAGAAGGAAAAACAATAGATACCATGAGAGAGAGTTTGAGGCAAGAATTCATGCATTAAAAGATGTACTGTATGGATGTTTTGGGACTAGTATGGTTTAAATGAGTGCCCAATTTCAAGGTTTCATGGACCAATCTCAGGCAGTGTTCGTCTCATTGACGAAGGAGCACATACCAGACATGGATGGAAGTAAAACAGTTGGTTTGACGAATGCTAAATGTGAGCGTGGGTTGGTGATAGATTTTTCAAGAGGAAAAGTGGCTATGTTTATTGGAAATAAAAAAATGATACTCATCCAAAAGGACAACTATTTATTATCATGTTTTCAGAATTGTTAGTAATATGTTGTTAAATGCATCCCAGAAAACGTATAATCAAACTAGTGCAATAAAGCTACTGATAGTTCAATCTAAAAGTTTTCAGGTGAACAAGAATTTTCAGGTGTCACCCTTCCAAGATTGACTTACATTTTCATGAAAATGCAACATGGAGAGGCACCTGGGGGGCTCAGTGGGTTAAGCCTCTGCCTTCGGCTCAGGTCATGATCTCGGGGTCCTGGGATGGAGCCCCGCATCGGGCTCTCTGCTCAGTGGGGAGCTTGCTTCCCCCTCTCTCTCTGCCTGCCTCGCTGCTGACTTGCGATCTCTCTGTGTCAAATAAATAAATAAAATCTTAAAAAAAAAAGAAAAGAAAGAAAAAAGAAAATGCAACATGGAATTGCCCAAAACATCTGAAGATGAGGAGAATATGTTTGAAGGCAAAATTATTCAAAAACAGCCACTGGTTGTCTATTCTCCATGACAATACACTTGCTTTTCTAATGTCACAATGAACTATATGACAACAACTTGGAACACATTAAAGATTGATTGATTGATTGATTTGACACAGAGAGAGAGAGAGAGAGAGAGAGAGAACACAAGCAGGGGGAGTGGGAGAGGAAGAAGCAGGCTTCCTGCCAAGCAGAGAGCCCGATGCGGGGCTCGATCTCAGGACCCTGGGATCATGACCCGAGCCGAAGGCAGATGCTCAACAACTGAGCCACCCAGGCGCCCCTGACTTGGAACATTGTAAATTGACAGTATTTATAGGCAACACTGATTATGTTTGGAGATCACAGAATAAGAGAACTTATTTTGTCTGAATTGCAAAGTATTGTAAGCGATCCCATTTCTCAGGTTGTATACTTTCAGTGCCCCATAACTTCTTGAACCACATGCCAAATAAAATAGAAACCAAGACCCGTATTAACTCCATCATAAAGTCATAGAGCTAAACCACCTCAATGACAGCAGAATTAGTGCAGTGTGGAATTCAGTAATTTCTTTCACGTTCTAAAGAACACAAAATCTTTCCGTATACTTGACACCTAAACTGATATTTTAAAAACGGATTTTACACATTCATCAAAAATGTATTAATCTGTAGAACTGTCAGAACTTGGGCGCAGTATTTCTGGCCTGTCACATAACCTACATGCACAAATCCACTATTAAGGAAGCTTTCCTTATTATGTGCCAAGGCCTCTCTCTGGTTATTGCTTTACTTGCGTTATATCTCATTTAATCCACAATATCATTTATTTAAGTAGATATATTATAGAGAACAGTTATAGCCAAGGGAACTGAAGCTTAGAGATTTAAGTGCTCTGCCCAAGTTACATAGTCCTTATGTGTAAGGGTTATGCTTCAAGCATCATATTTAGACAACATTGTTTAAGTTATGATATACCTATATGCTACATTTCATGAATTTGGTGTTCTTTCCATAACTAAATTCCGCATTAAGACCTTCTGATCAAGAAAGAAAATGTGACTTTACTGAGATTGAAAATTCAAAATATAACCCAGCTCTTATTCATTTCAAAAAATTGCAGGCGCATTATCACTTTCTCAATAAGTGATGATTAATTTGTCACCAGACCTTTTCCCTTGATGTTTGTCATTTGTATCAAAACTATCTAAAGGTCCCCTCTGGAATATCTTTCTTTTTATCCTAAATGTAAATAAATGATGATTATGTGACTGGGAATTTATTCGACAAACTTTGTTAGCAAAGTTATTAAGAGCCTATTACATGCCTCACTGGCTAGGAAGAAATGGAATATTTTCGAAGATTAAGACAGTGCTTACCACATCTGAAGTTCTCAATGTATCACATAGACATACACAATAGTGATAGGACATAAACGACTAGAAGGGTGGTTTGTTTACAAGCAACAAAAACTATCTTGAGCTAGATTAGTAAAAGAGCAATTAGAGTACCATAAATTCACAGATTTCAATTATAGCTGGAAAATCAATCAGAAACCCAGAAAACTTCAGGAGTTCCCTTCACTGGGATGAATCAGGTTAAACTCTCCTCTTTGCTGTGAGATATTACTCGGAGATTAAAAGCGTCTTGGGAGAGGAATCCAGTTGGTACAATTTCGTTCAGATGCCCACATCTTGGCTTGCGTGGGGCAGGCCACCTTGATGGATGGTCCTACCAACACTGAGGATGTATGTAGGAAGAAAGACAAAAAGGAACTGAGGTGCTGTAGCTACAGAAATATTTTAATAGATGCCAAGTAGCAAGAAAGTTTCCCAATGTCTGCTACAATTCTGTTATATCTATCAATCTCTAACTTTGCCTCTAGGCATATATATCTATTCTAAATGACAACAGTAAGAGAAAAGCCTGGTGAAGTGGTATCTACTTTTTCTAATTTGTAGTTTCTTAGGTCGCTTATTCACTCTTCCATTTCAAAATATATTTAGTAAGCCAAAAACTCTTCTGAGTTCGAGCAACCACAGATAATCAAAATGAACACGAGTCCAAATACCTGCCATGGTAGAGCTTACATTCTTGTTGGAGAGATGAAAACCAACAAATAAAATATGGTGGTAATCAGAAATAAAAATAAAGGAAATGTTTAGGGAAGAAGGATCCAAAAAAGATGCTATCCCAATAGAGTGGTCAATGGTGGTTAAGGAAGGCTTCTCAGAAGAGGAGGTATTTCAAGTGAGATTGAATGCAACGAAGGAGTATATGATGTAAGAAAAGCAGTGAAAAAATATTTTAGACAACGGGAATAAAAGTGGAGGGGTTTTGGGTTGGTGAATGCGCATTTCTAGAAATGTGTTGGAGAGGCAGTCAGGGACATTTTAGAGCTCTGTAGTCTGTGATAAAACTTTTAGAGTGTCTTTATAAGGAGGGAAAACATTGGGTTTATAGAGGAAATCGTTATTTGTGTCATGAATAAAAGGCTTAGTATGAATTTCTCTGTGGATAGGGGCAAAAGGCATTCCCAAGAAAGAAAATGTCATGGAGGGTTATGTAAACATCGACGGAGTATTTGAATGTTGATCACTATGGCCAAACAATACAGTGTCAGGTGATGTGGTAGAACTCTGAGAAAGTTGTGACAAATTGTGGATGTCTACTAAATAAGATGGACTTTTTTCTCTGGACCTGAGGAATTGCAGATGTTTTTTGGAAGGGAGATCACTGGTGAAGAGATGTGAGGAAAACATGAAGGCAGACACAGCACTTAGGATGGAGTTATTAAAGAATCTGGGAGAATTCTAGCTCCAGTCCCAACTTATTAAAAAAAGAAACTCAATAAAATAAGTTTGGAAAGCATATTTTGAACACCTCTTGGAAGGTGTAACATTAAAAAGTTACTCAGTTAACTGAGCTTAACTTCAAATTTTCCAGCTTTATTTAAGCAAAGAACATCTCTCTATTTCCTTCTTATGGTGAGATACCTTTTTTTCTGCACAAGAGAGTTATTGCAATACTGTCAATGAGCATTAATAGATCCTGCACTTGGAAGTTGATTGGCAAAGAAAATTAAGGGAATGTGATAAAACAAAGGTATGAAACGACTCCCTGCTTGATCAATGTTCAATGAGACCCATAAAAATGAGAATGATATTAATCAAGCAACAGATATTAATCAGATGCTTATTTTCTCTTTTGACTGTTGAATACTGATTTGAATGAAGTAACAATAGAGAAAATCCAAAGGAGAAAGGTGATCTTGGATCGTTAGGCTGTGCAAGTAATTCATCGCTGGCAGATCTTCAACGATGAGACGAAAAGTAAAATTTGTGCCAACCACCAAATAATTTGCGCAATACACAGGGTGTAAATTTAATACCCATCTTCAAAGACTAGTTGTCAATCAAACTGTTTTTAGGTTGCAGGAGGACCTTCCAGAATTTGAGGATGACTCAAACGAGCAGCCAGAATGATGGAAGATGTACACTACAGGAGAATAACCCATGTGGGAGTATTTTAGTGTATGTGGAATTTATTATATGAAATTAGTATGAGATGGTACTATGAAATCTTTGGATGAGAAAAGATTGGTTTTATTGACCTGCGTATTTGAAATTCAACCTTACGAAAGTGAGAAGATGATCACTTCTCAGACTCGATCGTCCCGTTTATTTGTTCCGACCATGTTTCATCGCCCTGTTCTCCTGTCACCCGTTGTTATTCACTAATTCATTCTCCTCTGCAGTTTCTTCCCCTTCTGACCGTTTCCAGTGGGCCACCCTTTGACTCATTCCTCGGTCAATACCTGAACCCTTGGCTCTTGTCCTTGCTTCACAGTATCCTTAAGGCTGAGCCTGGCCCAGTGCAGAGTTCTGCCGCTGCTGGTCACTCCCAAGGAAAGTGTTCCAAGCAGCCAGTGCTGACCGGCACACTACTACCTGGAGCCATTTCTAAGCATGTGTCCAGTTACCACACTCTGGTTCTGATCCTCCCAGTTGTTGCCTTTACTTTCAGGGGAACTCTATACACATGAATGCAAAGTCCTTTGTAAGCTTAACTTCTTTATTTCTCCATGTGTTCACGCACACAGCTCTTTTATCTTTCTGAGCTATTTGCAGGTCACTGACTGTGCCATGCTTGTATGCACACAGACCCTCACACATGAATTTCTTAGAAAGAAAGTATAGCTTTCTTCCTTCTTACTATGGCTAAGTGCTCTTCATTCATCCAGAGTTTGTTTCTCCAACTCTGAGGGTTTTGTCCCCCCATGCAAATATTAGAGATTCCTCTCTTTCTTTCTTTCTTTCTTTCTTTCTTTCTTTCTTTCTTTCTTTCTTTCCTTCCTTCCTTCCTTCCTTCCTTCCTTCCTTCCTTCCTTCCTTCCTTCCTTTCCTTCCTTCCTTCCTTCCTTCCTTCCTTCCTTCCTTCCTCCTTCCTTGCTTCTTTCTTTTTTTCTTCTTTCTTTCTTTCTTTCTTTTCTTCTTTCTTGCTTGCTTGCTTCTTTCTTTCTTTTAATATTTTATTTATTTATTTGACAGAGAGAGAGAGAGAGAGAGAGAGAGATCATAAACAGGCAGAGAGAGAGGAGGAAGCAGGCTCCCCGCTGAGCAGAGAGCCCGGTGCAGGGCTCGATCCCAGAACCCTGAGATCATGACCTGAGCCAATGGCAGAGACTTAACCCACTGAGCCACCCAGGCGTCCCCGATTCCTCTTTCCTGCTCTCTTAGCACCCTATATGCCCTCCTGCTATTGCCTTCTTTATCCTGGTGCTGTGATTGCCCTGATTGCCCTATCTTTTCCTTTCCATCCTGGCAGGCTCAGACTAGATTGAATTCATCACTGTATTCCAGCTACCAGTGCAGTGCATAGTACATGGTGGATGAATTAAATACCTCTATATTTTATGCATACAGGTATTTCAAAAATTCAATAGTAAATTGGCCACGCACTTTGGAAAGAGTACATATATTGGTGGGGAGGGAGCTTTGTTGTGAGGAATTGACTCATGGGATAAAGGAAGTTGAGAAGTCCCACAATCTGAGTCTGCAAATTGGACACTCGAGAAAGTGTTTGTATAATTCCAATTTGAATCCCAAGGCCTGAGAATCAGGACATCTGATGGTATAAATACCAGGCCGAGAGCAGGACAAGCTGAGGCTGGTAGGAAGGGGCAAGTCCTTCCTCTGCTATTGTTCTACTGAGGTCCTCCATGGATTGGATGATGTCCATCTGTATCAGGGAGTGGCAATCTACTATACTGAGTCCTCGGATTCAAATGCTAATGTCTTCCAGAAACACCTCCCAGACACACCCAGAAATGATAACTAGTCTGGACACTCCAACAGCCCAGTTAAATTGACACAAAAAATTAGCCATCCCAGAAGTTAAAATGATTTCATGCAAGTTCAGTCCACTGACCCACATGGCCACTTAAAAGAAATGCTGATTATTTTCCCCATGAGCAGGACTACAAGATTTCACCAGTGAGAAGACTCTTGGTACCTGGCTTTTAATCCTGTCCTTCAGTAGATTTGGATTCTCAACACAACAAATGGACAAATTTGGGGTCAATCTGTTATGCCCTCTTGAATCTTTGACTTTGACTCCAGAACAATGTCTCTGTGAGGGTTGTGGAAGGGAAAGTGCCTCCTGACCTGTTATCTGTACATGTGGAGAACTGGTGTAGAAATCCTTGTTGGGCGCCATACTTTTGTAGTTGAGATGTCATCTTCGATCCCAAAGAGCTTCCTTTAAATTCATCCAGATAGTAACAAGAGCCGAGAATACACAGAGGGAAAAAAAAAAAAAGGTTAAATAATGAAATCTTACCAGATGTTCTCATGAGCTCATTTTTGACAGTTGTTCATTGGCACCTACATGTCTTGGGGTAATAGAAATATGGTGGCCAAGTCTTACTGTGGTCCCTTCCCTCGGTGAGTAAGAACAATATGCAGACAACGAAGGATCACACATTTACAATTCAGATCATTACTCTGAATGATAAATTCAAAGTGCCATGCTATGATGTGCCGAGAGGAGAGAAGTACCAATCTAGCCAGGGAAGCAGGAAGCTTCCTTAGGGGGAGTGCCGTTTACTATCACTTCCAGTGAGAGTGTTAGGAATATGCAACATGTTTATAGAAATTGTGTCTCTCGCTCCCAGAATTAGAAAATTTAAGTTCTTGAGGAAATCTACTAGACTGACTTCTATGCTATCTATTAATGGCCTTGGCCAAATCTTTATGCTTTATTTAGAATTCCTCTATATTTCAGAGCTCCTTATTGCTAGCAGTAGGACAGATCCCAGGTAACTTTTGCTTTTTATTGGTTTGCTTGTTTCTTCTGTTGTCTCCCAAAGTGCATGGGATGATTGAGAATTTCACCATCATAAAAAATGGAAAGAGAGTGATTTGGAGTTCAGTTGCAATAAATAAATGGATATTTTGCAAAAAAAGAAATTTAGTGGAAGATTGGGTTTACTATTCTTGATTTATACTAAAATATATTTTGGTTGCATCATACCCCAGAATGACCACCGAGGTAGAAAATGCCAGAAGACTAAATTCCTCATTATTCATACATGCATTCTTTTTTGCTATGGAGATCTTCAACTTGGTTTGGTCTGAGACTTGTAAACTGATGTCCTAAAGTATTAAAAAGCTGTAAAAATTCATGTTCGGGCTTGCCAGAGAATTTTTCTGAAGCGTGTTTGAAGGACTGAATGGATTCTCTAAGTCTGGTTTTCAGTGTGTCACCATCATTTCCTGTATTTAATTCCTTAGGTTTGCTGAAATATAAGAGCTGAACTAAAAATTTATTGCTTTGTCTATTTAATACGGCAATTTGAATAATATCAGAAGAAAATGGAAGCACAATTATATGCTCTTTTCTAAATTCAGAACTAGTCCAATGTGCTATTTTTATATGTATTGTTAGCTCAGAGCTCAGATAAAATTTAGTATTCAAATATAATCTCAACACAAAAAGCAGCCATCAGAACGTGAGAATTCTATATCTATGGCTCACAAAAAGGATTTAGATTAGAATAACAGAAAAAGGTGGAGAGTGGAAATTATTTTTTAAAGCAACTTCCATTAAATTTTATCCTGGAAATAAAAGTTCAATATGTGAACAATAATGAGAGCTACGAACAAGTACTTAACAGGAAGGTAATTCTTCTATCAGCCTTAACATAAATAAGCACTTTCTTTTTCTCAATCCTTTTATCCTCATTATTCAGAAACGTTTTCATGTCAAAATCACCTCCTAAAATGTAGAAAACAAAAATCAATCACCATTTCTTTTTACATTCTTAAAAAATACCACAGCATAGCTGAGTTTTTTTTTATTATTATTATTTTTGGACAATACCCGTAAAAAAGGGGGGATGTGGAATTTCCAAACTACAAGCACTCGCAAAGTCTAGAGGCAAAAAAAAAAAAAAAAAAGATAAAAAAGAATATATCCATTAAAGTTCATTATTCCCTATCTCAAATGAAATTATGAATTCAAACCAGCCAAAACAGTGTTCTCTGAAAATAAAACTTAATTTTAGATCTGGGTAGCAAATGAGAAAAGGAGAAGCCACTCATAACACTCGATAAAAGGCGAATTTTTAATATCTTTTTTTTTTGGTTCAGGAAAATATGATGTAATTTCTTAATGTCTAGGCAGATAAAAAAATACATATTAATAACATAATTGACAAAGTACTTGGATATGTGTTATTCATGTCTCTGTGAGGGGACAAAAGAATTTTTGATACCTCATTTTACTTTGTGAGTTTATAAGAAAAAATAAATGACTTACTCAAGTTCTTCTAGTTAGTGCTCTGGGTGGGAATCTCTCATGTGTCCAAATTCCAACAATGGTTTTGTTTGCTTTTCAAAAAATATATCAATACTTCCATTTGAACAATAACTTACAATACGTATTTTTTATTTTTTCAATATATTTTTTTAAATGATCATGGGTTTTGGCGAATGATAAACAGTGTTTCATTTTGTATTAATTTAAATGGAAAAATGATTTTCAGAACCTCATATAATCACTTTACCCATCTTCAACATCCATAGGATTCCTGGTGTTCACTTAAAGGCAACTGGTGAAAAATATTCCTTTGAGCAAGAAGAAAGTGACTCACCAACAGATGATTATGTATAGTCATTGTCTATTGAAAAATCGTTAACACTTACATAGGAATAATAAATATGCAAAAAGTATGGAGTGCCAATTATAGAAGATAGATGACGCTTTTTATCTAATTTACCCTGATATAGCTGAGATGATGAGTCATGAAATTAACATTCCAGGAGTGCTCCTAAATAATGGACTTTAAAACACGGCCCATTCCGTTAATCAAATTTGAAAACAGCCTAATTCAAACAGTTTCCACTTTCCTACTATGAAGCAGGCACAGCGTAAGCTCTTTTGCTAAAAAAACAGAAGAAAAATGTGATTTTTAGTTCTAACAGCAATCTTTTCAAATAAGTATTATTATGCTACCTTACAGAGGAGGAGGCTAGGATTTTTGACTGAAATACGTTTGCCTTAAACCACATGACTGGGCATGGCACAGCTCTAATTCAAACTCTGGATTCTCTCACCCCAAAATCCATACTTTTTCTGTTAGGTTGACAGACTAATCAGTTAATGGAGTTAAATATCAGCAGTTCAATATGGTCCAGTGTTTCATGTGGATCATGGAGAAGTTTTAAGACTGGCATTTTTAAGGATTAAAAATGGTAAACAAAGCAAAGAAAATCACATTTATTTTGATCTTTAAAGTACAGTGCCAAACTATGGAAAGAGCTCAAATTCCCACACCGATGAATAGATAAAGATGTGCTGTGTATATATGTGTGTGTATACACACACACACACACACACACACACACACACAATGAAATATCACTCAGCCATAAAAAGTAATGAAATCTTGCCATTTGCTATAATGTGGATAAAGCTAGAGAATATTATGCTAAGTGAAATAAGTCAGAGAAAGATAAAATACCATATGATTTCGCTCGTATGTGGAATTTAAGAAACAAAACAAATGATCATAGCGGAAAAAGAGAGGCAAATCAAGAAACAGACTCTTAACTAGAGAAAACACACTGATCATGACCAGAGGGGAGGTTAGTGGGGGGATGAGGGAAATAGGAGATGCGGGATGAAGGAGGGCACTTCCGATGAGCACTGGGTGATACATAAAAGTGCTGAATCACTATATTGTATACCTGAAATGAATTTTACACTGTATGTTAACTAACTGGAATTTAAATAAAAACTTAGAAAAAATGACAATGTGTGTATGTATGTATGCATATATTTAATATACTTAGAGAATACTGATGTTATTTAAAGGATAAAGATTTTAAACTCCAAACTATTTAAAGATTTAAAAATTTAGAGAGATACCCTTCTATCTACAAAGAAATCATGTTTAGAGATAAGAAAACTCCATGCAGAGGATTTTTCTTCTATAGAACTTCAATCTGCGATGCAGTGTATAAAAGAAGAAAAATATAAATGGAATATGGGTTTGTATTATATCTTCATCCCTTATTAACCAAGTGAACAAAATCAGTGTATCTCTCCCAACATTGCCACACATCAATTTCCTCATCTGCAAAATAAGGGAAATAAAAGAAAGCCTACTTCATAAGTAGCAAAGATAATTGGTGAGATCGTGTATCTGAGTGTTCTCCCACAATTAATTTTTCAATGTTTGCAAGTTTTCTTTTTTTTTTTTTTTTAGTATTTTATATATTTATTTGAGAGAGAGAGAGAGACAGAGAAATAGAGAGAGAGCTAGAGAGAGCGTGTTCATGTGCGCGTGCACAAGCAGGGGTTGGGCAGAGAAAGAGGGAGAAGCAGAGACCATGCTGAGCAGGGAGCCCAACACAGGGCTAGATCCCGGGATCCTAAGATCAGGACATGAGCTGAAACCAAGAGTCGGATGCTTAACTGACTGAGCTACCCAGGCACCCCTGTTTGCCAGTTTTCTATTCTCTCAAAGACTCTCTCTATTTTATGGAAAATAGTTCTATTATGAGGGATATTATTTAATAAATATTCAAAAATAGCAAGTTAGGGGCGCCTGGGTGGCTCAGTTAGTTGGGTGAATGCCTTCGGCTCCGGTCGTGGTCCTGGAGTCCCGGGATCGAGTCCCATATCGGGCTCCTGGCTCTGCGGGGAGTCTGCTTCTCCCTCTGACCTTCTCCCCTCTCATGCTCTCAGTCTCTCTCTCTCTCAAATAAATAAATAAAATCTTTAAAAAAATAGCAAGTTAATCATATTTTGTTACATTAGGAAAGGTAGATTTTGTTGTGCTTCAATGACAAGCAAGCCCCAAATCTATTATCTATCTATCTACCTGTCTATCTACTTGTCTATCTATCTATCTATCTATCTATCACCTATCATCGATCATCTTTTGTCAAAGATAGTCATTGAATGTTGACATGAAAGAGGCTGTATTCCACACAATCGTTTGGGAACATAGGCTGTGAGAGACACCTCTACCTTGTGGCTGCACATTTGGTAATGTGCTGTCTGCTAACACAGGGAGGCAAGAGAATGGGCAGAGCAGTAGGATCTTATGAGATTTGTGCCTTAGTCTAGAAGGGACATATCATTTCCACTCATGGGCATTGGCTGGAATTGGTCAGTATCCACCTAGCAGCAGAAGCGTGGGAAGTGTGGTTTTCCATTTGCTCAAAAAGAGAGAGGAACCCATATCGGTAACCTTCAAAGATAACTTATGCAGGTGGTTAGAGTCTCAGTGGTGGTTTCTGCTAAGCCAGCCTTCAAATCTCCTTTGCTTTGAGAACTAGAGTCATCTTTCTGGAAGATGGTAACAAAGGCAGATTTTGCTGACTCAAATATTCCTCCTTTTTCCTTTCCTCTTTTGATATACATCAGGGATGCTGCAATTCTTGGTTAACAAGGATTTTGTGGCTCACTAAGAAAGATACTCTCCGGTAAAATAGATATGACACGGCGTGGACATTTTTCTTTACTTGTGAAATCAATCTTGAATATTTTAAGGTACCTTGTAAAGGAGGAAACAAAAGTAAACAGAGACAAAACCGAAAACCTCTCCTTACTCCTCTTTGTCCAGCATGAGTGTCAGTGTAGAAACTGCTCTCCGGTGGATACAGGGTTCCAAGAGTCATTGTTCATGCCCCACACCCGGTGCTCCATGCAATACGCGCCCTCCTCAATACCCCCCACCAGGCTCGCCCATCCCCCCACTCCCCTCCCCTCCAAAACCCTATTTGTTTCTCAGAGTCTTTTCATAGTTATTTACAATCATAGATAATTGTAACCTTTCGTTCGTTTTTATGCCCTAGGGAACAATTACTTTTGGGTCCCCAAGACTTTGTTGACACATTTGACACATTTCTCCAGGTCCCAGTACCATTCCCGCCATGAAGCTGATGTGGAAAGATCTCCTTAAAACACTCAGATTTTAGGGGCGCCTGGCTGGCTCAGTGGGTTAAAGCCTCTGCCTTCGGCTTTGGTCATGATCTCAGGGTCCTGGGATCAAGCCCCGCATGGGGCTCTCTGCTCAGCGGGGAGCCTGCTTCCCCCTCTCTGTCTGCCTGCCTCTCTGCCTACTTGTGATCTCTCTCTCTCTGTCAAATAAATAAATAAAACCTTAAAAAAAAAAAAAACCACTCAGATTTTAGTTCCAGAGCAATTCTATTGCTTGCACTACTTACCCCTTCTTCCCCTGGAGTTCTTACTGCGCAAAACGACCTATTAAAACCCAAACTGAGATTCAGGGGCTGCAGATATTGGATTCCCAATCAGAAAAGCCCACTGGGAAGGATCAGAGATTGTGCAGGATCAGATTTCATTTGTTCAAAGGGCCAATAATAGTACCCTTCCTATCTGTTGTGCTCATGTTTAAATGAACTGGTAGATTATATCGTAAAAATAAAAATATGGTTAAGAAAAAAATGGTTAAGTTTTTTTTTTCCGCTCAGGAAAAAAAAAGAATTTGCCCAAGTGTTTTTGCACTTCCCATGCATCAGAATTCATTTACTTAATTTTTAAAATTTACTCCTTATTTGTCTTTCTATAAATTTTGTAAAACAATGTATATTCTATGGTCACGAAATTGTGTTCTATAACTAAATTTAATCTCAACAGAAGTTTAGGTGTTTGAGTGGCTCAGTGGGTTAAAGCCTCTGCCTTCGGCTCAGGTCATGATCTCAGGGTCCTGGAATCAAGCCCCGCATCAGACTCTCTGCTCAGCAGGGAGCCTGCTTCCCCCTCTCTCTCTGCCTGCCTCTCTGCCTCCTTGTGATCTCTCTCTCTCTCAAATAAATAAATAAAATCTTAAAAAAACTCTCAACAGAAGTTTATAATTGAAGACAATCATTTTACCTTGGATTCTATAAATAGGGAAGTTGGTTCATGACTAATCTTGGCTAAGATAAGTCTTACTTAATATGGTGTGCATTTATATTTTAAGATACTGGCTATTTCTAAGTTGTTATAAAGAAGTATATTTCAAATCATTAAATTATTGAAGATGAATGTATGCCATTATCAGGAAGTCACTTTTCAAGTTGTTAATACATTCAATTATTTATTTTTTTAATTAATGCCATACAGTTGAGGAGAATTAGTTTAACTGATTTTAATTGTGCAAAATAGCACGATGACTCGCCCCGGGGAAGTTTGCTTTATAAAACCCATGACGAACACCTTTTTTTTTTTTTTTAAAGATTTTTAAATTTTATTTATGTATTTGAGAGAGAGCGAAAGTGATCACAGAGGGAGAGGGATTGCATAGGCAGAGGTCGAAGCAGACTTGTCGCCCAGTGGAGACCCCGATGTGGGGTTCGATCCCAGGACCCTGAGATCATGACCTAAGCCAAGGACAGACGCTAAACCCACTGAGCCACCCAGGCGCCCCTCCTGGCAAACTCCTTGCAACTGTGACCCTCTGACAATATTCTGGCCCATAGATCCTTAAGTAACAGCTGCTGAATTTCTGAGTTATTTTCTTTAAACTTTTCTTTTTAAAAAGATTGTTTTCTCCTGGGTGCCAGGGCAGCTCAGACAGTTAACTGTCTGCCTCTTAATTTTGGCTCAGGTCATGATCTCAGGCTCCTGGGATCAAAGCCCTGTGTTAGGCTCTACACTCAGGGGGAGTCTGCTTGAGGATTCTCTCTTTCCCTCTTCCTGTGCCCCTTCCTCTGTCCGTGCTCGCTCCCTAAAAAATAAATGAAACTTAAAAAAAGATATGTTTTCTTCTAATCAGGCTTTATTTTTTTTTAAAGATTTTATTTATTTGACAGAGAGAGATCACAAGTAGGCAGAGAGGCAGGCAGAGAGAGGGGGAAGCAGGCTTCCTGCCAAGCAGAGAGCCTGACACGGGGCTCGATCCCAGGACCCTGAGATCATGACCTGAGCCAAAGGCAGCGGCTTTAACCCATTGAGCCACCCAGGTGCCCCTTCTAATCAGTCTTTAAAGGGATAATACTAAACTTTGAGTATATCATGTGTGCTTTATGGGATTATTGAAAAAGATTACCCCCTCTTTGGGTCTTCCCAACCAGCTTCCTCCGCTGTTAAACTTTTTGATTTCATTGTGTTGTTATTTGTTTTTATTTTATGATGTCTAATGTCTTTTAATTTTTTTCCTCTCATAACGTCCCAAACGATTCTTAGTAACAATTACTCTTCCTTATGTAGATATGCAGCTCTTCACTTAGTCCTGGACTTGTAGTTTCCTTAAACGATCACACTTATTGAGAGACCAGTCCATAGAGAGGGCGACAGATACAGATTACATTGGATCAGATGTCTAGTTCATGGGGCATTGCTACTTAAACAGAACCTTGAAGAATGCGCAGACTTTTTATTTTAATTTTTTTATTTTATTTTTTTTAAAGATTTTTATTTATTTATTAGAGAGCGAGAGACTGAGAATGAGAGGGAATAAGGTCAGAGGGAGAAGCAGACCTCCCGCAGAGCCGGGAGTCGGATATGGGACTCGATCCCGGGACTCCAGGATCATGACCTGAGCCGAAGGCAGTTGCTTAACCAACTGAGCCACCCAGACGCCCTGAGCAGACTTTTTAAATAAGGAGTAGAAGGCAAGGGAAATTTCCTGGATTAGGAACCGTTAGAAGCTGAAATTTTTTTTAAAAAAATATTTATTTATTTATTTGAGAGAGAGAGTGAGTAGGGGGAGGGGCAGCGGGAGAGAGAATCCTCAGGCTGACTCCCTGCTGAGCATGAGGCTGAACAGGAGGCTCGAACTTAGTACCCCGAGATCATGACCTGAGCCAAAACCAAGAGCCAGCCCCCAAACCAACTGAACCACTCAGAAATTCCACAGGTTGAATGTATGCCTCCCGATTCATATGTGGAAGTCCTGACCTCCTGTATCACAGTATTAGGGGGTAAGTTTTTGGGGACATAATTGGGTTTAGAAAAGGTTATGAGGGTGAAGCTTCCACAGTGGGATCAGAGCCCTTATAAGAAAAGGAGGTGAGACCAGAGTTTGCTCCCTCTCCTCTGTGTGAGGAGACAGTGAGAAGGCAGGTATCTACAAGCCAGGGGGGGCTCAGTTAGTCAAGTGTCTGCCTTTGGCTAAGGTCTTGACCCAAGGTCCTGGGATCGAGCCCCACGTCGGGCTCTCTGCTCAGCAGGGAGTCTGCTTCCCCATCTCCTCCCTGCTTGTGCTCTCTCTGGATATCTCTGTCACTGTCTGTTTCTCTCTCTCTCTCAACTGAATAAATAAAAATAAAATCTTTACAAGCCAGGGAGAAAGCCCTCAATCAAAAAGCCAAATTTATTAGTGCCTTCATCTTGGACTTGCATCCTCCAGAACTCTGAGAAACAAGTCTCAAATCTGTGGGACTTTGTTCTAGCAGCCCAAACTCGTGAAGATAAGACACTAGCCAGTTCACGTGGTTGTGAATACCTAGGCTGTTAGTAGAATGACAGTTATTTTATTATATCTGGCCCCACGGTAAATGAACTATTTTTAAGAAATAAGCAAACACTAAGTCTCTCAAATCTGTGAAATAACTCCTAGAACTAATAAGTGAATTCAGAGTGATTGCACGATAAATGATTGACAAACAAAAATCGATTGAGGGGTGCCTGGGTGGCTTTAAGGTGCTAGACCCTCAATGAAGTAAGCTACGTCTCCTGAGTGATTTAATCATTTCAGTAACTCTGACAGCCATCCTATTATTTCTGTTTTAAATACGTGGACATGAAGGCAAGATCATCTTGCCGAAGGTCACGTAGAAAATAAATGTCAGAGCCCCATGGTGTGGATTTGCTTTATAACTAAGGAAATCTGATCTTATAGAACACAAATCTTTTTGGGGGGCAATTTAAAATGATACTGGGTTTCTAATTTTGGTTTCTTCCCTTTCATTATTATAGTATGGAAATCAGATTGATTTTGTTTTTTTAAGATTTTATTTATTTATTTGACACAGAGAGAGAAACAGTGAGAGAGGGAACATAAGCAGAGGGAGTGGGAGAGGGAAAAGCAGGCTTCCCACAGTCAGGAAACCCCATGTAGGGCTCGATTCCAGGACCCTGGGATCACGACCCAAGCCAAAGGTAGACATCTTATGGCTAAGCCACCCAGGCATCCCTAGATCGATTTTTGTTTGCCAATCATTTATCGTGCAATCACACTCAATTCACTTATTAGTTCTAGGAGTTGTTTCACAGATTTGAGTGGACTTTAATGTAGACCAGCGTGTCATCTGCAAGTGGGATAGCGTCACGTCTTCCTTTCCAATCATTTATGCCACTTAATCCTTCTTTGTGTTTTATGACATTGGCAAGAACTTCCAGGACTGTGTTGAGTAAGAGTGGTAAAATCACCTTAGCTTGTTCCCAAATTTAAGGTAAAATATTCAGTATTTCAAAACTAAGTATGATGTCATCTGTAAGTTTTTGTAGACGTTGTTATGCAAATGGAATATCTCTTCCACTCTGTGTTGAAGTTCTTATTAGAAGAGTTTATTGGGTTTTGTCAAATGCTTTTCATACACTGATTGATATGATCATGTGTTTTTTTTCTTCTTTAGCCTGTAGACACCCATGATTGCAATGCTTGGTTTTTAAATGGTAACTGGCCATGTATTCCTGGGATAGACCTCACTTGATTATGGTATTTAATTCTTTTCATACACTGCTGGATTGGGTTTGAATATATTTTTTGAGGATCTTTGCCTCTAAGTTCATAAGACATTGGTTTGTAGTTTCTCTCTCTCTTTCTTTATTGTCTTTGTCTGGCTTTATCATTAGGGTAATATTAGTCTCATAAAAAACACTAGGAAGTATTTCCTTTTCTTCTGTTTTCTGGAAGAAGTTTTTATCAATGGTATTAATCTTACTTAAAGATTTTGTACAATTTTCCAGTGAAACCATTTGGGCTTGGGAATCTTTCATGAGAGCTTTTAAATTTTGAATTCAAATACTTTAATGGTTATAGGACTATTTGAATTGTCTATTCTGGATTTTGGTAGTTTGTGGTTTTGAGAAATAGATTCATTTCTTAAGTTCTCCAGTTTATGACCATACTGTAGTTTACAGTGCCCCCTTATTATCCTTTTAATGGCTTCAAGATGTGTAGTCATATCCTGCTTCATTACTGATGTTGAGGATTTGTGTCCTATTTCATCTCTATTGATCTTGTTCATTTATTTTATTTTATTTTTTATTTTATTTTTTGTGTTTCATTGGGTTTCTCTATTGTTTCCTTGTTTTCAGTTTTCTTTATTACTGCTTTTATCTTTATAGTTTTCTTCTTTGTGCTTACTTTGAATTTATTTTGTCCTCATTTTTCTAATTGCTTGAAGAAAGTACTTCAATTATTGACCTGCAAGCATTGTGTGGGGCACGTCTCCTTCTGTACCTTGTTGCAGACACATTTTTCATGTTTTGATAAGTTGTATTTAACTCTATTCAGTTCTATGTGATTTTTATTTCTTTTGAGATTTTTCTTTTTGACTCAGGGTTATGGGGAAATGCATTGTTTAATTTCCAAGTATCTGGGGACTTTTGTTGTGTTTCTGTTGTTGATTTTTAGTTTAATTTTAATATAGTATGGTTTTAATCATTTCATTTACTTTTTTTAAGTTTAAAAACTTCACCAAAAAATCTTGGTGCGTGTTCCATGGACTAAATCTTTATAAGGAGTTCCTAAGAGACCCGCCTTGACATTTGCCCTGAGGGGAGATGTTACCTTTATTATACTGGGCTATACACAAACCTGCTCTCTGGAGGGAGATGCTGTAGCTTCCAAGGTGGTTTGTTGCACAATTGTCCTTGGAAAGGCAATCTTGAAAAAACCCTGAGAGACTCATGGAGGATCATCTCCACCCAAAACTACTTGGTGAAACCTTAGCCCAAAATCTTTTTTTTTTTCCAAAATCTTTTTGAATTCAGATCCAATCTCAACGGATTAAAATTAGTTTACTGATAACTGTCATCTTTACAATATTTTTTACTTATTTACTTATTTTTGTCATCTTTATAATATTGAGCTCTGTTCCTATTCATTCGAGTTTTCCTCCATGCTTTTAAGGGAAATTGGGTGATTTTACCATTAAAATCTCTGCAGAGTTCTTGTTAAATACTTACCTATTAAGTAATTCTTGTTGCTAGTGTTATATGATTTTCCCACATCAATACTTTCAACTGGTTACTGCTGATACACATCAAATTAAATAGTTAGATTATTTATTAGGCTGTTAAACAC
This sequence comes from Nasua narica, assembly GCA_028533885.1. Taxonomy (NCBI): domain Eukaryota; kingdom Metazoa; phylum Chordata; class Mammalia; order Carnivora; family Procyonidae; genus Nasua; species Nasua narica. The sequence goes on from CM052806.1 coordinate 3,669,878, forward strand.
AAGCTATTATCCTAAATTATTATTTTCCCTGGACTGTGGTTCCAATAATTTTAAATTCATTATCAAGGATTTTTGGGTTGCTTTCATAATAATCAAATGGGTATAATGTTGAATCTTTATTGCCAAGATATAAATTATTTGTGTTTTTATGGCACACCATTTAGATAAATCAATTAATGCCACAGTGAAGATTTGAGTCTTTTCTGTTCATGAAATCTGAAACAGATTTCGTGTTTAGGTGCAAGTGTAATTTTTGGTTTTGAGTTAGATTAATAATCTCCCTGGGAAGGACTGTAGGTCCCGTGGGATGGGATGAATGAAAGTATGAGTCCTTTTGCCTCAATCACCCCCATCAGGATTCCATCCTGAAAGCAAGGTTCTCCATTAGCTTCTGGCCCTTTAGAGCTGGACACTGGTCTTACGGGAAGAGATCAGGGTGAGGGAAGGGCTCCCTCTAACGCTGGGCCCCCTGACTTTTGCCCATTGTGGATTCTTACCCTGCTGAGCAAGTCCTTTTCTTCTGAGCAAGTGGAGCTTAATCTTTGTAAAACTTAAATCCACTACTTATTGGGGATTAAATGGAACCAACAAATTTTGGAATTTTGGACCTTTGGTTTGTACTTGGTGGCAACATTTCCAGCCCTGTAGGGAGTGACTGATGTCAGCGTCTCTGGGCTCGTTGGCTTCCTCCAATTCCGATATCCCAAAGGGTGGGCACACCTAGGAGGGGCAGGTCTGCAGTTTATAAGGGAGCATGTTTTCCGACACATTTGTAGTTATAAATCTCAGACAGGAGGTATAGCCAAGAGGCATGTTGGGTACTTTGCATCCCAAACAGACTTTGCCAATTACTCTGCTCTCAATGATGGCCACAGATAGACATCGATTTATGGCATCAGTGATAATGGGTGTGGACATGCATTCATTGGCTTCATGTTGCTTTACTGATAATCCTTGTGCTATGCTAGCAGGATGCTCAGAGATCTACCGGAAAACACGGAACTCCCGCAGCCCCCTTCAAGTTGACACATGTCTAGTAAAGGTGTGGGGACAAGTGTGACACTGGGCTGTGTCATTTTACCCTGTAAAATGTGTGGCAATTCCAGGAAGACTCCTCTTCCCTGGTGAAGGGCTGGCGGGGAAAGACTTTATGAGAATTTTAATCGCGTCCTCACACTAAAACTTTTTATTAGTCTTCCACTAAGCAATAAATAAAAGAATATAAATCTGTGAGAAATTTAGGGTGATGTCCTCTAGAGAATTCTTTTTTCTTTTTTAAAGTTATTTTGAGTATTCCCACCAACAGTGGAAGAGGGTTCCCCTTTCTCCACATCCTCTCCAGCATTTGTTGTTTACTGTCTTGTTGATTTTGGCCATTCTAACTGGTATAAGGTGGTATCTCAGTGTGGTTTTGATTTGAATCTCTCTGATGGCTAAAGATGATGAACATTTTTTCATGTGTCTGTTAGCCATTTGTATGTCTTCTTTGGAGAAGTGTCTGTTTATGTCTTCTGCCCATTTTTTGACGTGATTATCTGTTTTGTGAGTGTTGAGTTTGAGGAGTTCTTTATAGATCTTAGATATCAGACCTTTGTCTGTAGTGTCATTTGCGAATATCTTCTCCCATTCTGTGGGTTGCCTGTTTGTTTTGTGGACTGTTTCCTTTGCTGTGCAGAAGCTTTTTATCTTGATGAAGTCCCAAAAGTTCATTTTCGCTTGTGTTTCC
>CM052806.1:3672103-3703317 GCA_028533885.1 Nasua narica
CCCCTTGGAAAACAGTATGGAGATCCCTCAAGAAATTAAATATACAGCTACCCTATGACCCTGCAATTGCATTACTCGGTGTTTACCCCAAAGAAGCAGATGCAGTACAAAGAAGGGCCACAAGTACCCCAATGTTCATAGCCACAATGGCCACAATAGCCAAACTGTGGAAAGAACCAAAATGCCCTTCAACAGATGAGTGGATAAGGAAGACGTGGTACATCTATACAATGGAATATTATGCCTCCATCAGAAAGGATGAATATCCAACTTTTGTATCAACATGGACAGGACTAGAAGAGATTATGCGGAGTGAAATAAGTCAAGCAGAGAGGGTCAATTATCTTATGGTCTCACTTACGTGTGGAGTATAAAGAAAACCATGGAGGGCATTGTGAGAAGGAAGGGAAGGGTGAATGGGGGGAAATAGGAGGGGGTGATGAACCAGGAGAGACTGTGGACTCTGAGCAACAAACTGAGGGTTTTGGAGGGGCGGGGGTGGGGGGTGGCCGAGCCTGGTGATGGGTATTGAGAAGGGCACGTATTGCATGGAGCACTGGGTGTGGAGCATGAACAATCAATCTTGTAACACTGAAAAATGAAAATAAACATATTTGGGGAGGAAAAAAAGTTATTTTGAGTAATAATGAATCCTTTATTGTTGATTGAATTTGCAAAAATAAATTGCTTAGAAAAAAGTGAGAAAAGTTATCAGGTAAGGCAGAGGATAGATGTTTTCCAATCAAAAAAATATATATTTAAAAACAGAAAACATGGGGACATTTTTGAAATAGTTCTAAATGATGAGGAACAAATCAAGAAGTTATGTGACCCAAACTCTTGCAGCATAATGACTGTGAACACTTACAGAAAAAAATCGAATATATTAATGATGCCAACACTTGGAAAGGTTTGGCTGTACCAAAGAATCCAAATTAGTTAAGGTAGGAAAGTTACAATAGATTAACCACCGAGAAAAGTAGAATCTTTTTTTTTTTTTTTTTTTTCGAGAGTGAGAGACTGAGAATGAGAGGGGAGAAGGTCAGAGGGAGAAGCAGACTTCCCGCAGAGCCGGGAGTCCGATATGGGACTCGATCCCGGGACTCCGGGATCACGACCCGAGCCGAAGGCAGTTGCTTAAGCAACTGAGCCACCCAGGTGCCCAGAAAAGTAGAATCTTAAGTCACAGGAAATTTTACTGTTTTCCTTATACACCAGCCACATGAATGGTCTGTTGAGGTATGATATTCTCTTCCACTTGGGTGGTCAGAGGCCAGGGTCATTTCCTGCTGTGAGCCATCATTCCCCAGTATACCTCATTATCTGCACCCACGAGATGGAAAGGAAAGAGTGTGGAATATTTTCATGAGCCAAATCTAGAAGTAGCATGTGTTCCTTTTGACCCCATTTTATTGGAGAGAACTTGGCCATAAGACCATCCTTATTTGTAGGGAGGGTAGGAAATGTGCATTAGCTGTGGGTCCAACACAGTGAAAACAACAATAACACAACAACCAGAATTGGGTTCCCACAAGAAAATTGAGCCAGGAAGCTAAAACAAATGAGGAGAAAATGAACAGAAGACTCATGTGGGAAAGAATATGCGCAAGTGAAGATCTAAGAACTGGAAGGAGAAATCCAGAAAACAGAAGGATCCTATAAAACCCAGATTAATAATCTTTACTGGGAAGCCCATGATCACCCTTTCATTCTTGAGATACAGAAAGAACTCTTGTTGGAATAAGTTGCAGACTGTTGACTTGGAAATACGTATGCTTCATAGCACTGCCCAAGAGATCCGGATTTCAAAAACTCCCACAAAGAATATCAGTGACAGTGTAGTTCCTTTGGTTCACCTATGGAGTCAGAGTTCTCAACCTCCCCCTAATGATTTGCCAACATCAGGTGTCTTTCTCTTATTATACGAGAAATCTGTCCTGTGGAAGGGCTTTCATGATGTCCCACGGGTCATAGGAAGCCTTCTCACTGCAAGATCTGTCTCCAGTCTGGACCCTTATGCAGCTACAGTGATAAACTTGAAAAATGTTTTCTCCAGTGCTAGGCGACCTGGTCCGGACCTCCAGCCTTCTCCATGAAGCATCAAGGTGAGCTCACCAATAGGAAAGCCTGCCTGCTCTCTAAATCAGCTAAAACTACCTTCTTCTCTTTCCTTTCTTCTCTAATTCTTCATGGAGCTTCTGCTGAACAGAACTTATTGTAACTTCTGCCTGGAATGAGGATCATGCCTTGTGGCATCAAGCATTCAACTCTTGAGTATCCTGGTTTAAAGAAAATAATCATCACCAATAATGTAGGTCACCTCAGGCTATTGCTTTCTACAGAATTACCTATTTATTTTAATTCATTTCTTTAAGCTTATTTAACAGTAAATAATTAAGACCAATGGAAGCATGCTATTTATTTCTAGCCATAATTTTCTCCTATTGTCATATTATTTTAAATGTCCTGTGATATTTTTTGAATGTTTTCTTTTCCCTGTATTGGTCTTAGAGAGCAGAATGGAGAGTCCCCTCAAACAATGAAGCCCAAACAGCCAACTTGTCAGGATTCATCTTGGAATAAAAATCACATTTTTACATGTGAAAATACCTATTTCTCTCCAGTTTGATTCGAAGAACTTGTGTCCAAGCTGTGAGAACAGGGAATCCAATACTACAAAATACATCTTAATTACCACGAACGTGTGTGCATGTTTTTTCTTTTTTTGAGTCACACAGGATAGTTTCTATTGTACTGGATGCAGAATGTTCTAGTTTTGAAGCTAAGGGTAAGGTTAAATGATTGTTTGAAGGATCCTCAGTCTTAGCTAAGACTGTAGATCTGATTATTCTCAGATAAACGCCAAAAGCAAATTGCTGTCAGCTGTGAGGGAGGTCTGCGGGCACACTCTGCAGGGCCTTGTCTTTCAGAAAGATTTTATCTCCGGCACAGTCGAAACCAGTGGAATGAAGGTGAAGCAAATGCAGCAAATGGCCCGACCAGAGAGATAAGGAATTCTTTAGTAAATAATGGGACTGGATGAATCCAACTTCCACAGACAGCTCAGAGGACTTTCATTTTAAGAGTGTCTTCCAAATCAGGGACCCTTTGAAACGAAATTTATGAAGATGCAACTTTTATTTCCATTTAATTAAAGTGATTCTCACCCTCCATTCACATCATTTTCTTCCTAGTGAATATGTTTGTTATGAACACAGATTGGTCTCATTGTGTAATTCATTGATGTATGGATCATTGCGCATTTTTAAATCAATACGCTATGAAGTTCAAATTCTTCGCTTACTGATGCACGCAAGCGTTTTAATACAAAAACAGCTTTAGTAGTCTTCTCCTCATCGTGATTCCAAATGATAAACTAAAAGCCTATCATTTCTAACCATCTGCAGCACTGGGTAAATATCACTTTCATAACATGAACCGCAGCCATTAGAGATCCTTTGTGTAAAAGCATTCAGTGGACTTTTCTTGTTTCTACCAGAAAAAAAAAAGCATAAAATAACGATATGTCCTTCAATTAACTCTACTGCCAAAAGCTGTGGATGTTGGAAGATACAAAGACAAGTTTATTGTTTATTATTTTGGCAGCATTCCATCTATCAGTTGCTAAATAAAGGCTAACACATTAATAAATCAGGTTGGGTACTTGGAGACCATTAATTTAAGCATCATTTTTGAGATAGCTGTAAGAAGAGAAGAAATTCCCTTTGCAAAGCTTTCCAATGACATAGACATGGAGACTCATCCACTGTGGTTGTTTCCCTGAGTTTTACAAGAAGGGGGAATCTTCACCTCTATCTGGAGAGTTGGGTCATAGGAACATGGTTAGCTCTTCAACTTCTAGAAGCCTCAGCTCCCTACCCCTGTGGAAACCCAATAAACTGGATTATAATAGAAATGAAATTTGTGAAAAGGGTTGGACATCTTTGCTTTCAGGAGGCTATGGCTTGGAAAAAGAATACTTACTCTTTCTGGGGCTCATTTTCTGAATTTATACAATATACAATTTGACCCACAAAATCCTAAGTTGCTCTTCTGAGTTTACAATTTGCAGCTCCAAAGGCAATGAAATCAAAACAAAAGGAAACTCAACTTTGATTTTCGCTGGGCTGAAAAAATCCTGAGATATTAGGAATGCGAGAAGGTCACTATGGTTTACAAATTTTAATGAACCCTATTATTCATTGTAGGATGTCAAGAAAGTCAACAGCTGTGGGGCTCATCACGCAGGAGCTCTGGGAAAGAGAGAGACTAAATAACAAATCAGAGGTAAAGAAATGCCCACAAGGGAAAAGGTTGAGTGAGCAATCCTAGAAGTAGCAGAGAACTAAAGCATTGGCAGAAACTAAAAGCAATAATAAAGCTATCCAAAAAATGAGAGGAAAGGAGAGGGGTATGCAGTAAAGCAACAAATGTATTGGCACATTTGTAGGAGTGGGACATATGACCACTTTTTGGATTGTGGCGTGAATGCCCCATTGGTCTTCTTCCATTGTCTATCCTCTGCTACCCAGCTCTGCATGCACTTAAAATTTTTCTAAAATCCATGGTCATGTGGTCAATCATGACTTTACCATTCTTCTCTCTTTCAATAATAAAAACTTTTGACACACCCCCATTAGTGCATCTGATACATTTCTCCCAACACAGCCCATGTGGTGCCTCCATCCTCTGTGTCTGCCATATGCTTTCTCGCCACCAGGGTGGAAGCTGCTGGGCCATGGGTGATTGGCTGTGTTGGGTCCCTGTGCAACCTCACAGGATGTTCTCTCTGGTGGAAACAGGGTTCCTCCCCTTTCATATTAAGCAACACTGTTTTATTCTTCAAGGTCTCCTTCCAACATCACATCCTCCATGGAATGCTTAGTGCCTACCCTGGTTTATCTGATGCCTTCTTCCTCTCTGCTCCCAGGTTACTTCTTATCTTCCACAGTTCGGCATGTACTGTACTGTAACTGTCTGTGTCCTAAACTGTGAAAAATACCTTGTGGTATCTCTTATATTGTTATATCTTTTATTTTATTATGTTTTGCGATAGAACACTTTGCTTTTTAAAAAGTTTTCATTTAAGTTATGTAGTGTAATAGTCATCCCAGGTGTATGATATAGTGACTCCACACTTCCACACATCACCCTGTGCTCATCATGACAGGTGCGCTCCTTCATCCCCATCACCTGTTTCCTCCATCCCCCCTCCTGCCTCCCAAGATGGAACACTTCGAAAAACTGGAAGAGAAAGGTATTTATTTTACTTTAATTTGCATCCTTTTATTTTATTATTTTTTTAAGATTTTATTTATTTATTTGGGAGAGAGAGCATGCAAGAGAGAGCATGAATCGGGGAAGGGGCGCAGGGAGGGGCAGATTCCCCTCTGAGCAGCTGAGCAGGAAGCCCCACTTGGGGCTTGATCCCAGGACCCTGAGATCATGACCCCAGCTGAAGGCAGAGGCTTCACTGACCAAGCCACCCAGGTGCCCCTAATTTACGTGATTTTGTTTTCTGGGTGTATTTGATTTTTTTTTTCTAAGTCCTGTTACCTTGACTTTTGCGGAACATATTACATAAAAATAGATTTTTGAAGTATTTTTATTGATAGATAACTGACATGCAATATCCTATTAGTTCCAAGTGTATATCATAATGCTTCGATATTTTTACACATTACACGATACTCACCGCGATAAGTCTAGTCACCATCTGTTACCATACAAAGTGGTTACAGTATAATTGACTGTTCTCTGTGCTGTACAGTACATCCCCATGATTTATTTATTGTGTAATAAGGAAATATTATATCCTTATAATAAGAGATATGTGATTTAAAGGTTGTTGTGGACACAATTCAAGTTTATGTGTGCATATACAGATATGCTTATCAGCCTGTGTGTGCACACATATTTATATATATGAATTTATTGAAGGCTATCACTGGATGGTACAGAAAAGGCCAATTTGTGTTGGGTTCTGTTTACTCTGTTAAAAATTTACATAAAATATTTGTGTATCCCATGGGCGCTAGTGCTATTTAGGAAAGATAGTCTAATATATTTTCAATCTCCTTTCTACTCTGTATTCTGAATTTTTTCCATTGAGTTGTACCATTGGAAAGCCGTAATTTTGGACCCTGTAAGTTTAACTTCCCATAGAAGAGCCTTTCTGAGCTACACTTTAATGAAATGCCTTCTGGTTTCATGCAGCATGTCTCAAAAATCAGTCCAGTCAAATTGACTTCAGTGTGCTTTATAAAAGATATCATTAAGGACATTATCTTGGTACCTCCCGTGTGAATTTCCATGTGAGACAATTCTAGTGTTTAGTGGCAGAAAGATTTTTGTGCTTTTGATGAGCTACTGTGTTGTTTCATTGCTGAAGTAAGAACTATACTAATTGTCAGGTTTTCCTTTTTGCTTTGATTGAAGGAAAAGTGAAGGCGAATTTGTGACGAAACAGGACAATTCTCTTAACTCTTCGAAATTCAGCATTTTCTTTTTATTCCTTCCCTTTGTCTCAAATCTGCATAGATCACAGCATATTGCATAACTTTTCAAAATAAAATTGTGAAATATTTATTTGTACTTATTTTCATGAAAATGTCAGATGTTTCACTACCAAGAGCTTTATACTTTAGTGACACGCGTCCTGCATTTGCAATGCTTAATTACACTGCCCTAACTATTTCTTTTTTTTTTTTAAGATTTTATTTATTTATTTGACAGAGAGAGAGAGATCACAAGGAGGCAGAGAGGCAGGCAGAGGGAGAGGGGGAAGCAGGCTCCCTGCTGAACAGAGAGCCCGATGCCGGGCTCGATCCCAGGACCCTGAGATCATGACCTGAGCCGAAGGCAGAGGCCTTAACCGACTGAGCCACCCAGGCGCCCCATGCCCTAACCACTCCTTAATCACAGAGATATTACATGCAAAGTATTTCAATCGGAAACACAACATGGTAAAAAATGCTCTCTTGAGAGCTGGAGACACACATAGAGAAATCCAGAAGGAGGCAGAACATGTGTCGGCTTTGAGCGTTGACTGCTGTCCAGCGATGTGAGGAAGAAGAACAAGGATATTTGAGGCTAACGAGCTCATCAGGCGCAGGCTTTGCAGGCAGCCCTTGAGGGAAGACGGAGGAACGGGAAGGTGTGAAAAGGATGCCGACATTGAAAACTTGCCTGGTTCACATATGGTGTCTGCTCGGAGGACTCAGGGAAGTATGCAGCAGTCTTTATTTTAAAGTAGACACAGGGTGGCGCCTGGGTGGCTCAGTGGGTTAAAGCCTCTGCCTTCAGCTCAGGTCATGATCTCAGGGTTCTGGGATCGAGCCCCGCATCCGGCTCTCTGCTCAGCGGGGATCCTGCTTCCCCCCTCCCTGCCTGCCTCTCTGCCTATTTGTGATTTCTCTGTCAAATAAATAAATAAAGTCTTTAAAATAAAATAAAATAAATAAAAAGTAAAGTAGACATAGAATCCAGGCCTGAAGATGGAAACCGGACACCAGGTGACTCTTGCAGGGCGCTGTGTGGGAAAAAGTGGATTCACAGCTTGGCAGGAAAAACCGTGATTTTATCTCTGCAGGCCCCTGGATGTCTCCATTTCACACTGAATGAGATAAGGACGGTGTGATTCCCGGTGCGTGATTTGGAGTCCGACACTTGCCTGGCAGCCCCCTTGGCCGGAATTTCTGCACAGTATTCACCTGTGCAATAGGTGGGCCAGACTAGCTTGCCCACGGGACAGGGAGGCACAATCCCCCCCTTGGTCTTCTGCCCTGCACTCTGCGAAAGCCAAGGTGCTTGCACACTTTCTTGATGGCTCAGCCAGAGGCAGAGCCCGCGCTCTGAGCAAGCGCCCAGGGCTATCTTTTGGAACCTGAACGCCTGCCCACACTCTTTGCATGCACCGAGGAGGCTGGTGAACCCTTTCAAACACCGGAGTTTGTGACGTTCAGAGGTCCAAGCTGCCTCCCACAGCTTCAGTTTTTGGTGGGAGGCATCCCAGGAGGCCAGCTGCGAGGAGTCAGGGGAAAGCAGTTAAAATGAGAGGGGGTGGAGTTTTCTGAGTCCCCAAAACGCTCATGCATATTCATACAATCCTGCCATTGACATGCTTTCCCAAAGAAATGGCATGAGAGTGGAAAGCAGATATCAGTGTGCCACCGGATGTTAACAATGGAATCTTGTCTCTTAACTGCGACTGATGCCAGAAAAGCTAAGAGCCAAGGGTGGGCGGCAGATACTCGCTCGTTTCCGAAATACGGTGTGGGATCTCAGTTCAAAAGTTGCCTTGAAGGTCGTTAGAGAGTAACTGAGAGAGGATTTCCCAGGAGGAGGTCTGTTCATTCCAACCTCTCCCAGAATGACGGGGACTTCTAGGAGCTGAGGGGGCTGGCTGGGGATGTAACAAACACAGACAGGTATCCACAGCCTCCAGGAGGAGAGAGATGGCAGCAGCCCGTGCAGGGGATGGGACCTGAATGTGGGGGGGACTCTCCTCTCCGCGAAGTCTCCAGGTGGGCAGAGGGACGAGAGTCGTCAGACCAAAATATAGGGCTTCCAGCTAAGTTTGGATTTCCTGCCTCCAATGCAAAAATTGGGACGTTTTTAGAGTAAAATGGATTCCTGTATCTGAAATTCAAATTTAACAGGGTTTCCTCTATTTTTATTCGCTCGAAAATGAGAGGGATCCACTGTGGTCAGTTCAACAGGGAGGGCTGAAGGATCACTATAAAGACCTTGGAGAAGGCAGAGCCCGAATGTCAAAGATCAGCTACAGGCCTGGGGGACAAAATCCCGGGTAGTCTGCTGAAGGAGAGGCATGTCTGATGCTAAGGAGGTGCACCAGAGGGGTGTGTTAGGGGATCTCCAAGGATGCTAGAAAGCATCCATGGGATAAAGGGCTTTAAACATCCTCCGGGCTGAGCAAGCCCAGAGCAAATGACAACTTACCCCAACAAGTAAGATCTGCACTTGGCCCTTCTCCTTCCCTATCACGGAGGATCTAGAATGTTCTGGTAGGTGGGAAAGAAGACTTAGAGCAAAAGGAGTAAAGAGAAAAAGCCAATGATGTCCCTTTTCGTCCCCCATGTTCAGGCTGTACCTGACCCAAGGGGGAGAAAAAGGGGGAGAGACGCGGAGTTCTGATAGCAGGAGAGATTTGTCCAAGTAGAGAAAGGAGGCTACCCACAGAGAAGGCAGAAAAGAACACATGTTGTTACAGTAAACCCAGATTACAGATTGTCTGGGAGATGATCCCACAGCAGAGAAGACACGGTTAAAAGTGTGGCATCTGAAAAAAAAAAAAAAAGTGTGGAATCTGTAGGTGAGTCAGGTTGCAGAACCGTCCCTGAAATCATGAAGTCATGAGAAGTTCATGCATTTATTCATTCGCTGGGCGTTTATTGAGCTCCCGCTCTTGGGCATCCAGGCAGCAAGCTGGTGCTGGGGATAAAGTGACGAACATACATAGAGATGGTTATAAAGCAAACAGATAACGGCCATAAAATTTATATGGCAACATAGTTAACCAAGGATTTGGGGCTCTGGGGTTAAGGGAGCCTTGTGTAACACTGCAGCAGAGGCCGTGACCCCTGGTGCTGCCTCTGACATGTGATAAACCACTAGGTAGAAGATGCAGATGTCCTATAGAAGAAAAGAAAAAAATTCTCATTATTTTAAACATCTTTTTCTTATTTTCTACTTATTTCATTTATTGTTTCTGGGATATAATTGGGGAATATCTGGGAATATGTGTATGTGTGCATGTATATATTTTAACACTGTTATACTTCACACAGTGGGGGTATCCACACACATTCTAGTAAGGATGCTCCTTCTATGTCTGGAAGCAAAACGTGAAGGACTGAATGATTTTGATGAGTGAAGACTGACATAACTATTCTGGGGCGCCTGGGTGGCTCAGTGGGTTAAAGCCTCTGCCTTCGGCTCAGGTCATGATCTCAGGGTCCTGGGATCGAGCCTCGCATCGGGCTCTCTGCTCAGCAGGCAGCCTGCTTCCCACCCCCCCTCCCCGCCTGCCTCTCTGCCTACTTGTGATCTCTCTCTCTGTCAAATAAATAAATAAAATCTTTTTAAAAAATGACTGACATAACTATTGTTATCAAATAACATGGCTATACTTCTCTGTCCCTCCAGAATAAAAGTTCTAATTTCCAGGGGCACCTTGGTGATTCAGTCAGTTGGGAATCTGACTCTCGGTTTTCAGCTCTGGTCGTGATCTTAGGGTCATGAGATCAAGTCCCACATCAGGCTTCCCACTCAGTGGGGAGTCTGCTTTCCCCCTCTCTCTACCTCTGCCCCTCCCCCTGCTCATGCATGCACTTTCTTTCTCATTCTGTCTCTAAAATGAATAAATAAATCCTTAAAAAAAAGGTATAATTTCTCATGTATCTGGGTGGCTCAGTTGGTTGAGCATCCAACGCTTGATTTAGCTCTGGTCTGAGGGGAAGTCCTTGTGGCCACCAGCCAGGAAGGCAGTCATTAGAATGTGATCCTGGAATGGGGTAGCTGGTGGGGTTTTCAGGACTGGGAAGTGCAAGGAAAGCCCCTACTGACCAGCCCAGCAGCACTTGCTAACATTCCACTTCCTGCAGATAATTCTCCATAGTGTACTCTCTTCTCAATGCGCTCTATTAACCATCAAGGGAGTTTTTATAGTTCTTGCTTTTTCTCTGGGGGACATGAAAAACCAGAGAGGCAACCTTCTTTCTTCTCCTTCCCCCTCCTTCCTTCCCTACCTCTTTTCTTTCAACCCTTCCTCCCTTCCTGCCTTCCTTCCTTTTTTCTTTCCTTCCTTCCTTTTTCAACTGAACCCTATCTGAATTCATGTTTGAATACTGGCTTTTTAAATACCAAAAAGACACTTTGGTTGGCAATATATAATGAAATGAGTCTTATGCCTTCATAAAAACATGGGTAGAGGCAGATTAATGATTATCTTAACATCTATTAAAAAATTTCCAGCACAAGACAAATAAAAACGTAGGTAATAAGCCACAACTTGTCTGGAATTTATATTTAATAAAGAGTAATAGAAAGAAATCAATCAGTTATGTGTAAATATTTGGAAATACAAATTCTGTAACAAAGAAAACCACTTCCAAATGCAATTTGGAAACTCAAGAAAGAGCAACTACAAGGCTTACGAACCATTGAAACCGAGGTGGTAGATCTCAGGAAGTGACCTGAAGATTGACAGAGGTTGAAATGCAAAAACTCTGGAAATCTCATTTATTGAACAATAAACGTTGGTGAAATAATTGATGAGACATTTATTTTACCTACTGCTAATGGTCAAAGTAATAAAGGTCAATGCTTGCAAAATGATTGATTTTGTTCCTCTTTCAAATACCATAGGAAGTTATAGAGTTACAGGCATCACCAAAAATGAAAAGCAACAATTTTTATTATAAATGTAGCAAGGTCGATATGCCCTAATAAAACAAATGATAAATTGAATGAGTGAATGCACTGAATCTTTTGTTTTTTAAAACAACTAACAAAAAATAAAACAGTATATGAAGACATTTAGTGAAAAACGAATCATGCAACTAAAGAAGAGTATTCTAAATTTATTGACTCATGGCAGAAGTAAAGTGGGAGTGAGGTAGGAGGTTGCAAAGAGATGTTCCCAAAGTTGCAGTTACCCAAATGGGTTAATTTGTCTCATATACTTAAGCTACTCCACTTAGGATAAAACTCAGGGATATGGTACACTACAGAACTTTGCTAATCTATAAGCATCTACTAATAAGGTATATTTGATAACATTTCTAAAATCACCAGGGGACACTTCTTGATTGACTCTTTGCATCACTTTCTGAAAAGAAACACAGTATTGATAAACAAATAGCTCATGCTTTCTTCATAGAAACAGTCTCACTCAATATGAGTCGCAGGTAAACTTCAAGTTCACCATAGGAGTTGGCCTTTGCAAATCGACAGTTTCTAGCATATCTTGCCAGAAAGTTTGCTCATTGGAACAACCTACGTTGATCCAACATTAGGCATAAGGCAACATTCCATGAATACAATAATTCTGGTAATTACAAAATCAACCTAAGAGGGTGAAAAAAAATTGGTCGTATGAATTTAATTCTCTCTATTGTCAGAGCAAGCTACTTAATGATTTTCTGAGCTAATATATTTTGAACTTTATAAAGAGGACATTGTATGTAAATATCATAGTATTTTTTTCTGAGCAAATAAAGTAAAACTGAATATAAAAACTTTTTCCTTCCATGATTTTGTAGACTTTCCTAACTAATTTGATCCTGCACACTGATTTTAGAGAGTTCTTTAGTTGAGTTATTGGCACTAAACTCTACTGAGAATCATGTATACAGATTCAATTAGTATTTTTTTCCTCTTCTGCCAGAAAATCTGGATACGTACTTCTTATTTTGCAGAAAAAAGTACTCAGAATATGGAATTTCCACTTCTGTTTGATATCAAAATATCTTACCAAGGTCGAATCTTTCTTTCTTCTTGAATCTTCTAGCTGAGGAACTTATTTTTAGACATGCATTTTCATTGTTCATTTCAGTAATTATAACTACTGCTTTGCTGGTTTATAATATATTTAGTTCTATTAATACCATTTTATTAATACCATTGTTTGGTTTTTACTGTATTTATCTCCAGTTACATTTTTTGGCAAGCTATTTTAATGTTGCATGTTGGTGCTCTCTAATTTAGTTCATAAATTTAATGCAATTCCAGTACAAATACTAGTAAGCATTGTATAAAACTATACTGATAAAAAAAATCAAAAGCTAAAAACCATTAGAAAAAAGAAAGCTATAAGAAAGTACTTATCTTACTAGATATTTAAAGTTAGTATAACATTCTTTAGTTAGGAGAATACAGTACTGACATACTAATAGATGTGTGGGTAGAATAGAAAATCCAGAAGTAGACCCACATACATATGGAAATTTAGTACATGATAAAAACGGCACCTTGAGTCATTAGCACAGCATGAACTTTTAAATAAATGGTGTTGGTACAAGTAGTGGTCCCTTTGGGTAAAAATAAAATAAAATAAAATAAAATAAAATAAAATAAAATAAAATCCAAAACATGAACAAGAATACAAGAATATACTCTACATCAATATTTCTCAACAAGGTCAATTTAGGCCGATTTGGCAATGTCTGGAGACATTTTTGGTCGTAATAACTGGAAGATAGGGTCTACTGGATAAAGGCCAGGGATACTGATAAAATCCTACAACACACCCCAAACCCCTAAAACCATAATTATTCTACTAAATATTTTAATAATGCGAAAGTTGAGAAATTCTGCTCTAAATGGACCAGAGATCCATTAAAATATACAATAAAAATACAGTAAGAAATCATGAAGCTGTACTCATCAATACCCTGTTTGAAGAGGAAATACTTTTAATTTGAATAAATTGTGGTGCATCTGTCAATGAAATGCATTGTAGATATAATAAGGATTGAGGAATATCTCTATGAACCCAAATGTAGCCCATCTATTTAACAGCGTGTGAAGTGACAAAAGCAACCTATATATATGGGAGAGAAGCAGGGACAGAGACAGACGGAGGGAGAGAGAGAAGTATGTATGCTAACATCTTTATAACAAAGAAGGGAAAAAATAAAATGTAAAAAGTATGCTTATCTTTACAAATAGAAACACAAGAAGGGTAAACTAGAAACTGGAGATTGTTTACCTACAGGTGCTAAGAGGGAACACGGGAAAGAGAGAGAGTATATTTCTCTGGATATAACTTTCTGTAGATTTTGACATTTGGAACTTCATTAATACTGCAGACATACAAAGCAAAACAGCAACAAAACCTGCACGAATAGCAATGGAAATGAAACAACAATGAGAAAAAATAGCACCAAAGTAGAATCCAAGCAGACGTGAATGAAAGAAAGTAGCCTGAGTAATTTCAGAACAACTTAGGTTCCCTCTGGCTAATGAGAAAAGAACTGTTCTTCTCTTTTGAACTATTCTGTATAGTTTGCTTTTCAGAGCAGGTTTGTTTTTCAAAGTGGTATGGATTACCAATTTTGAAACTACTATTATGTAATACAGGACGGAGCAAATGATTGAATTATGGAGAATTTTTCACTGTCAGAAATACATGGGAAGGGGAAAGACTAGAAGGAATTGCATGATGTTTGGTTGGGATTGGCTGGTCCATGCGGAATTGACATTGGACCCGGGGTGACTGGCGGATAGATTTATGAGTATATGGATTTATAAGTGAATGTGCGCATGTAAGTGAGTGTGTGCATTTTCACCTGCTCTACCTGCTAAAAAGCCATGGAAACAAGTCTAGGAGCCTGAGCTGTCTCTGAGCAGCAGGATGAGTATCTGTAAGGCCTTGGTGAGGCCTTACATTGCTGAGACACTCTGCAGAGATCTCCAGAACTGAGCTCTACCTAAGGAGTAAGGCTGCCAATGGAGTCCCCAATTTGTTAGGTCACCTGGACCAGGATATGAAACAAATGTCAGTGGCCATCATGCCAGGAGGACAAAAGAAAGGACATCCCCCTTTCTTTTCCAGACTGCATGAGTTTTGGAGTATAACCCATTGAAGAGGATGAAGGTACCCCAGTTGACTAGTCTTGATTTTCTTGAACCTAGGGTAAACTAAAGCCAGGTTTAATTAGATTTAGGGAAGGCATGAAATAAGGCAGCCCAACAGTGATGACTAGAACCACAATTTGGTTTCTAGAAAATATGTCTCAATAAAAGAAACTTCGATCTCTTGGAGAAACGATTTCATTGCTGGACATCCTATCACCAGAAAGTAAGGATGTGCACAAAACACGATAGAGTCATGTTAAGGTGAAGAACAATTCGCAATGATGGTGTTCACTCCAGATTAGGAAAATTTGATCATCCAAATAACGAATGAGAGTAATGACCTATAGCCCACTGAAGAGACGGAGAAAAGATGATGACAAAGTAACTAGGACAGAATGCTGACATGGTGAATTTTAAATGGCAATTGGGAGTTCTGCATACTATTTTTGAAATTTTCCTTAAGTTCAAAAATACTACAAAAGTGTCCCACAAGCCAAAATGGAGGGCAGAAAAAGTATGTACATGCTGTGGGAGTCATTTTAACCATCCTGGAAATTAGCTCCCCTTCTGGAGGGCTTACCTCCAATGCTTATTATGGCAGGATGCCTACAAACACCCCACGATGGAGGGCTTTCTGGGGGAGTCCTCCTGCTACTCAAGGACAGGCATGAAGCTTAACGTTTGCAGTAGAAAACACACACACACACACACACAAAATACTGGCATCCTCTAGTTCTGGGTGGGATAAAGTAAGAATGCTTCACACTTTCTCTTCCACCAAATACAACAACAAAATCTGGAAAGAATACCCGAGAAACTATCTAAAGACTGATAAATAGATAGAAGCAGACAGACTGGGGAAGAACATCAGACTATGAAGTCACCAAATTGGGATGAATTTACCATTTTTTTTCCTCTCTGGCATCTCCCACCTGAACTCAACATGCCTAGAAACCCAGAAGTGAGCACTAGGACACAGAAAAAGTTGCAGAAGAACCCCAGTTCTGGCTCAGGACTGAAAAACTTAACACCCAGAGGAAGAGCAGAAAATCAATAAAATCAAAGCTGGTTCTTTGAAACAATCAATAAAATCGATCTTTTAGCAAGCCAGACAAATTAAAATAAAAGGGAAGACACAAATTGCTAATATCAAGAATGAAAGAGGGGACTATCACTATATACCTAATGGGCATTAAAAGGATCATAAAGGAATACTGTGAATACCTCTACATGTATGTATCTGACAACTTTGATGAAATGAACCAATTCCTCAAAACCCACAAACTACCAAATTCATTCATGTCACCTGAGATAAAGCAGTTCCCTTGAATTTAACTATTAAATAAGTTAAATTTGTAGTTCAAAACCTTCTGAACAAGAATTCACCACGTTCACATAGGTTTCTTGGTAGATTCTATCAAACAAAGAAATAACACTGGTCCTACACAATCCCTTCTGGAAAGAAAAAGAACATACCTGATCCGTTTCATGAGGTCAGTATCTGTATTTACGACACAAATGTGCACAAAGAAATTACAAAAAAAGAGAAAATACAGCCCCATATCCCTCATGAACAATCATGCAATGATCCTCAACAAAATATCTGCTGGGTGCATTGAGTATTATATAAAAAGGATGCATTGAGCATTACTGAGTGATGTCTACCCTAAGTCGTTATGCAGAAAGCAGCCAATGAAATAAATCCACAATATAAATACTCTAATAGAGAAAAACTACATAGTCACATCAATACATGAAAAAGTATTTGACAAAATACAACATCCATTCATGACAAAAATGTTCAGCAAAGTAGGAGTAGGAGTAGGTCATTCATGCCAGTTTGGCCAACGGAATCTATAAATATCTTACAGCTGGGGATGCCTGGCTGAATCAGGTAGTAGAATATCTGACTCTTTATCTCAGAGTCTTGAGTTCAAGCCCCTCATGTGGCATAGAGTTTACCTAAAATTAAAAAAAAAAAAAAAAGTCTATGGGGCACCTGGGTGGCTTAGTCCATTAAGCACCTGATTCTTGATTTCGTCTCAGGTCATGATCTCAGGGTCATGAGATCAGGCTCCAAGCTCAGTGCAGAGTCTGCTTAAGATTCTCTCCTTCTCCTAATCCCCCTTCAGTCCTGCATGCTATCTCTCTCTAAAATACATACATACGTACGTACATACATACATACATAATTTTTTTTTAAAGCTTACAGCTGACATAGGGAGTGAGGGAGGACCATGTGTGTCTCCCAACATAGGGAGAATGACAAGAATGTTCCTTTTCATCACTCTATTCAACAAAGAATTCTCAGCTAGAGCAGCAAGAAAACAAATACTGATATATATTGGGCGGGGAAAAAGTGTCTCTATTTGTAAATGACATGATAATCTACAGAGACACTGAGGTCACAGGAGAGAGGTTTAACAAATATACTTTTATATACTAGCCATGTACAAATGTAAACAGAATAAAAGAAAGAATATCACTTAATATTTATAAATTTTAAGGTGTAAATAAATATAAAAAGATATGTACAAGATTTATATGACAAAAACTCCAAAAAATTAATGAAGGAAGTCATTGAAGAACAAAAGAAATAGAGAAACTCACTCTGAACTTAGACTGAAAGTCTCAATATAATTTCAGATGCCAATAGTCTCCAAATTGACCCCTAGATTTAATGCAATACCATTCAAAATTCCAGTGGTATTTTTTTTAAATATAAACAAGTTGATTCTAAACTTCATATAAAATGCAAAGGGACTAAAAGGGTTACAATACCTTTGAAAAATAAAAATACATTTGGAATAATCACAAACAACCTGATTTTAAGCTTTGTCCACAAAACCAAAGTATTCAAGTGAGTGCAGCGAAGAGATAGTCATGTGGACTGGTGAGAAAGAATAGAGTCAAAGAATCAACCACAAACACAGCCACTTGCTATTTGAGTAAGTTGCAAAAGCAATTCAGAGGATAAAGGGCAGTTGTTTCAACACATAGTTTTGAAATTTCCATGTTTAAAACTGTAAAGCTTCTGTAATACACCATAGGGCATGAGTTCGAAGCATTGCATGAAAAGCCTGGTCTTTGAAATAAAATAATGATAAATCAGATTTCATCAAAATTAAAGATTTTTTCCCCTGAAAGCCACTGCTAAGAGAACGAAACAACAGGGGCGCCTGGGTGGCTCAGTTGGTTGAGCAACTGCCTTCGGCTCAGGTCACGATCCTGGAGTCCCGGGATCGAGTCCCACATCGGGCTCCCTGCTCTGCGGAGAGCCTGCTTCTCCCTCTGACCTCTCCCCTCTCATGCTCTCTCTCTCTCTCTCTGTCTCAAATAAATAAAAAATAAATCTTTAAAAAAAAATAGAACAAAACAACAAGCTATAGACGAGGATACAATGAGGATACAATATTTGCAAATAACATATGTGATGAAGAACTTGCATCCAGAAAGTATAATTAGGCTGTCCCTATAATGATTCTATTCTAAATAGCAGTGCCCTGCTTATACTAAGCAGGATAAAGCAGCATTATCACTGAAATGGAGAGAATCTCCTCGTGTACCTTTTCTTTCTTTGAATTCTAGGTCACCATGTGGACTTCATCCTTCTCCTTCAAAGCATGTGAGATTCTACTAAAGTACATTCAGGTTTAACATGCAATTTTTAAAATGTATCATCTTGGGTGAAATAAATCAAAGCTAGTAAGGATGCAGAAACACAAGAAACACCTCATGGTCAATCCAGAATCAATTTCTGACAGTTTTTAGAAGGGAGATAGAAGAGAACAATGTTTTTTTTCTTCTTAAAATGTGACATGTAGTCTAATCACTCTAAATCCCCCGTAATTGTTCATTTTTATGAATCTCTTCAAATCTCTAGAAATTTGCCATGAGTTTTTTTTTTTCACTTGCCATTATGTTAAATATAATGAATGACTAACAGGGGACCACGAGTACTCTCACGGTATTTCTATTCCTATTATCTGAGGACTCTTGGGCAAAATGGGAAAGATAGCTTTGCTTATAATGATGAAAACTGTGCTTGGCGAAGCAGAGTACCTCCGACTCCAGCAGGAGAAAAAAGTCGAAGTGGATGTGAGCGAACAGGTGGATGGATGTTCCAAATGACAAGGTAGAGTGTGAGAAGATAAATGGCCCAAGGATGCAGCCATAGTAATGTTTAAAACCATCTAAAAAGCTGCTTTTGGAGAAAAATCACCAGTCTTTGTGATGGCAAGGACATTTCAGGGTTTCTGCCAACCTACTGTACTTCGATGTTGAGATGCCCTTTTTCTAATGCATGAGCTGACCCAAGGTAAATGTTACTATGTTACAGAAAACAAATGACAGAGAACAAACCCACATCCACAAGAAAGACATCTGCTCCTTAGTTCTAATTCTTCTTGACATCTAAAATTTTAATGTATTTGATGGGGTCTTGCTCCATAATGTGTGAATAATAAGAAAAAAAGTTGTATATTCTTGTATCTCAATGTGCGGTGAAAAGTTCATGGTCCTTCTGTTCTAATTTAATTTTCAATGTGCTCTGTTCACTCTAAAACATGCCTTGTTTGTATCATTCTCCTAATTACAAACACATTCTGGTCTGATCTTACAGGGATTTTAACAGAGATCCTTTAACTTTGCTGCCTCCTGACTTGGAAAGCACAGACTGTCTATCCCAGTGCCACTGACGGCGTGCTATCTGGAGATGGCAAATGTTCCGAACTCTGTGGGTCAAGCACATTGACTCAGTGATCAAAAGCATGGTCTTCTAAGGGGATTTCATGAATGCCTTGTCATTCATCTTCCATATGACCTTGGGCAAATTATTAATATGTATATCTCTCATTTCCTTGATCTGTAAAAGGGAGGGATAACAGTACCTGCCTTCCGGGCTCACTGTAAGGATTACATATGTGAGTCACTTAAAAAATGATCAGTACGTATCGAACATTGGGGTACATGCAGTACAAAGAAGGGCCACATGTACCCCAATGTTCATAGCTGCAATGGCCACAATAGCCAAACTGTGGAAAGAACCAAAATGCCCTTCAACAGATGAGTGGATAAGGAAGATGTGGTACATCCATACAATGGAATATTATGTCTCCATCAGAAAGGATGAATATCCAACTTTTATATCAACATGGACAGGACTAGAAGAGATTATGAGGAGTGAAATAAGTCAAGTGGAGAGAGTCAATTATCTTTTGGTCTCACTTATGTGTGGAGTATAAAGAAAACCATGGAGGTCATCGTGAGAAGGAAGGGAAGGGTGAATGGGGGGAAATCAGAGGGGGTGATGAACCAGGAGAGACTGTGGACTCTGAGCAACAAACTGAAGGTTTTGGAGGGGAGGGGGTGGGGGGGATGGGTGAGCCTGGTGGTGGGTATTGAGGAGGGCACGTATTGCATGGAGCACTGGGTGTGGTGCATGAACAATCAATCTTGTAACACTGAAAAATGAAAATAAACATATTTGGGGAGAAAAAAAGAATCAGGAAAAAAAATGATTGGTGCGTATCGAGCAGCATACTTAAGTTATATTACCTTAAATTAAATCCCTTTACCCAGTTCATCTCCCTGAGACAGACCCTGAAGTTTTTTCTTACACAGCGCCAGGAAGGAGAAATTACTGACTTGTAGGATTTTCATGGAAACCAACCAACCTCCTACTACTCCTTTCTGTTCTCATTCGGTGAGCACCTTCCCTTCTCTTGGTCAGAGTCCCATTTTTTTTTAAAGGTTTTATTTATTTATTTGACAAAGAGAGAGATCACAAGTAGGCAGAGAGGTAGGCAGAGAGTGGGGAGCAGGCTTCCTGCCAAGCAGAGAGCCCGATGCGGGGCTCGATTTCAGGACCCTGAGATCATGACCTGAGCTGAAGGCAGAGGCTTAACCCACTGAGCCACCCAGGTGCCCCCCATTTTCTTTTATTTGCTTATTTTTCCTATGCATTTTATTTATTTATAATATACTTCTGTGTCTTTTTAGAGTTTCCAAAAGTAATTGAATATCTTCTGGATGTAACTCTTCAAGGTCAAATCCTGTGTGTCTTAAAAGAACATAATAAAATGTGACAAAAGTCAAGGAAAAAAAAAACACCCTCGCATCTTACCTTTATTAAGTGGTTTTATATATGAATGATACTATAAAAGGCACAAACTTGTTTTGTGTTCAGAAAGAAACAGAAGTCTAATATGTGGAGTGTACATATACCTATTGAAGCCAAATAAAAGGAAGGCATTTTTGAAGAGTCAGACATTTCAAAGATGTATTGATCTTGCAGGAACAATTTTCCCAGCATGAGATATACTCAAATATATGTTGGGCAAGCGTGATCTTTTGGTGTGTGTGGAGAGGAGGTGGGGGGCCAGTCGTGGGTTGGGTAATCGGACCATTCATAATTTTTCAGTCTCTTTTTCCGTGAGATTTGAACATCTCAAATACAAATAAACGCATTTTGGAAAATTTACCTACTAAGGTAAATTTGTGGCTAAGCCTTTTGTGGGGCAGAAAAACATCACCTCAATTGAAACAGTTATCTACTTTTAAAAATCCATTCTTCAAAGTCAGCTTTTGGCTTTCAGCTTCCTTCCTGAGGTTGGACTTTGAACTATACCTGTCCCTTTTAAGTGTCACATTCAGCCAAGACCTGTCCCTCCTCTGTTCTCCCAAGGAAGAATGTGTCATCAGAATCGCACCAAAGGGCACAGTTCTGCTTTCATTTGTATGCAATCATTGTCTTTTCTATGTACGTAATTGAAAGAAGTTGCTAGTTATTGATGAACTTAAAGAGAAGACTGAGATTATTTTGAATTGCAGTGGTCCGAAGACCGAGGGGAAGGCAGACATAATTAACTCACATCCCTGCATGCCTCACACGGGGTAACCTGCACATCTGCTTGCCCCTGTGTGGGAAACCCCAGTGTGACAGTCTGAATCACACCTGTCGCTCTTGGGAGAACGTCTCAAGTCAGCTGCTTTCTTCTGTGGGAGTCATTGGGCCCGAATAAAGTAGAATTAAAGTCTGGCTCCGTGGTAAGAGACCGTACTGCTGAGACTTTCGCGTGTCTCCTTGAGTCTCTTACCCTCTGTGTGCCCCACGCGTGGTCAGGGATGGAAAGCAAAATCGAGTGTGATAAACTCAAAACGCAGAATCTGCGTTCATTATTAGTTTCAAATTTTGAGAGATGCCAGGAGACTTTTCCAAAAAAGACAAATAAAGGAGAGGATAGCTGTGGATTTGTTCTTGACCAAATGGGGGCTTCCTCACCGGGCCAGGAAGGCAGGAGGAAAGAGTCACCGCAGGATAGATAATCGAGCAAACGGGTTTCCCCTCTGAGGACTGACCCCTCTGAGAGAAGGGATTTAGGAGGAAGACAGAGAAGGCAGCTCTCATGGGCTCAGGATGACTAGCCTGACGGCTGCAGGTGTGTGAGGGGCGCTCCCATGCCTTCCAAGATATGAGGGTGAGTGGTGCTAAATCGTGATGAAAAGCTAAGTATAGCCAGTCACTGTCCTGGAAAACAATCCAGGATCACGATCACAAGGTAGTCATCCTTATACGTCCAGCTCCCATCTCTTTTCTGAGGCACAGCCCCACGTTTCAAACTTTAATTCCAAAGCTCCACCTCGATGCCCCAAGAAAGCCTCAATTTTCCCACGGCCAAATCGTGGGAGTTTTCCCAGCGCCAAATGGGTCCTCAGCACCCTTCCCACGCTGCAACCGTCACACAAAAACTCCTCTCTCTTTTTAATCGTCTCTGAATCCGTCCAACCCCTTAACCCAGGCAGGAATCTTGAACGTTGTGTTCTGGTCCTTCTTTATGAAGGATTCTCAAAGACTCTACCCAGAGGGACACAGCCAAGTCCCTATTTCCCCCACCACAACTGCCGCTAGAACCCCACCGTGTGTGTTCTGGGGCTTCTGAAGGGGAGTAAGGAGGGAGTCTCTAAACATACCATGTTATTTCAGCCTCTGTGCTTTGATGAAACGTCCTTTCAGCTTTATTGGTTTTTTTTTTTTTTTTTCTCATCCTTTCGCCTCTCCCCTAATGTTATTGCTTAAAGCGATCTCTATATTCACATGGCATTTCCGGATTGCAACCACAGCTTTATAAGGCATCGTGGGCCCGTCTCTGCGTCTATATGTCTGGAAGCATTTTGGGAGAGAGGCACTGCCTCTTATTCCTATATTAAGTCCTAGCTCCTTGGCGCAGAACTTCAAATGTAATAGAGCTTCCATAAAGGACTAGGCAATTCAATCGACAAATCAATTATTATCATTTAAGCAGCTCTCAGTAAAGATTATATGTCACTGGCTTTGTTGTTGAGCGTAGAATGGAATTTGTAGCTGCACTGAGAGTCACCTCCGTGGCATGTGCGGTGAGTGGGAGAGAAGAGGGGATGCGCCCATTCGGCCAGCGGGAACCCAGAGAGGGCCCCTAGGAGGGAGAGGCTGAGCCGCTTTCCTTTTGCAGCTCAGGGGAGGGAGGAGAGGAGCAAAGTCATTGCTGTTTCTAATTTACCCAGAGGGTGAATGTCAAGGTGCCTGTATGAGAAAAACTCACAGTTCTTATGTGTCTTCCTGCTGTGTGTCTCTACTCTGACCCAGGAGGCTTCACTCTGACGTTTCTGGTCACCAGATGTGTGGAGGTTTTCCCCGCAACGAGCCATTCTCTGGGACAACTTAACTCAGTTCTGACACTCTCTACCTAGGGTAGGGTTAGATCGTACAGGTTAAGTTTCAGTCCCATAACCATCCTCCAGCCCTAGTTCAGATGTCAATCCCAGGGGTACCCACAGTTTCGGTCTGATTTAGCTACAGGTTGGAGGTTGCAGCAACCTCCTCTTCTACTCCATTAACTTGTTAGTGTGGCTCACAGAACTGAGGGAGACACTTGTGTTTGCCAGTTGATTATAGAATACCATAAAGGATACAGATGGATATCCAAGAGATATTGGGTTGAGATCTCACTGGTCCTGAGCTCAGTAGCTCCTATTCCCAGGGATTTGGATTCCTACCACCCTCCTGGTATGAATGCGTCCATCAACACGGAAGCTCTCAGAACCCTGTGGCTTCAGAGTTTTATGGAATCGTCATTCCACAGCCATGACTGACTAAATGATTGGCTATTGGTGATTGAACTCAACCTCTAGCCACTCTCTCCTCCCTGGGGGGTGGGATAGGGAGAGGGGAGAAGCTGGAACTGGGAGTTTCAACCCTCTAATCACTGGGCTTGGTTCCACCGCCAACCAGCCCCCATCCTTAGGAGCTTTCCAGAAGCTACCTCATTAACATAACAAACACACATTAATACACTCCCCAAATCAGAAAATTTCAAGGTTTTTAGGAGTTCTGTGCCAGCAACTGGCTTAAAGACCAAATATATGTTTCTTATTATAAATTACAGTATCATAGCCCCCAAAATGTCTGAATCCACAGAATGGTCAGCATGTTGCTTTTAGGCATGTTTTCTGCGGGATTAATAGTTGGGAAATAGATGACAGTTTCCAGGCTACCTAAAATCACATGATCCGGGCAAACTTTCAGCCTATAAGGAGACTCTCAGATGAGGGCAATACATTGCCAGAGCATTTCATTTCCCAGGGTCAGCAAGCAAGAAAGAGGCAGTTCCTTTACAGTGTAGATTCCTAGCATTTCTGTGCTGCAATGATTTATTATTTAAATGAGACAATCAGCGGGTGTCTGGGTGGCTCAGTGGGTTAAAGCCTCTGCCTTTGGCTCAGGTCATGCTCTGGGGGTCCTGGGATCGAGCCCCACATCGGGCTCTCTGCTCAGCGGGGAGCCCACTTCCCCCTTTCTCTCTGCCTGTCTCTCTGCCTACTTGTGATCTCACTCTGTCCAATAAATAAAATCTTTAAAAAAAAAAGAAATTCGAAGAAGACATTTATGATCTAGTAGTCCCTGCACGTCCCCTCCCCCTTGAGCGCTAGGCATGTAACCACCAGATTCATCCAGCAAAATGCAACTCTTTCTGCCCACTGGTCCTGTCCCAATGCTACTTAAATAAATTTACTGAGTTGCACTGTAAAATGTCTCAAGAATTCTTTCTTGAACATCATGCTCAAAGATCCTGCAACATATCTATTTTTTAAAAAACATTTTTTGTGTGTTTGAAATTGGAGGATAAAATTGTAATCTAGTTTTTAAGACATAAGTGCCTTCTATAATTTTAGGTTGACTAAATTATTTGTAAAAATGAAGAAATTAGAAAGTGATCTCAACTTTTAGTAAAATATGAAATCAACAAACATCAGAATTAAGCACATATCATCCATTAGCGTATCTTCACTTGTGCAGTGGCTTAACCATGAGAACGAACGTTGGCATTGCTTTGTTTTTCTCTGACATTTCCTAATATTTTAATCATACAACAGTTACTTAACTTCTCAGAGTATATTCCCTCAGCAGGATAGTTTGATGATTAAACTAATGAGTGCATATGTAAATAGTATAATCCAGTTCCCGGAAGGATGTTAATAAATGGGATTTCTTTTGTTATTTTCACTTTTCTTCTTTTCATTTCATAAATGAATGGGTGACTTTCTAAGATCCACAGGTTGGGATAGTTAGGACGTTAAAAACAGCTCAGCTTTCTACCATCCTGTAAGAGCTCAGTCTGATGGTGACCAGCAGACTGCGAACAGAACATGGCACAAGAGGTATCGATAGCGTGATGGAAACTCTCTAGGGTAGACCGAAGGGGTAACAGGATGGAGTGGGTAGTACTCACACCCACTCTCATTTTAAAGCAAAAGGTATTTAATTTATGGAGAAGAGAATAAGTGTACCGTAATCTCAGGCACAGGTCCGAATAAGGACTCAGTCACAGAGCACTTGAAGAGGGCAAGCAGCTCGTAGAGGGGAGTCCTAAAACCCAAACAAGGACAAGGAGGGAAAGATAGATATCGGTGTGTGCAGAGACCTGCACACAAAGCCAATGAGAGCAGACCCCAGAACTCAGAACATTTTCTTCGGGGGTCTATTTTGGTAAAAGTCTCCCTCTTACATCTTTTGTTTATTTATTCATTCAGCTTACAATATATATCTTTGTTAGTGATTATTTTCATTTAAAATTATGCACGCATGCTACAGCGGTTTACAATGACTTTTTTGAGGAGCGCACATATTGCATGGAGCACTGGGTGCGGTGCATAATCAGTGAATCTTAGAACACTGAAAAAATAAAA
Organism: Nasua narica; assembly: GCA_028533885.1. Classification (NCBI taxonomy): domain Eukaryota; kingdom Metazoa; phylum Chordata; class Mammalia; order Carnivora; family Procyonidae; genus Nasua; species Nasua narica. The sequence goes on from CM052806.1 coordinate 3,697,928, forward strand.
TGAAATTTTTATAAATGCCATTTTTTAAAAGAATAGTGGAATGAACACTATCTCAATATACTTTTAAATCCATTATGCTTACTAATTGTACAAAATCCTTTTTTTCTTTCAATAGCATTACTATTATTATATCTAGGTACGGTGTGATTGAATATACCTCGTTATATTTTAGTGTCTGTCTTTAACATTTTGTGAGGCAGCAAATTGAAGGTTTGGTTCCAAGTTTGCGTTATCCCATTGATTAAAATTAGTGGCTGTCATATTTGAAGAAGAAACCGCACAATGACATATGCAGCTATAAATGGAAGTCATGCATGGTTGAGTCTGTGCACCATCGAATTTATGCTTTAAGATGAACATTATTATTTATGTTTGCATTTTAATGTCTCTAACTGTTACATATCTTTCTCCTTACTGTTTCTTAATTCAGTAAGATGCAGTACTTCTAAAGACATTTTTGTTGTCATTCACCAACTGTGCAAACATTAAACGAAACGTAGTTAGAAAATTATTATTATTCTTATGTTACTTCAATGCAAACTAATCAAAGTGATTTATTTTTTAATATTTTAACAAAGATGTTAAATCTCATTAACTTTTGCTTTTTCTTAGGAGAATTGACACATGTTGAAAAACTTGTTTCCAAGTTATCGTGAAAATAATAGGATTTTTATAGTTTTCATGGCATTTTTTGGCAACAGGATTACATATGATCAAAACATTTCCAAATAGCAGTTTTCAAAATGCAATTTGTTTCTCACATTTTACATAATTTAGAGATACAGACTAAAAGTAAGGTTTTTTTTAAAGATTTTATTTATTTATTTGACAGAGAGAGATCACAAGCAGGCAGAGAGACAGGCAGAGAGAGAGGGGGAAGCAGGCTCCCTGCTGAGCAGAGAGCCTGATGCGGGGCTTGATCCCAGGACCCTGAGATCATGACCTGAGCCAGAGGCAGAGGCTTTAACGCACTGAACCACCCAGGTGCTCCTAAAAATAAGTTTTTAATTTAAAAGTATCCACTAGGTGTCATGTGATTGGTTGGGTATATATCATAGCAGAAATAGTGAGCTAATTTGGAGAAACAAGGGTTTTATTTTTATTTATTTATGTTAAACATTTTATTTAGTTATTTATTTTAGGGGGGGTGGGAGAGAGAGGAAGCAAGTATGAGCAGGGGGAAGGGCAGAGGGAGAGAATCTCAAGTTGACTCCGTACAGGCTTGGCATCATGGGGCCGGATCTCATGACCATGAGATCATGACCTGAGCTAAAACCAAGAGTCGGATGCTTAGCCGGCTGAGCTACCCAGGTGACCATGGAAAAAGGACAGTTTTATGAAAGAAAAATTATTAACTCATCTTTGCTTACGTTCAATAACTTTTCCAAGTGCCTTGTCATGAAGGAACTTTTGAACCTTTGCATGTTTAAAATAAAAATATTTACATGAACTTCCCCTCATATTACAATATAAAATAAAGATGGTAATATATTTTGAAGACTTGATTTTATTTTATTTTATTCAATTAGTATTTCGTACTCTATTGTGCTCTCTTGGTGCCTTCAAGCTCCTTCACAAAAATACTTTACCTCGTGTGGCATAGTCTTATGCTGTTCACTAAACTAAGCATAAGCTTAACCGCTGTTCACTAAAATGTGTGCCGCTCTACTATTGTGAAGACTGACATGAACTATTCAAGCAGCTATAGCAGTTAATTGTATTTATATGACTGTGTTCGAGTCAACGAACCTGCTCAGAAATGACGTGCCCCACTTCTAGATATCATAGCACCACCGCTAGCTTGTCTACTTAAAACAAAACAAAACAAAACAAAACCAAAACCCAAAAAACCAGAAAATAACCTGTGTTGGTAAGAATAGGGAGAAATTAGAATCCATGTATATTGCTGGCGGGAATGCAAAGTAGTTCAGCCACTGTGGAATAATCCGGTGCTCCCTCCAAAGTTAAACGTAGAGCAACCATGGAACTGAGTGATTCTGCAGCTACATATAAAATCAAAAATAATTGAAAACAGGTGTTCAACAGATAGTTGTGTAGGAATGTTTATAGCAACACCATCCACAATTGCCAAAATATAGAAATAGGGGTGACTGGGTGGCTCAGTGGGTTAGAGCCTCTGCCTTCGGCTCAGGTCATGATCTCAGGGTCCTGGGATCAAGCCCCGCATCAGGCTCTCCGCTCAGCAGGGAGCCTGCTTCCCTCTCTCTCTCTGCTTGCCTCTCTGCCTACTTGTGATCTCTCTCTCTCTCTCTGTCAAATAAATAAATAAAATCTTTAATAAAACATAGAAATAATCCAAATAATCCATCAAGAGATTAATGGATATACAAATTATAGTATGTCTATAAAATGGAATAGTATTCAGCTGTAATGAGTACTGATAGATGTTATAATATGGATGACTTTGGAAACAATGCTGAGTGAAAGAAATCTGACGAAAGGTCACATTTTGTATGGTTTCATTTATGTGAAACACATGATATAGGTAAATCCAAAGAAACAGAAAGCAGATTTTAAGCTTTCCAGGGACTAGGGAGAAAGAGGAATGGGGAAATAACTGCTTGATGAATAGAGGATTTTATTTTGGGATTTTGAAAGTGCTTTGGCATTAAATAGTTGTGTTGGTTGCTTAACATCGTGAATGTATTTACTGCCACTAAGTTGTGAATATGTGAATCCCCCCCCTTAAAAAAACCAAGTCCTATATGTGGAATGTGTATACTCTCTAAGATTTGTTATTATTTTTAAGAGTATAAAATGTTAAAAAAGAGTATAAAATGTTTCTGGTTCTTGGAAATAGATAAAAGTAATCAATGCAGTAACAAAAATAATTTTATTGAGTAGAAATTGTTATTAAGCAAATAACTGCAGGAAAATGTGGAAAATTTGATGTCCTCACAGGTAAGAAAATATGATTACTCTAATCTGAACCCAGTATAGATAGAAAACATAAACATCAAGAACAATCAGGGGGTGTCTGGGTGGCTCAGTGGGTTAAGCCTCTGCCTTCAGCTCAGGTCATGATCCCAGGATTCTGGGATCGAGCCCCACTTCGGGCTCCCTGCTCAGCAGGAAGCCTGCTTCTCCCTCTCCCATTTTCCCTGCTTCTGTTCCTTCTCTCGCTGTGTCTTTCTCTGTGTCAAATAAATAAATAAAATCTTAAAAAAAAAAAGAGCAATCAGACTGAAAACTTAAGAGAGAATTGTGAGCAAATATTAAATCAGTTATGGAAAAAGAAATGCAAGAAAAACTTAAGAGAGAATTGTGAGCAAATATTAAATCAGTTATGGAAAAAGAAATGCAAGAAATCACTAGAGAAAAATCTTAAGTGGTGGGATATGATTCTGTTGCCTTGGCCTCTGTTCTCTCTCCCTTTATTTTCATGTACCTTTCATTGAAATCGCAACATTTGTTTTACTTTTTATTAGTGTATATTCTTTTGTGGGAGAGCCCATGCAAGTAATTGAGTTGTTGAATGTATATTTATGGGAAGGGGTTGAGATATGAAGAAAATCTGAAAGAGTTTGTAATGAACAATTTGGAAGGAAAAGCATCATGATATCAGAGCTGTTTCTTAATTGTTGCTTAATGCAAACAGCTCTATTGGTTCTACCTTAAAGCCCAATGTGTCCCAGGACAGGGATTCAGTCTTTGATGGAGCTGGCACTGCCCATCATTTCAACATAGATCTTCCGTGTTAATGGTGAAGACTGTGAATTCTAAACAACTAAAAACCAACTGGTGAAGAACACAAGGAAAGATGAAATTGCTAATCAAATCTTTTCAGTAAAGGTAGTGGGAAAACATCGAATGTATTGATGGAGGTAGTCCAGAAGGAAGGATAGGTTCCTTAACTGCAGGACCCAGTGCAAGATGAAACTGGGGGGACCCTGCTGCAAAACTTACTAGGGTTTTCAAGTGCATTGAACAACAACATTGACAGAGCATTGAACCTAATGTAGCCCTTCTAAGGGCAGAGTCTCACATGACTGCAAAAGCCCCATGCTAAGAGTCAGAATTTGAGCTAGGTTTTTATTTATTTGCTCATTCATCATTTCACTGATTGGTCTAGAGTGAGAATGATAGTGAAGGAAATGGCTAAGGTTGTGCCCTCACAAAACTTACACAAAAATTCAGGTTGAGGGGCGCCTGGGTGGCCCAGTGGGTTAAAGCCTTTGCTTTCCACTCAGGTCATGATCTCAGGGTCCTGAGATCGAGCCCTGCATCAGGCTCTATGCTCAGTGGGGAGCCTGCTTCCCCCTCTCTCTCTGCCTACCTCTCTGCCTACTTGTGATCTCTCTCCTCTCTGTCAAATAAATAAATAAAATCTTGAAAAAAAGTCAGGTTGATAAAACATATATGTCATATATCAGGTGGCATCAAAAGTTATGAAGAAAATCAAGCAGTGTGAGGGGACAGAAAAAGATGATTTATTTATTTATTTTTTTTGAAATTGTGTGTAAGAATGTTCTCTCTGATAGGTGAGATTTGGGATAGGGAGAGATGACACCAGATGGCTTTCTGTGGGAAGACGAATCCAGCTGGAGGCAAAAGCAGGTTTATCACTTCTGGAATGTGAACTTTTTTTGAGTGTCAGCAACGGCAAGGAGAAAGGGGCAAAAGAAGCCATGTGGAATTTTATATTCCTTTTTTAGTTTTCCTTTTTTAATAAAAATTATTTATATTTAAGGTATACATCATCATGTTTTTGTAGACATATACAGAGTAAAATCGTTATGTGGTCCAAGCGATTAAGATATCCATCCCTTCCCATAGTTACCTTCCCCTGCTTTTTTTGGAGACACGAGCCCCTGCGACTGCTTTTAGCAAATTTCCCGTATAAAACACAGTATTCCTAACCATAGTCACAAAGTGTACATGAGGCCTGCAGAACGTACTCCTCCCACTTCCCTGGAGCTTTGAACCCTTTGATCCATATCTTCCCATTTTCCCCTCTCACCATCCCTGGTGACCAATGTTCTATCTCTGCTTCTGTGACTTTGACATTTCTTCCACATGTCAGTGGGGTCATGAAGTATTTTTCTTTCTGTCTGGTTTATTTTGCTTAGCATCATGTCCTCCAGGTTCATCCATGTTGTTGCAAATGTCAGGATCTCATTTTTTAAGGCTAATAACACCATTGTATGCACACGCCATATTTTCTTTGTCTACTCATCCGTCCGTGGACACTGTGGTTGTTTCCAAGTCATAGCCGTGGGGAATAATACTGCAGTGAAACTCAACAGGAGTTGCTGATTGTTTGGATGTGGGGTATAAAGTATATCAGGCAGTCTGAGGTATTAGGTGGCATTGGAAACTGTTAGAATGGAATTATCTTTTATAGAAATGGTCTTCGTGGTCTTCCAAAG
>CM052806.1:3703817-3763384 GCA_028533885.1 Nasua narica
GGGTTCTGTTCTGCAAAAAAGCAGTAGATCCTATCTAAAAGAAAGGGATCTGATACGTGGAAAGAGATCTCCAGTTCATTTGATTTATATTCTGTAATTTTAAATGGGCATATTCAGGCATCGAAGCTTAAATACATATCTTTGGTTTACCTGACAATGATGTGACACTGGGGTCACTTCATATGTTTGTTCAACTGTTTTTTTATATAAGACCATTGAAATAGTTTCTAGTTATCTACTAGATATTTGAGTTAATTAGTCTGCCTTGGATAAATTTCATCAAACTAGTCCAAGTAGCGATAGTATTTTTTCCAGTTTACTGAGATGGAACTGACACGTAACAGTGTATTACTTTTAGGCATGCAACATAATGATTTGATACATGTGTATATTGTGAAATAATCACCACAGTAAGTTTAGCGAACATCTATCACTGGACATTATAAACTACTTTCTCGCCATGAAAACTTTTAAGATCTACTCTCTCAGAAACTTTTAAATGTGTAGTAGAGTATTGTTAACTAAAATTACCATGCTGTGCATTACATCCCTAGAATTTATTTATCTTATAACTGGAAGTTTGTACTTTTTGGCCACCTTCACCCATCTTGCCCATCTCTTACCCTCTGCCTCTGGCAAATATATAAGTATATATTATAAATATATGTTAAATAAAATATTTTATATAGGGATGCCTGGGTGACTCAGTTGGTTAAATGTTTACCTTCAGCTCAGGTCATGATCCTAGGGTCCTGGGATTGAGCACCACATTGGACTCCCTGCTTAGTGGGGAGCCTGCTTTTCCCTCTGCCTCTGCCACCGCTTGTACTCCCTCTCTTTCTCTCTCTCTGACAAATAAATAAAATCTTTTTTAAAATGATTTATATAAGTAAAATGTTATATATATATATAAATAAGGTACAGATTTCTATAGATAGATGATAGATAGATAGATATACATATACACATTTACTTTATCTTTTCTTCCATTGATAGACACTTAGGTTGTTCCTATGTCTTGGATATTATAAATAATGCTACAATAAACATGGGGGTGCATTTATCTTTTTGAGATAGTGACTTTATTTCTTTGGATAAATACCCAGAAGTGGCATAGTCTGGGAAGTTGCCCATGTGTTTGCTCTTAACTGAAGATCAGAAGATACCAGCTCCCTTCAGAAAAGGCTTTGTGGATCTTTGCATTCAGCCCCGTCTGCCATAGTCTGGTTCTTTTCCCCATGCAGAAAGATGAGATGCTGTGGACCAAGGGGTTTTCTTTAGATGCTCCAAGGGAGAGTCACGATAAAGGAAATTCTGGTACTCTGTGACGGGATGCTTCCTACCGGGGGATCGTTATGACATTCATCGTATTCCTTTTATTTATTTATTTTAACATACTCTTTCTCGTTTATTATAAAGGATGCAACTCATGAACAGCCAGATGAAGAGATGCATGGGGCAAAGTACGAGGGCAGTGGGGGGGGAGGGATGTGGGAGCTTCCACACTGTCTCCAAGCTCACCGCCTCCATATGTTCACCAACGCAGAAACTTTCTGAACACTATCCTTCAGGGTTTTTATGGAGATGCCATTACATACCCATGATTGATTAAATCATTAGCCATTGGTGAACCAGTGGCCAATGATTTGGGCCAATGGAGAGGGTCTGTGCTGAATCTCTAGAGGCTGGGATGGGGCCCAAATTTCCAGCCCTCCAACTAGGCTTTTTCTGGCCTCCAGCTCTCATCCTGACCTATTTAAGGACTAGGGCCACCCATCATCTCATGAACACACAAAAAACACTCACTCAGGAGGTCCCATGGGTCTTGGATGCTCTTGTGTCAGGATGCTGCGACACTCCTGTGAAATTCCCTCTCCTTTGTCCTCAATCCCCCTTCCTGTCACTCTTGTTCCTGGGGACTTGGGTCCTCCTACTTATCTGTGGTTGATCCCTCTCTCTTTCTTTCATCCCTTAATCTCTCCCAAGCTTGTCCTCCTTGTGTCTCAATTACCTTTCCTTCTAAGTTCACTACAGCCACTGTCTCCTACCCCAGCAGGCACATTTTGAGGATGGCTGGAATCAGCTCAAGTTCTGCCTCCATGCATAGTTTTAGCATTCCAGTTTCCTGCTTCAAGCTCTTCGCTGCATGTTAAGTATGGCTTGAACTTTTCCCCTTCTTTCAAAAATGTTGTTTCTTCCAAATGCTCATAAGCACTTCTAACCACTTTCAGTGTGTTTTGATTTGCCAGCTGTTTCTTCCTGGCTCTCATCGAAGGCTCCAGCCATCTGCTTGCCAAGTAGAAAAAGGGAACATAAAATTATGCTTTTCCTCTAGTAGTACACAGGCTTTGTCCTCTATTTCTAACCTTGCCCTCGAATCTGGTCACCATGAGATTCAGACTTTGTCTTTACATAGACTCTTCAAAATAGTAGAGGATAATAGCGAATGGTTCCCATAGGGGAAAAAAACACACAAACAAACAAAACACAAAGAAGCCACTCTCTATTGTAACGAGCAGGAGAAGCAAGGAAAAAACAAAAAACAAAAACAAGAAAACCTGAACAGTTACTAGCTGCATGGCAAGAACCAGGAGTGAGAAACGTTCCTCTCAACTCAGAGATTTGGTGCTAATTCCCTCTATCTCCAGGGTTCTGATTTGGGGGATGGGAAAGGATGAGAACAGATGATTTCTAAGCTCTCAGAAGGTTCTAAAGGGACCTTTATGCACCTCAAAAACCTAGACTTAAATCTGAAATTCGCTGAGACTTAATCTTTCTTATTATCACTTACTTCACCTGTGAGAGAGAGAGATGCTAATGTCAAACTTGATATGAGAATTCAGGGAGAAAATATTTGTGTAATATTTGGCTGATGATGGGAGAGATTCTGTTAGGTTGATGGGCTCTGGAAAGAAAAGTTTCTCCACTCAGAAAGAATGTTCAGAGAAGATATTTAATGTTATCGAGTATTCAAGTATACTTAACACAGATTTTTCAGTATTCATGGAATATATGATGTCTTTGACACATTGAGCCCTCTCTTCCATTGACATTCAGAGATGCACTTATCTAGTAGGTCCAAGCCTTCGGCTCAGATACTGGCTATACAGCACGTTGCATCCTGGAGAAGGAGACAAAGCAGCATCTTTTGTTTGAGTGTGGCCCCAAGGCAACCAAGGGCTCTCTATTCTGGACCCTAGAAGGCCCAGAGCTGCCTTGCCCTGGCTGTGCTCTTCCTCAGGGGAGACCTTTAGTTGTGCCAAGGAGACACCTTGTCCCCATCCTTCTAGATAGGACTCTGGGAACCTGAGCTATTGGAATTTCCTTTATAATGGGCCTGGGCTCTCTTCCAGGGCTTGTGTAGTGAGTAAACTATGGTGGGTTAGGAGCAGTCTCATCTAGGGATGTGGATGGAACTTTCCATGAAGGCTACAAACATGTGAATGCAACAACCTCCATGGAACAGGAAAGAGCCAAAGTGGAAAAGAAAGAGATGGGCTTCATGTGGCCTCACTCCATAACTCAAGGTGTTAGGGGTCGGAGGTCATGGTCTAGTCCACTCTCATCTCATGTAGGTCCTCTGCTCTGGCCCCAGATAGTATGAGTGACCAACCCAGTGTCACAACTTTTTTTTTAAATTTTTTATTAACATATAATGTATTATTTACCCCAGGGAACATGTCTGTGAATCATCAGGCTTACACATTTCACAGCATTTGCCATAGCACATACCATCCCCAATGTCCATACAACTTTTTTTTCTACTTTTTCTCCTCATCCTGCTTCTTCTGCTTTAATTCAAGACTATTTTTTTTAGCACAATTTTAGGCTTACAACAATATTGAGGGGAAGGTACCACAGATTTCCCAAGTACCCACTGTCCCCACATATGGATGCCCTTCTGCATTATCAACATCATTAACCAGAAGGGTGCATTTTACCAAGGATGAACCTACATTGACATCCCACCATCACCTAAAGTCCAGTTTACCTCATGGTTCATTATTGGTGTTACAAATTCTATGGGCTTGGACAAAAGTGTAATGACTCTTGGCAATGATCTCGCCATTGCCAAGTTTCGGCAATGATCTTGCCATCATTATAATATCATATAGAGTAGTTTCACTGCCTTAAAAATCCCTGTGCTGTGCCTGTTCATCTCCCCCCTGCTCACCCCCACTCACAGCAACCACTGATCCTTTTACTGATTTCAGTTTTGCCTTTCCTTGAGTATCACATAATTGGAATCATATGTCATATAGCCTTTTCAGATTGACTTCTTTGACTTAGTAATACCCATGTAAGTTTCCTCCATGTCTTTTCATGGCATAATAGTTCATATATCTTTAGCACTGAATAATATTTTATAGACTGTGTGTACTATTGTTTATCCATTCACCTACTGAAGGACATCCTGACTGCTTCCAAATTTTGGCACTTATGAGTGAAGCTACTATCCAAATTAATGTACATACTTTTGTGTGGATATAAGTTTTCAATTCCTTTGCATAAATACCAAGGTGCTTGATTGTTAGATCGCATGGTAAGAGTATGTTTCATTTTGTAAGAAGACACTTAACTGTCTTCAAAAGTGGCTGTACCATTTTGCATTCTCACCAGCAATAAATGAGAGGTCACGTTGCTGCACATCCTCACCAGCATTTGGTGTTATCAGTGTTCCAAATTTTGGCCATTCTAATAGGTATGTCCTGGCATCTCATTGTTGTTTTTAATCTGCATTTCCCTGACGGCCTATGATGTGGAACATCTTTTCATATGTTTATTTGCCATCTGCACATCTTCTCTGGTGAGGTGTCTCTTAAGGAGTTTGGGCCACGGTTGAATAAAGTTGTTTGTTTTAATATTGTTGAGTTTGAAGCATTCTTTATATATTTTGGCTAGCAGTTCTTTATCAGATGTGTCTTTTGCAAATATGTTCTCCCAGTCTGTGGCAGATCTTTTCATTCCCTTGACACTACCTTTTGCAGAGCAGAGGTTTTTAGTTTTAATAAAGCCCAGCTTATCAACTATTTCTTTCATGATTTGTGTCTTTGGTATTGTATCTGAAAAGGCACCACCATACCTAAAGTCATCTAGATTTTATCCTATGGTATCTTCTAGAAGCTTTATAGTTTTTCATTTTACATTTAGATAATATATTTCAAGCCAATTTTTTGAAGGGTGTAAGGTCTGTGTCTAACTGTATTCATTTGTATGTGGCTCTGTACCTATTCCAGAGCATTCGTTGACAAAAATTTATTTGATTTATTGGCGTCTCTGTCTGAGCTCTCTGTTCTGTGCCACTGATTTATTTTTCTAGTCTTTTCTAGTCTTTCCCTAATCCCATATTGTCTTGAGGACTGTGGCTTTCCAGTGAATCGTAAAGTTGGGTATTGTCAGTCCACCAACTTTGTTCTTCTCCTTCAATATTGTGTTGGCTATTCTGGGTTTCTTTTTTTTTAAAGTAAGATTATTTATCTAAAAAATAAACATGATACTTTTCATGCATATTGCAATAAACTTCTATAAAGGTTCACATCAAATTTTTTGCAATGTGATCACCCTTGGGGAGCCGAACTAGGATGGGTGATTTTTCATTTGACACTTTAATAGTCTTTGCTTTTATTATATTTTAAATAGCTTTCTTGAGGTATAATTTACTTACAAAAAAAAAAAAATGGATTCACCTAGTTCCCCCTGAAAGCATCCATCAATAAAACTTAGCTAAGTAATAGTCCCATAGCCCACTTAAATTATTCCAGAAATTTTTAGCAATATCTGGAAATGGGATTCTGGGAGAAATTTACACATAATGGCAGCCAGAAGTGAACAATAATATTTGGAGTATTCATATAAATGAGTCACATTTATAATCCTATGTAAATGAATCCCCAATATACTGGCCACCTCTGTGAATATTTGTGCTTGATTAGAGCAGGGTCTGCTTTGGATGGCACTAACCAGTGATCAGTTATAGTTATGCCTGCGCTCCGTTAATCCAGTCTTCACATCATTCTATTGCATGGAGGAAAGACCCAGCATTCCTAATAAATACAAATTCTTTCATTTCTCTATTATATTCAAAATTTCTCAGTGTCTTCTCTGACACTGAGATGTTCCCTAAACACTAGGTGGAATACTAAGATTCTCCAGTGCTTGTAAGGAGAGGTTTGGCCAACTCCCAGAATGAACATGGCATTTTTTTTTTTTTTTTGAGAAAGTGAGAGAGAGCATACATGCACATGCAAGGGTGGGGAAGGACCGAAAGAGAGGGAGAGAAATCAAGTAGACTCTGTCCTCAGTGTAAAGCCTGACATCGGGCTTGACCTCACAACCCCAACATCATGACTGGAGCTGAAATCAAGAGTCTGACGCTCAACCAACTGAGCTACCCAAGTGCCACATGAATAAGACATCTATGGACGGATAGTCCTCAAGGAAGTGGAGGGCCATCCTCATTGGTGGTCTTGGGGCAGCTCAGTGAGTAGATTACATCTTGCTATGTTTCGTGCACACAGATGTAAAACCTATTGTTCTTTTTCATCATGTTGCTAGAGCTTGTGCAATCCAGGTAGGTTGTCTAAGCCACTTCAGCCTTCCTTCCCATGTGCACAAGCCAGTGTTGCCATGTATGAAGTTCATAACATCAACCCATACACCCTAACCTCTCTTCCAGAGGATTAGATGGAACCATATAATTGAACATTAAAATGAACCAAGAGTAGGAAAAGTAGGTAGACTTCCCTGTAGTGCAGACTTTGCTGGGGTTTGCAATATAGCTCTGAAAGATATACCATCCTTCTTCAGGGAACACAGAGAGGCCACACCCTCTAACCTTATCTTAGCGAAGAGAATGTTTGGATTGGTTTTCTGGATACCGGGGACACACCTACTTCCTGTTGCTAGGATATCAGCATTAGGATAGACTATCAAGAGGTGTTGGGTAGGATTGGTTCAAACACTCAAAACAAGTATGCTCTCTTTAAAGAAGACCTGTGTCTCTGTTTCAAGGGTCCATGATAAGCTCTATATGACAAAGAAGCCTGGAACATAGTAAGATTCGGTGAACACTAGTTTCCTTTCCCCTTAGTTCTTGTCTTCTTTGAACTATGAGAAGGAAGCTGAATTCAGGCTTGTAAAAATACAAATACAAAAGAAGTTTCTACCCAGATTTTCTCCATGCCTCTTATGGACTGATTTATTTATTTCATTGCAATGGAATTATTTTTATTCCAGCCTAACTGTGAACTACAGGAGTTGGAATAATTGCTTTGTCATCAGTAATTCATTTTCATTCTTGGGTACTTAAAGTTTGAGCTAAAGTAGACCAGTTACACACACTGAAACCACGCTTTATAAGGAGATTAATTCCACATATTCTAAAATTCACCAGGCGAAATAATGCACTACTTAATTCTTATAGCTCTTGAATGCCATTTCAGAGGAAAAGAGGAAAATAAATGAGAGAACATTACCCTTGATTTCAAAGACATCTGAAAAGGCGCTGAGTTTGCTGCCTCTTTTAAGCCAGTGAATGGCAGATCCTGCAGGGAAAGGTGAAGGTGCTGGGGAGGCAGGTCTTGCCACAGATTTTGCAGAACTGAAGTCACCCACATTTGTCTTCCAGTACCTCATCTGCTTCTGGGCTAAGGAAGCACCCCCACATGAATCCATCATCTCTAAAAGTTAGTCTGGGCATTGCCAATGTGGCTTTATTTCTGGCTAAAAAGATTAATTGTTTATTTTAATCACTTCAGATAATTATTCCCCATCCTTCTTGACTTATTTTCCTCTTATCAAACCAAATCTTCATAATTTTTGCAGAAACTTGATACTGACAATAAGTTGTATAATGACACCCTGACAATAAGTTCTATTAATGCTTGGAGCATTAATAATCTGACAGCAAAAGACAGGATCAAATTAATACCTGTAATGAGTCAGTTTACTGTGGGTGATTAATAAGGGGGTTGAAACTCAAATATTTAAAACATGACATTTGAAATAGCATCACTTTATTCTTTGAGAAAAATGAGCTGTCATAACTTAATATGTTTATTATTAAGATAATCAGTCAATTATCTAGGTGAACGTTATAAGTTCTCCTGATGAATGGTATGTATCATGATATGCATTGGAAATCAGCATTGATACAGCTGGAAAGCTTATGGCTTTAGGGACTTGGCATTTCTGTAGGGTGGGATTGGCCTGAACTGTGTACAAAGACTTCCAAGGTTGATCTCCTCTATTTTACTATTTTATTTTATTTTTAAAGATTTATTTATTTATTTGAAAGAGAGAGAGTGAGAGAGAGCATGAGAGGGGAGAAGGTCAGAGGGAGAAGCAGACTCCCCGTGGAGCTGGGAGCCCGATGTGGGACTCGATCGCCCGGGCCGAAGGCAGTCACCTAACCAACTGAGCCACCCGGGCGCCCCAGATCTCCTCTATTTTAGAAGTTTTAATTTGAACCTTCCCTGATTCAGCTCCAGGTCTGCTGTGGGGTAGAGTAAGGGTTGGAGGTTGAGGTCTGCATTTTACTACTGACACCATTTAGAATGCTAGGTGCGTGGTGACTATACAAAGAGACTGACTTTGGGTTGCTTTTATTGTTGTTGCTGAAGTCTCTGCAGTCAACACTCCCCTTATTGCCTATATTAAGATGAGCCAACCCTACCACCACTCTCCCCACCAGGAAAGCCACCACTGTGTTCAAATCCCAATCTCCAAAGTGACCCCAGGGTTTAGGACAAGGATAGTAATCACAAGGCAATTTCTCTCCCATTTAAAAGCATAATCTGATTTTCCAGGCTCAACCAACCAGCGTTTTCTGTTTCCTCAAGGAGCAAAGCTCTCCTGTATTTAAAACAACCAAGAACAGATTCAAGCAGAGCAATATTTCATTTACTCCTGAGTGTATTTTTTAGATATCACTTCCCTGCTTACAAATTTAAACACAAAAACAAGGTGTCTTCTAACCATTAAAAAAAAAAAGAAAAGTTGGGAGCAGAATTGTATTCATCGTATAACACGACTGCTTTCATTTTAAAAATTTTGTTAAGATGTATTGACACTCATCTGGTCAATATGGAAGTCATTCATAGACGATGAACTTAAATGAGATAATGCATTTTTTAAAGCACTATGGAAACATTGAAATGTTATATAATGTAAAGTGCTATGATTATAAAGTGAACATGTAAGCACCTAATTTTACCCACAACTATAGCAAGCCTTAGTAATCTGAAGGATATTGATTCTTTTTTGTGAACGGGGAAATCTCGTGGATATATAGACATGAATAGAGAGGGATAAGGTACTGAGCTCATGTGATTATATTCTTCTCTTTTGTTTTCTCTTTTTCTTTTAATCTTATTTTAAATCTATTAATTCATGCATTAATTTATTTTTCTGACAAACATTGCACAAGCACCTACTGTGTCCCTGGTGCTGTGGCTCAAGGGAAATTCTAGGATTTGATCCGATAGCCTTTGGGGACATCTAAGTAGATATGAATGGGGATATTTTGTTTTGGGAAGCTGGGCATCACAGCTTTTCCTATTACTTAAGATGTCTCTACTTATAAAGAATTCCTTGCTGTCCATAACCCTCAGAGCTTTTGAACTCAGTGGTTCAACACCCATTACCAATATTTCCAACATCAGTGCATTTCAATGTAATGGTATCCTCCAGTAACATTAACTTCTACCGACAGTGTGCAGGAGATTAATTTACAATACCATTTTTGTACTAATTGCTAAAAACAAAAAACATGGACGCTATCCTTGCACACTTAAAAATAACTACATTTTTCACTTCAGATATATATCTACATTAAAAAATAAAATGATATTATAATGCTGTTCTTGTTAGTGAGATCTAGTGGGCAATCACATATATTTACCTAAGGTAAAAATTGTGGAAAACAGAGAGTGCAACCCAAGTAAGATCGCATCAGATAAAATCAAATCAACATCAAAGGCAATGCAGAGCAGAACAGAAATTTCAGTAATTCTGATCATGGAAGACAGAGTTTGGCTGAAAATCAGCCTATATTTTAGATCTGATGTGTCAGAATATACAATGGCTTGGAAGAGCTACAGAAAGGATAAGGAGGTAAGTCGAGAATGAAAAGATGATTAAAAACACAGTGAGAGGGAGAAGCAAAAAGCATAGATTCCCTACATTTAAAGATAAACCTGTTAAAAGATGCTATGTTTGAATGATTATGAAAATATTTATAATACGTTGCATATTTGTCAAGTTAAGTGAATGGGTAAATTTTAAGCAACTTCTTTGCTTTCCAGTTCCCTGTACTTAACAAAATGTAAAACAGATTATAAACATTACAACCAAAGCAAAATAGGCAAGATTCAGTAAAGAAACATAAAAACATGAATTAAGGGGGAAGACAGAAATCGATTGCATTATAATAGAGATAGAGTATGCAGATAAACTTTTCAGAGTGGCCTGATCCCCTTGAATGCAGATCCATTTCTTCAGTTCTCTAGTGGAGCAGAAACTATCTCAAGCGTACCAGAGGTCCAACTGGCCTTGATACTCCACTGAGTGATGTGGCCACAGCAGGCAAGGGACCAGGGGCATAGGACTACCTGAACTCTGTTCTTATAGACACTGAAAGATTGATCGATACGACTGCAGATGGTTAAGCTGTGACAGGCCCAAGCAAGTGGCCTGCACTCTTATTGTTGAAAGTATGGTTTTATTTAGATATGATGCTGTTGTTATCCAGTTAGACATGGAACACTGATTGGCCTTTCCCGGTGGTGGAAGATGCAGACAGGTCAAAAGTCTACATTGAATGGTTTTGATAAGAAATCTTATTTTTGACTACTGTTATTTTTTCCCACAGTTCTGGCAGCGATCACTGTTACCAATAGCATCAATGGCACTAGCCTAACTACTTCTGTTGTTAGAAATTTAAAAATGCTGACATCATTGCTGGTGTTATATTCTCAGTATCGTCAATGAGTCAGCTATCACTGTTTTTGCGCACAGCTTGTTCAAGAAGATGCCCAAACAATGTGTTGCTATTTGACCTAAGGGTCTGCTCTTTAACAAAACTATCTTTAGTAACAAAAATAATATTTACAATGCAGTATTTACAGCCTTGGACACACATATGACTATACAACTTGACTTTTGAATGGGCAACCATTTAACATTGAATTCAAAGCCAAGCACATGATGTATATCAGCGAGGACATTCACTTCTATAATTCTATGAACACAGTAGCCACAAATTCTCCTTCCTAGCACCAGTCTTGAATTGAAATTGATTCCCCCAAGGAAAGGATTAAATTCTATTATCTCCAAACCTGTGTCCTGTTGAAAAAGCAGAATGCCAGCTTGGTCAATGGCCCTGAATTCTGTTGAGAAAACCTTTATGAAACTAAGCTAGACAACTCACAGATGTTTGACATCAGTGACATTACCCATATAGGCAAGAATCAGAAACACAGGCAAGATTTTGATGACAAAGACTGATAAAGAGCATCAGCTGTCATCAACTTTAGTTGTCATTATCTTATGTAGCAAGAAATCTGAAAACATTCAGGTCTCGTTGTTTTGGATGACATTCGTCTTTTCCTTAGAATCTCCTATGGAATCATGGCTATTCTGATTGAGAACAATACCTCTCTTCTCTCAAGCTTATGCGCACCTTCCCCACCCACCGGGACTATCAGTCTGATGTGCTCACTTAACTTGTAAAGATAGGTTAGCCAGCGTCAAAATGATTGACAAGTTTGATCTCATAAGCGCCCCTGTTGTGCTCAGAGTAAAGTGAGCTCCAATACTGATGCTCCACCTCCAACAAAATGTCCAAGTAGCTACAAATACTGTCATAGGGAGTAAGATCCCAATGACCAATGATAAAAGCCATTTAAGCAAGGAAAATATTGAAACCATGCTCCAGGAGCCTGATTGGACACATCTGAGGAGAAGCAGAGATTCAAGGTATCTTCCAAGAAGAAAGCTGAACTATAAGCTTCCAACTTGAAGACCACAGTGGAGGATGTCTAAGGTCATGGAAATGTGGCCTCTCCTCTAAAGGTCAACCACTGAGTAGGGAATGCAGACTAAACAAGAGAGACCTGTGAATAAAATACGGTGTGATTGACTCCATTCTATCCTCAAAGAAAGATACAAATCAGAATCAAAGAAAGAGGAAGGTAATTTACAATGGGAGAATCAGGGGGTGAGCTGGTTTGGAAAGAGGAAGGGGCCTGAGGTTTCTCAGTGAGGTAGAAGATGAGGATGAAGGGGAAGAAGAGGAAAGGAAGCCATATGAGAATTATTGTCATAATGGAAGGAGTTTCCCAGGGATTGTGGCAGTGGGTCTGAGTATTATGAATCCTCTTATCTTCGTTCTATTCCCTGATTCTTTGAACTAAGGCCTCAAATAGTATTAGATATTTATAGTTTTCATAAATTTTAAGTAGACCTGAGTTTTAGTCTATGCCATTTTGCATGTTGGTGTTAAATATGTATGCTTACAATAATTGTTTTCTTGACAAAATTGAATTTAGGGTAGAAAATTACATATTTGACAATTTCAACACTAAAACACTAAGTAATAATGAATCTTTGTCAGGGAAATATATGTCCTTGCCCTGAACACAATAATAGTTTTGACCTCTATCTGTTTAGGAACTTCTGGTATGGTAATAATCTCCTTTGTAAATATATGATTCAAGTTATAAGTATTGTAACGTATGATGCATTATACATAAAATCCCAGTGGCTCAAAAGGTTTTATTTTAACATTAGCTTTTTAGAAGAGAGATTAAATGAAAATCTTCTTATTTCTCTATCCGAGAAAGGTTAAACCCATTTACCAAACCCATGTCCATTCACTTAGGCGATTGCTATAAGAACAAAGGAAGGGATATTCAGCTCCGTCATTAGTGATGGGTAAACAATGCTTTCAGTACGATTTAAATCCCTTTCATGTGCTAGCGATGTCTCTGGATGAGGCATCAAGATCACAACCTTTTCAGGCTGTTCTGTAATCCTCAGTCTATCCCACAGTCCACTGAGAGCGAGCGGGTGAAATGCATTTCCAGCCCCTGGCCAGTCATCTTAGTCATGAAGAAACTGGCTTCTGACCACCAACACCGACTCTCTGGATTTTAAAAGTGAAGGATTTGCTCGGGTCTGCAAGTTGATACCGTCCTTGAGATGTCGGCATGGAGAAGCAAAGGCACTGGGCTCTTTAGCCTCCGGTAGAATCTTTGATTCTCCAAAGAGGCAACCTCTTTGGCAGAATCATTCTGTTGGAGCAGCAGGACTGAGTCAACCAGCGGCATCAACCAGGGGCATCCCTACATCACGTACATCACGTCTCACAGGTCCTCGCTGCACAGTTCCCTGGTTTCATGTCATGTTAGCTTCCATTCAAAGCGAGGTCTTTCTGACCTTTTACGATCCTTCGAAAAGCTCACCTGATTAGGCTGGGCTGGATCCAACCAGAACAATCTCCCTTCTGATTAACTCAAAGCCCATTGATGAACATCCTTGACCGCGGGAGCAATGTCCCATCGTAGTCTCTTGCTCCGTCCACAAGGAGAGGTGATTATAGGTGATATGTATACCGGGAGGTGAGAATCTTGAAGATCATCTTAGGATACCGCTAACGGAGGCTGATTATTCTAAAGGTCTCCCTACAGCTCTGCATTTCTGAGATTCTGGGAAAAGCTTAATAGTGCAAAAGATCGGGCAATCTTGCAGCTGAAGCGGGACAGCTCTGCGCTTTTTTCTGTGATGTCTGAAAGTCCGGTACTGACCTTTGCCCAGGATAAGAATGGGCTGGGTTGGCTAGTGAATTTTAATGTGCTGTTTAAAGTTTGAAACTTTCCTGGAAGCACACAAGGTTAGTGTCTCTACATTGTTCAGAAATGTATTGATTGGGGTTTTACACCTGGGCACCCCAGGTTATCCAGACTGGCTTTGCTGTAAGACCAGGGGGATATATATAAGACCTCATTAGAAACTTTTGCCTGGGGTTTCCTGAAGGCAGGATTCCTCATACATCACGGGATGGCTCAAAATCTGCAGGCAAAGTTTGTGGTGCTAACCACCACAGGTTATTTGGACTCAAGAATTTTCTAGAATTTTAAGTGCTAAAACCAGGAAAGTCCCAGGAAAAGCAGACGCATTGGTTAACCTAAGGCGGCTCGTGTGCCTCTGAGAAAGAATCCACAGGAGTGAAGAGGACACTTGTAATTCTCCTGGGCACACTGTGCCTGCTTGAGTTATTTTTCTCTACATCCTTTATCTTTACTTAAGCATTATGAGTTCACCCTTCGAAGCCTCATGAGGACTTTCAATGATCCTACTCTATGTAATAGATGCGGAGTTAGAAGTTTTTAAATGCTCTAAGAAGTAGGCAAAGTGGTGAGTATAAATTGTAAACAGCAGGTCTCATGCCCCTTTGTAGGCTGCTGAGGAAGAATGTCCTTCTCATTCAAGAACACTGTTAATGGATGGAGAGTCATTTCTCTGAGTGTACTTTCTTGAATAGCTGACTTTTGAAACTGTGTTAATGCTTCATATTTTACACACATGCATACACACACACACAGTCAGCAAGGATGGGGACGAAACTCCAACCTGAAACCGAAACAAATGTGCTTAAACTATTTAAGATGAATAGCATTGCCACACTGAGTGGAGAAGCAAGATCTAACTCAAGTAACCTTTGCCCAAAATATATTGACTCTACATCCTCAGGCTTAAACCAAAAATACTAATAACTACTGACTAATTTCCTCCTTTTTATTCTTGCAGAGCTATTGGCTATTTTGAAGTGACTTTTGTACATTCTAGGACTGAGCCAATATGTAAATGTATTACGGGTATTAGGAACCGGGTTGCTCCCTGTCAGAAATGGTGACTATAAATGTGAAATTAATCCCTTGAAATTGCATCGAAGTTGAAGACACTGATAGGAACTCATAGTTTTACATAGATGGATGGGTAAATAGATGCAGATACGATTTTATATAAGGTTAAATATATCTATAGACATATAAACATAGTTATAGATACATAGATTGATAATTGTATATGTATAGAACTACATCTACTTTTACTATAAAGGTATATATATATGTATTGGATATAACTGTATTTATTATAAACTATGTGGTGGTGCATGAACGATTGATCTTGTAACACTGAAAAAATAAAATAAACGTATTTGGGTTTAATAAACTTATGGTTTAAATAAACTTATAACTATGTGTCTAAATATATTATCTATGATCATTTTAGCTCTATTTCCTGAGAAGGACTAGAAGTAGCAATTAGTAAACTTAGTCCCCATAACCCAACCAAAATTTTTTGGGGAAGTGGCTGGTGCCAAAGCTGGTATAGTGGAAATAGAAGATGTACCACATCTCTCTGTGCCAGAAAGGAAGGGAAATGCTTAGGGAATAGATTATTATGACAACACACACACACACACACACACACACACACCCCCCGCAGAGGTAGATTTATAGGACTCCCATTGGATAATTGGATAATTGTGGGACAATTTGCACATCAAAGTAAATAATATGAATTGAATATTACCTATTAGATAGAATAAGATTCTGCGTCCACACTTACATGAGTAAGTGGTGGGAGGCTTTTATTTTTATTCTATTTTTTTTTATTTTATTTTACAGTGGAATTCCAACTGCTATTTATAGAAAGAATGGCAGAATTAGGGAACTAAATCCTGGTAGCCAGTATAGTTCTAACTGTTTTAGGCAAGACACAAGAGCAGGTAGTAAGACTAGTGGGGGAAAGTTTGATTAGTAATAGGATCTGTACCTATTCACAAAGTATCTACACATAGATAATTATTTATCATAAAAATAGTAATTTTTACATTGGAAAAATATGGCAGACACAATTTGATCAAAGGTTTGACATCATCAGTATTGGCATAAATTGACATTCTCTGTCTTCTGATTGGAGGCCATGAGAAGATCATAGCACCACTTCCGGGGTATTTTTGGCAAAAATGAATAAAGTGTGTTCAATGGTAAGGAAATCTCGGACAAATTCAAATTAAGGGATGTTTTAGAAAGTAACTTGTCTAAACCCATCAAAAGCTTAAGGCCACTAAAGATAAAGTAAAATTAAAGAAGTTTTCTAGATTAAAGAAAATGTAAGTATGAGAAGTAACTGCAACTCATAGCCCGGGATTTTCTTTCCTATAAATAAATTATTGGGACAATCATTAAAATTTAAGTAACGAATGTAAATTAATAGTTTTGTATCAATGTTAATTTTCTTATTTTCTAATTATATTGTGAATATGTAGGAAAATGTCCTTATTGTTAGGAAACACACATTGAAGTATTTATGGATTAAGGAACATCATCTCTACAATTTATTCTCAAAAGATGTGTGTAATGCATAATATATATATATATATTCATCTTTCTACTGGAAGATATAAGGCTAAAGCAAATATGGGAAAATGTTACCATTTGAAGAATCTGTATGAAGAGCATACTGGAATTCTTTATACTGGCTTTCTCAAACTTTTAAGTATAAAGTTACGTACAATGAAAAAATTTGCATAGTCACACATATATGTCACTCACATCGCAGTTTATTGTTTGACTTTTAATGTGATTTTTGTCATTTTTTAATTCAGTGAAATTTTTCTTTATACCTTTGGCTGAGTTGTTATTCTTAAAAAAAAGATTTATTTATTGCAGAGATAGAGAACACACGAGTGAAAGGGGCAGAGGAAGAGAGAGAATCTCAAGCAAACTCCTGTGCTGAGCATGAAGCCCAACTCAGGGCTTGATGTCAGAACCCTGAGATAATGTCCAGCCGAGAAGACGAGTTGGATGTTGACCCAACTGAGCCATGCAGGCACCCCTCAGTTATGCTTTTAGAGTAATTTTCAAATTGCTTAGAAATTCGTTCCCACTCAAGATCAGATAAGTAATTTCCCTTTTTTTTTTTTTGGTAGATAACATTTTTCATCAAAATCAGACATCTCACTTGTATGAAACACAATTATTTTATGCACCATTAAGAAATAAAACTATGGTATGCCATTGATTGTAAAATGCAACCCTATTCAAAGATACGAAAATGTTGAAATACACTGATACTAAGATTGATGAAATATAGTAGTTCCTTACTTTCTTCATAAACATTCAACTCTTCAATCTATTTAAAATTTACTTTGGCATATGTTATTAGAAATTAATCTAAGGCTCTTTTGTCATCATATTATATATTTTTCTAGCATTTTCTACTGCCTTTCCATTCACTGAACTCGCTTCTGTCTTTTCACAGAGAAATCTAAATTATTAATCTTAAGAGCTAAAATTCAAATATTAATCTTTTGTGTTTGTATTATGATTTATGTTTCTCTCTATATTTTTTCTATGTTTATTGTCTTTTTTAAGTGTCTATTGTTTTGGAAGTGTTATGTAATGCGTTTAATTTTAACTGTTCTCTTTATATTTTTAAATAAATCCAACAAGGTCATGTTTGATGTAGACTTCAGGTGAATCAGATGAATGTATACCCATCATCCTGGAAGCCAGGTCAAGTGTACCTTGCTGTATTCCTAATAATTGTGCCATGTCCTACTCAGAGCAAGAATTTGTTAGCGATAGGCATGGTTTCTGGTTCACCTGCCACTCATCTGCTAAGTTAGAATCGTCAGATGGAATCTTGAGCTGTTCAGTCAAATCTTAATATCACATTCTCCAGCCTTCAGAGCAGTTTCCTGAAGAGCCATGATTCTCCTAAATAAGCTATTGAACCAAGAATAGAAACCTGGCATAATGATATGGCAACTCTACCTCATAGTCAAATCATGTCAAGGAGAGAATGGGTCAGTTATGTTCTGGGAATACAAGCTAATCTGTGAAGTTCCTTGTTTTTGAAGCAAGCGTCCTCCCTCGTAGGTTTCCTCCAATATAGAAGATGTCAGGAAATAATGCTATCATTAATAACAGTAATGAAAAATGACACGGACACTAAACAATGCTAATAATAAAAATTGAGTCATCATCACGTCTTGTAAGACGGGTCCATGTGATGCTTGCTTATCAATTTCAATGTTCTTAATGAATTAGGAGACAAGGTTATGTGCTGATGAATAAAAGTATATAAGGAGTGTAATGAAGTTTTGAAAAGGGTGTAAGAAGACAAAATGAATTTCCTCGAGGATGAGTAAATGAACTGCAGAGTAACATTAAGGTCACGACATTCAATTAAGAACACAGTCAACATTCAATTAACATTCAATTAAGAACATATGGTGACAGGAACCATATCCTTAAGGTTGCATTGCTTCTGTATTCTTCAGCCCTAGTTTAGTCAAAGACAAGAGAGACTTTTGTTTCCCTCCATATCAGAAATCCATCCTATAATATGTAACTACTTCTTTGAAAACCTAAAAATGAAAGGAAATTAACTTCATTCTTATAAGAACCACTTCATAAACAGCTCTCATTTTAAAAATACAATATATTGAGGCAAAATACTTATTTTGTTACTTTTGTCTGTTTCTTCTGGATCTGGTATCTTGGACCTTACCATTATTTCTTGATTACTTTTACACCAGACTCTTCCAATAAGGGTATCTTGTTTATTTGTGATGCCATCTCATCACTTCTGGGGGATGGAAGACACAGCTGTAGTTTAAGACCTGGAGTTTGTGCCTGGAGGGACAGAAGGCTCTGTTTGTTGGTGCTTCCCCCTTTGAAGAGTATTTAAGCGTAGGGTTTATTGCCAAAAGGATTTGTACATGTTTATCATTCAGTTTCTCACCTTGCCCAGTTCGTCTGACATTTATGACATCTTGAGAGCAAATGCTCAAACTAAGTTTAAAAATAAATAATTTTCAACACAATAGGAAGAAAAGTGATTTTCGTAATAAATTTTAGCAACAAACAAAGAAGACGAGGAAAGATGGTTCTAGGTATGCTGAGTGCCTACAGATTTTTCCTCAATTCTCATACAGATACTTCAAAATTAACTGAATCATAAAGTGAACTGATGTCTCTAGAGGCAAGTGAAAAAAGTTTTCAACTGCCAACATCTGAAAAAGTTTTCTTATTTTTCATATACTTGCAGTGGTGAAACAAGCCTGAGAAAGAGTAAGAACGTAACATATAGAGGAGACACAATTCATAAACAACAACGTATAAATCAGCCCAAAAGCTCAAGGTCTGCATAGAAATTGTTTATAGTAGTCTTGCTGTAAACCCAACAGAAAAGAAACACTTTAAATTTATAGTACATTTAAGTTAATGTTGTTGTACAGGGTCGTTTAACAAAGACTTACAGCTTCAAGGTATAGTGTTTGTTTATACGATTTACTTATAATTTACTGGCAAGAAATATAAAGCCTCCTGTGTGTTTGCGAGATCAACGGGATATATAGCGCTAGGATATACAAGTCGAGAAAGTTGTAAAAGAAAGCTATTTGCTACCTGAAGATGGGATTTAGAACACAGGCTACAGTTACAGAAAATTTTACCTTTTGGATTTGGCTGAACATACCAGAATGAATTGTACCAAACTGAAGGAAAGAGGACATTGAAGTATTTCCCTGCAAATGAGAACCAGAATGCAGTGAGCTTTGAGCCTAAATAATAAAAGCTTCTACTTTGTCTATGGGTAATATTTTAAAGTAGACTTTACCTATTTCAATCAATGCACTACTTAAGAAAGAAATGTGGAAATGTTACCCTCCTCTGTTTTCTTCACTGAATAAAACCAACATTCGATCTTTAACTCAGCCAGCTATGTCTATTACGGATGGATTGTAACTTAGACTTTTAACCTATCACTCCAGCCCTTTTCCTCACTATCTGCATCTACCCACTCACCTTGCAGTATAATCCAACTTACCCACTTCAAGTCCTCCTCATCTTTCCTTATCTGCATTAATCTCAGTTGGGTAAAGCCCCTAAAAACATTGCACTGAACACGAGGTGAAAAAATCTCCATATTTCACAATCTTTTTTGTTATTGTCATTAAATCTATTTGGACTGAGGGAAAAACAAAACATTTCAGTCAAGCATTCAAAAAGCTTTAATACATGTTTTGATACATTCCATGTTTGCCATAGTTTTAGACCTAAATTTAAACACATATGGAGCTCTCTCTCTCTCTCTCTCTCCCTCTCTCTCCTTCCCTCTCTCTCTCCAAACATACGCAAACAGAAATATCTAAATGTCCATTTGTAGTTAGTTCTGTAAATTTTGTGCTAGGCAGCCATTAAACATGACAGTGTAGCCATATTTTATTATTATTATTTTTTTCTTGGGCATCTGGGCGGCTCAGTCAGTTGGGCATCTGTCTTTGGCTCGGCTCATGGTCCAGGGTCTTGGGATTGAGCCCCACATCAAGCTCCCTGCTCAGCAGGGAGCCTGCTTCTCTCTCTCCCCCCTGCTCATGCTCTCTCACTCTTTCTCTCTCTCTCAAATAAATAAATAAAATCTTTAAAAATATATATCTATTTTTTTTCTGGAGTAAATTCACTTAAATAACACAAATGTTTATCTCTGGTTGCAGTATTCAAGGATACTTTATTCAGAGGGAGCAAATTTCCTGTTCTCTATATTGAGATATAATAATTAACATTTAAAAAGAATGTTAAAATTTGCAATTTTTTATATGTATTCACAACATTGAAAATATGCACATAGAAATGGGTTAAAATATAAATAATTAGGATCAGGGTTCTGTTAATTACCCTTGTCTTTTTTCTGGTTGTGCTATTTTATTGATCCAGGTCCATTCTCCCCACTTCTTCTGGATATAGTTCTTTCTCATGAGGAACACATTCTATGTGACTTAAGCCGACTGCACCCATCTCTAGTCACCAAGATGGCACCACGAATCAAGCCCAGATGTGGGTTACAGTGGTATAAGCATATAGTCCTCTGAAGCTAGAGGAATCAGTGCTCTTTGGAGAATATCCCAAGAGACTACCTTTCTGGGTACTGATTGTGAGTCTGGGACCCCAATAGTCTCCAATCTTGCTGTGGGGAATGAGTCTACTGATAGAGTGAAGCCAACCAGAGTTATTCAGAGTGTAGACGTGGAAAGGAAAGATGAGTCCCAACCACTGCTTGAGCTGCTGCATAGGCTATGGTTCACACCAGCTCCGATCTCTATTCCAGTGAGTAAGTAACTGCATTATCTTTCACTAGAGTGCATTTATGTTGAATTTGTGTCATTCTCAAGGTTTCCAGGAGCACTTCGTTTCAGGTTTGTCTCATGCACATTTAGGCCCAGTCTGAGATGAAAGCTTTGGTCCGTCCACAGTAATTACATGCTAATAAAAGAGGATAACTATGCTCTCAATGCTGTTTGTAGACATTTTGTCCTTTAGGCTCATATATAGTTTGCCCCCTTGTGTCCAATTTTGTTCAAGTTTTCTTTGTGTCAGTTTTTAATCTTTTAATAAGGGAGGGTATGTGCTATGGTGAGTGCTGTGAAATGTGTAAGCCTGATGATTCATAGACATGTACCCTGGGGCAAATAATACATTACATGTAAATAAAACAATTTAAAAAAATCAATGAATTAAAAAAAAATAAAAGCACTAATTTGAAAGTTCATCCATCTCTCGAGCTACTGAAATATGTTGTTTGTTTTGTTCTGTTAGAAAGGATGCATGGGCGTTATTTCCTTTGTCCTTGCTTGTCTAAGTTTCTTTGTCCCCACACATAAATGGTGGCTTGTCTGAGGGTAGAACATTCCCTTCACAATATAAAATGCTTTGAAGCAATGAACAGCAGACTTTGCGGAAGTCTGAGAGTAAACATTTTTCTTTTGTAGAAATCTCAGGGCTTTTGTAATTTGTTTCTTAATTACTTAATAGTTCTACATCTATTAAAGAAATTGAATGTGTCATAAATAAGTCTCTAAAACGAAATTTCCAAACTCATCTGATTTCACCAGTGAATTATATTAAGTAGAAATAACAGCAAATACTGCCTTAGCCTTCCAGAGAATATGAGACAGAGGTTCATCCCTTTACACTTTCCTTTTAGAGCCCATCATAAATATCATTGATATTAAAAACTGACAGGCAGTATATCTGACTGTGGCCATCATTAGATATCTGAGACCAGACTGGCCATTCTGCCGTTGGAAATGATGCACCTAGAAAGATGATGTGAAACCACTCTCTTCGGGTATTGGGGAACCTGGTCCCAGAGAAATGAAAAACAAGTAGGATATCAAGGCAAAAAGCCTCAGAGTAATTCCCAGACCGAAGCCCAGGAAAGAAGTGTCTAACTGGAGAAAACAATCCTTCAGAGATGCGGGGCTAAAGCAGAGGGCTCCCAAGACTGGGGCAGCACAGCTGTGGGCCATGGGGTCATGGACAGAGGGCTGCACAAAGCTGCCTAGATTTGCCTGAAGTCTTAGGCCTTATACTTAGCTGCATATGGGAAGAAAAGCTTAGTGGGGTCTGGAAGATGGGCAGAAATAGTAAAGGTGGGAGACTTCGGAGAAACAGAGAGGTGGGGATTAAGCTCCCCCAATGTCTAGTATTCAACTGAGTAACCCCAAGTCAGGACCATATAAACCTCCCTACCAAAGCCTAAAAGCAAGTTTCAAAACACTGTGGAAATGAACTGACATCCAAGAAAAAAAAATATCAACAGCTTTCAAAGGCAAAAAACCAAAAATGTTGGTTCTTAAAAACATTATATCCAAAACTTGGGGCCAATACATTATATAACCAGGAAAATAGGACTATAAGCTGGCCCAGAAATAAAGGCGATATTGAAATTTGCAGAGAATTATTTCTAAACAGACATTATAATTCATACCTGTTGAAGTAAATCCAAAGACAGACATAATGAGTCAAGACAGCATGATATCAGCAGAAAAATAGAAAGTATAAGAATGAAATTGAAATTTTAGCACTGAGAAATAGAATATGTGGGGAAAAATCAGTCAGTGGGCAGAGCAAATAAAAAGGTTTGAGAACCTAAGATGGGGAAAAATAGGGAAAAAATGAGCAAAATCTTGACACCCTGAGGGCAATACCATTATCAAATATGCGTGCAATTTGAGAGACCCAGAAGTGAAAAGAGAGAGACTGGGATGGAAAAATATTAGAATAAATAACAGTTTATTTTTTTCTAAATTAGTGAAAACAATATCATACAGGTCCAAGAGGCCTAATAAAGTCCAATATGGATAAAGGCCACCAAAATCATACTAGGATGTTTCATAGTAGGAAAAAAACAAACAGACGATTACACACGAGAGCAGCAATGTAAACATCCACTAATACTCACCGAAATAATCCAAGTCAGAAAAAAATGGAGGAACCTTGTTAAAGTGAAGTAAGAAAACAAAAATCCTATCCAACCAGAATTTCTTTATTTACAGAAAATACCTCTTTCAAAAATGATAATGAAATAAAGGTATTTTTTGATACACCAAATTTGAGATGATGCTCAACCAGCACACATTTTCTTTATAGCGAATACCAAATGGAGTTCTTTTTTAAAAAAATATTTTATTTTTATTTATTTGAGAGAGAGAGAGAGAAAGTGAGAGAGAGCATGAGAGGGGAGAAAGTCAGAGGGAGAAGCAGACTCCCCATGGAGCCGGGGGTCCGACGGGGGACTCGATCCCTGGTCTCCGGGATCATGACCTGAGCCGAAGGCAGTTGCCCAACCAACTGAGCCACCCAGGCGCCCCCAAATGGAGTTCTTTAATCTGGAGAAAAATGATAACAGAAAAATTTTGATGAATGAAGGGATGGAGAGCGCTGGACATTATAAACATGTTGATACAAAAACAGACTAAATTTTATATTTCTTAAATTTCTGCAGGAAAATTAACCGTTTAAAGATAAATGGATGACTACGTGTTAAGAAGTTTATTTGAAATAATACGTACATTGCCAATAGGACAAAACCCAGTAGTGGGTAAGTGAGTGTCTACTGCTGCAGGGTTGTCTGTGAACTATCATCATATTAATTCACGAAAAACTATCATAGATTAAGAATGAATAGTGATTTGGCAATGATATGCTTCTAAAAAGTGAGTGATACTGAAAAATCCCAATAGATTGTTCAGTAAATA
Source organism: Nasua narica (assembly GCA_028533885.1). Lineage (NCBI taxonomy): Eukaryota > Metazoa > Chordata > Mammalia > Carnivora > Procyonidae > Nasua > Nasua narica. The sequence continues at coordinate 3,727,933 of CM052806.1, forward strand.
TTCAATTCACTGGAAGAAGCCAGGAAGGAATGAAAAAAAGAGAAACAGATTAAGCAATATGAAAGCAAGATGGCCCATTTAAGCCCAATTTTATCTATAATTACATTGTATGATTGTATGTGATAAACACTCAACTTAAAATGGAGATAATATTCAGACTTGATAAAAAAAAAAAAACTCCAGGGGCGCCTGGGTGGCTCAGAGGGATAAGCCGCTGCCATCGGCTTGGTCATGATCCCAAGGTCCTGGGATCCAGTCCCGCATCGGATTCTCTGCTCAGCGGGGAGCCTGCTTCCCCTTCTCTGTCTGACTCCTTGTGATCTCTCTCTCTCTGTCAAATAAAGAAATAAAATCTTTAAAAAAACCAAGCCAACCAAAACTCCAAAAGACACAGTTTTATTATAAAGACAAAGATGGTTTAAAATTTAAGATGGGTGGGGGCGCCTGGGTGGCTCAGTTGGTTGGGCGACTGCCTTCGGCTCAGGGCATGATCCCGGGGTTCCGGGATCGGGTCCCATGTCGGGCTCCCGGCTCTGCGGTGGGGGGGGGGGTGTCTGCTTCTCCCTCTGACCTTCTCCCCTCTCATTCTCTCTCTCTCTCTCAAATAAATGAATGAATAAAATCTTTAAAAAAAAAATTTAAGATGGGAAAATACGTACGAAGCATACACTAATCATAAGATGTAATGCTATAGCAGTACATTTTGAGATAAGGAATCTTAACATGGCAGGTTTTTTTTTACTGTCCTCAGCATATGGAATACTTATAGCATGATTTAATGTCCTTGTTTGCTGGGGTCATCATCTGATTGTTTCAGGATTTCTTTTTATTGATTGGATCATTTTACTTTCATTTTTTGCATGTCTGATATATATATATATATAAAACCAGGAAATTTTATATATATTTTATATATGTAAAAAATACAGAAAATACTTGTATATATTTATACATATAAATTATATATATATAAAAGTTTTTGAAACCAGACCTTGTAATAAGTTGAGAAATAGAAGACATCGAAAAACTCAGAAATAATTTCTAGAGATGAAAAATAATACACAATAAAATGTAAACTGGACAAGATTGCAGAAGAAAAGGCCCGAAAATTGTAGACGTAACAAACAAAATGTCAACAAAATGAGGCACAGAGAGAAATACAGTTGGAAAAAAGAAATGGCCAGAGTATCAGTTGTTTGTGAAAAGATATTAAGTAACTTGAAATATGTGAAATTGAAGTCCAAGAAGTGGGCAAAGGGGCTATACAAATATATAATGAAATAATAGCTATAATATTATTTACTTATAAATAAATGAAAACAGTGACCTCACAGAATCCCTGAATCTCAATGAATCAGGAACGGAATTAACATAAGAAGACCACATGAAGGCATATAATAATAATTGCATCACTGAAAATCAATGATAAAGAGAAAAAATCCTAAGAACTTACAGAGAAAAAATAAGCACATCACCTACATAAAAACAAAATTAAAAATTGCAATATATTTCCTATCAATGACTATGAAATCAAGAAGATAATGGAGATTCATCTTAAAGCCTGGGAAGAATTCTAAGCAAAGATATCTACAAAAACAAAGGGAAAAAATGATTATTTCAGGTGAAAAATGTTGAGAAAACGAATTGCTAAGAAATCAGCGCTGGAAGAAATGGGCAAAGAAAAAGAATGACACCGGATGGATATTTGCATCTACAAAAATGAATGAAGAGTTCTGGAAACGGTAAACAAGTATAAAGCATGACTGATTCTTTACAGCAAAAGTTACATTGTGACTTGCTTATTGCATACATTTATATGTGTAGAGACATATTTATATGACACAGCCCAAGGATATATGATATAGCCCAGGGAATAACAGGAAGGGAGAGATGAAAGTCCCCTTACGAGGTACTAAGGTGGTATGACATTATTTGATATTTGACTATCACAAGTTAGCAATGTACACTGAAAATCATAGAACAATCTTACACACAACATGCATACAACATACCCCCCTCAAACTGCCCTCCCCCACACATATGACACACACACCACACACCACCTAGAATGAACACACCATACACACACACAACATACCTACAAATACACATATGCCATATTCATCACACATACCACATATAGTACACACATGTACCTACACATCCCCACAAACATGCTCATAATACACACACACCATATACACGCATATAGCACAAAACAAATCAGTACAATTTACAAGCCAAAGCTGAGATAAAATGGAATCACTTAATACATCTCAACTCAAAGGACGGTAGAAAAAAGACAAAATAAGAATAAACAGCTGATGGGCCCCTGGGTGGCGCAGTTGGTTGAGCGACTGCCTTCGGCTCAGGTCATGATCCGGGAGTCCCGGGATCGAGTCCCACATCGGGCTCCCGGCTCCATGGGGAGTCCGCTTCTCACTCTGACCTTCTCTCTCTCACTCTCTCTCTTTCCTAATAAATAAATAAATAAAATCTTAAAAAAAAAAAAAGAATAAACAGCTGATGAGACACATAAAAACAGATAACATGATGGTAGCTTTAAACTCAGTTATATTTATGCAAATGTTCACATAAATGTTAAAATTTGAAGACGGAAAAAGAGGTATATTAAACAACACCTGATCAAAATAAAGTGTGAGTGGCTCCATTAATAACAGACAAGGCAGACTGCAAAACCAGGGTTATTTTCAGAAATAGCGACATTATAGGATAATAAAAGTGTTAACTCACCAAAAAAATAATGGTAGTAATTGTGTATATACTTAACAAAGTTAAGAGTTGCTGATTTTCCTAAACCTATTCTCATTTTGCATAATTCTTTTTTCTCTTATTCAGCTTGATTACCCCATTATTCTATCTTCTAGGTAGATAGATTCATTCATTCAATTCATTCTCCTGCTCTTCATTTCATCCAGTTGTTTCTCATTTTATTTATTGAGCTTTCTATTTCTGCTATCTTATTCCTTATCTCTGTATTAAGGGCCTCACTCATATCTTCTACTCTTTTCTCAAGTCTAGTGATTATCTTTATGATCATTGTTTTATATTCTCCATCAGGCGTGTTACTTATATCTATTTTGCTTAGATCTCTGGCTCTGGCCTTGTCCTGACAATTTATCCCATTTGGGATAAATTTCTCTCTCTCCTCGTTTTGTCTGCCTCTCTGTGTCTGTGTGTTAAGAAAGTCAGCTCTGTCTTCTGCTCTTGAAAGCAGTCACTTTATGAAGAACAGGACCTGGATGCCCTGCAGGGTAGTGTTCCTTTTTCACCAGATCCTCGTGCTTCGGAAGAGTATCCTGTGTGTTGCTTATGACCTGGTGTTACATGTGAGTCACTTTTCCTTTCAGTGTAGTTGTTTGCATTGATTCTGCTTGTTGTGGGCTGTGCTCACTCTAGGTCCTTTCAGTGGGACCAAGACAGGCCCACTGTAAGAGGTTGTGCATCCTGAGGGACTTGGGCATGGGACAGTGGTTTTAGCAAAATTCACACTGGGATGCTAGTCTTATGCAGGATTACTTGACTTGCTGAGACAGCTGGGAGCTCCATACTGGGGCTCTTGGGGTGCCAGGTTGGGTGTGGCCGGGCGCAGTGAGGTGCAGGGCTCAGCATGTCAGCTGTGTGCAGTGCAAGGTGGTAGCTCTATACCTTGGTGTACAAGGTCATGATGTACTACTAGCCAGTTAAGTAGCAAATGTCTATGCAGGCCCACCTCCTGCAGGTGGCCCTGTCTTTAGGCTAGGGGGTAAGGAAGGAAAATGGCATCTGCCAGCTCCCTCATTTTTGGAGAAGATCCCAATACTCTCTGAAATCAGTATATACAGATCTTTTTTCCCATTTGTCCCTGGTGTTGTGTAAATTGATATTTTTATGTTGCCTAACTGCATAGGCTGCTATCTCTTAAGGGTAAGGGCCCAGCTATCACTTACCCTCTGGCTTGCTCAGTGCTGAGTCAGCCGACTTTTAAAGCTACAGGCTCCAAGTACCACTCGTTTTACAAACTCATGGAATTCAGCCCCCTTGGTTTTTAAAGCCAGACACTATGGAAATTAATTTTCTCCATGTAAACTCTCTGGTGTGAGGGCCCATTTCTCTGCCCTTCCTACACTCAACAGCTCCCTCCCTCCTGCAGGCAGAGGGATCTGCCTTTCTGACCTTCCTAACCTTTCAAATGCAGCTTCTTCTCTATAGTTAGTTCAGTAGTTTGTCTGCCACTCTTTGGGTCACTCTCCAGTTTTTTGACTTGGATGTGGACTATATCTAGTTGAAAATGTGGGACAGAGTGAGCTCAGGCTTCTCCTACTCTACCATCTTCCTAAGTTCCACAAGTGCTTTATGTCTTAATTTTTTTTCAGTAAATACAGCCTGTTTTATACTCAGAAAAAATGAAGGAAAGAGTAAATATGCCACCTAACACAGTGTTTTTCACAAGTATTTTACCAGAGCGTTAATAGAACAATGTGTTAATATCCCTAATATGTAAAACGCTCTCAATTTAGCTAGAATCATTAAAATATAGATTAAAATTGAGTAAAGGATAAGAATCAACAAGTGATAGATGAAAAAATAGAAAAATATTTCAACATATAATAAAATGCATGTTAACGACAGGGATATCTTTGGTATACAAAATGAATTGTAAATAGTAAATTATGAAAAGCTAGAAAGACACAAGCTTCCATCCATTGGTAATGGAAATTAAATGTACATCATTTTTTAGAATCTGACAAAATGTATCAAGACTTTTTAAGAAATTCTTTCATATTGACCTGATAATTCCACTTTTAGTATTCATCCTAATTATTTGAAATGCTAACAGAATTTTATATGGAGACATTTCTCACCATAGTATTTAAATAGCAAAACTAATTTATACCAAAATCTACCTCAAGTATTATTTTTGCTTAAATAGGCTTCCCAAATACCCAAAAAATGAATTTTAATATGATTCTTATTATACAATGATATAAAAAAGCTGTTTTAAAAATCATTTAAAATGTTAAGATTCAAAAAATACTCCCAATTATACAACACCATACACAGAGGGAGAAAGTAAAAATGTTATTATTTACGATTGTAGGATACAAATGAACATATTTTTCTGTGATTTTCTCAATTGTCCTATTAAGAATATTCATTAAACTGAAAATGCATTACTTTGATACAATTTAATGTTTAAAAATATAACAAATGCCTATAAAGATTTCTCTCTAAAATGCATGATATTTATTCATTTTGAATGAGTTCTAAGATATAGACTACATAATTAGAAACATAAAATGTTTCGCTCGTGTTGTCAATGTTTAATGAGATCATTGAAAGTAGACATTATTCTTATCAGGAATAACTATGCCTTAGTAGACAAGTCCTCTAAAGAGATATAGAGGATCTATGTATTCATATAGCAATGTCATCAGAATTATTAGACCATTACTAACTTCATTAAAACATAATGTTCCTTTGGTGCTATATACCATTTCATGTGAATCTCTAACATTTCTCTTAATCCTACATGGCAAACATTAAGAACACACTTATATTTAGAAGGAGGAGCTCTGTGAGATGAAATTTGTAACTACACTATTTTTAATAAAAAGTTAATTGGAAAAAAACATTGATGACTTCATTTTTTTATTTTTTAAATTAACATATAATGTATTATTTGTCCCAGGAGTACATGTCTGTGAATCATCAGGCTTACACATTTCACAGCACTTACAATAGCACATACCCTCCCCAATGTCTATAATCCAGCTACCCTATCCCTACCCTCCTACCCCCAGCCACCCTCAGTTTGTTTCGTGAGTTTAAGAGTCTCTTATAGTTTGTCTCCCTCCTGATCTCATCTTATTTCATTCCCCCCACCCCCCACGAGCCCCCCACCCTGCCTCTCAAATTCTTCATATCAGAGAGATCATATGATAATTGTCTTTCTCTGATTGACTTATTCCATCAATGACTTTAAAATCACATTAAATTGAAAATATCAACATTTTCAAAGAATTCATAATTGAAAATGAGGTATTTTATGTTGCTATTTTGGTCACTGACTCTTGAAGTTTCTAAAATTTTACCCTCACTAGTTATAGTAAGTTAAGAGATATCAAACAAAACTAAATGTGCTTTAGAAGATCCTTTTGATGTTAAAATGTATGTTATCAGTGTACTTTCTTGTAAAATAGACACTGTAGTAAGAGAAAATACCACCTGTATGACAGGATGTGGAGTACTGATACCTGATTGCAGCTTCTGGGAAAGACATGGTGGATATATTCTTAAGGGTGAAAATTTTGAAGATCTTTGAAAAAAATTATACCTGCTTCTATTGCTTTGGAAAAATTTTTGGCTGCATAATATTTAAATCTTCCAACAAGAAAAAAATGAAAAGTCGAGTTGAAAGTTATCTTTCTTAGCTAATTCTATTAATTTCAAAGAAACATTCAGTATTTCTTTAGAAGAGAACTGCTTTTATCCATAAGCAACATTGTACCTTAGGGTAAAAATAAAAATAGGATTTACATCCGGAACAGCGGAGGCTGCTAACCTTTCTGAATCTAACTAATAATACACTTTAATGATTGGCAGAACTAAACTTCACATCTACCATCCCCTCCAAAAGTTATATTTTGTTCCCAGGATATAAAAAGTCTTGGCATAGTATGGCAAACTGAAAGAGACTTAATTTTATTTTATTTAAGTTAGATTTATTTATTTATTTATTTGAATTAATTAATTTTCTTTTCTTTTTCAGTGTTCCAAGATTCATTGTTCATGTGCCACACCCACTGCTTCATGCATTTATTAAGGTATAATTTATATACATTTATACATTGTATACATTTATCCCTTTCATACTTCCTTTTTACATGAGTTCAACCTTTATAATGCACAGCACTATGAAAGTTGGCAAATGTGTATCATGATGTAAGTACCACAGTAATCAAGTTATACATTTCACATGTCACATTACTCTAAAATATTTTCTCATTGTCTTTTGCAAATAGTCTTTTCTTGCAAGCCCCAGATCTGTTTTCTGACCCTATTGTATTGTCTTTTCCAAATTGCAGTCAAATGCTCTACCACTGAGCTATACCCCCTTGTCTTTCCCAAATTGCAATACAAATTGAATTATTCAGTATGTAGCATCTTCCTTCCTTTCTTTTGTCTTAATGGGTAAAGATCCATCCTTTGTGCCACATGTACCATAGTCAATTTTTATTGCTGAATTGTATTCCATTGTACAGATGTTTCTTTAACCAGACATCTGTCAATGGGCATTTTTGTAATATTTTAATATTATGAATTAATTTGGTATTAAGATTTGTTTACTATTTTCGCACATATAAATGGATTATTTATATATGCGTTGTTTAATTTCCAAATATTGGCACAATATCCGGATATGTTTTCTCCATCCCTGGTTTTTACTTTCATTGTGGTCAGAAAAATATGCTTTGTATGAATACAAAACTTTAAAACTTCTAAAGTTTTCATTTTGTAAGCTGATCTCTATTGGTAAATATTCCATGAACAGAATATTCTGCTGTTGAGCAGAAAATATTTCAATATTTTGAAATGTTGATTCATATGGCTATTCATATTTTCTCTGTTCTTAATAATTAGCTGTCAAACTGTTCCACTGATTACTGAGAGCCAACTTTTGAAATCTCCAGTTTTAATTGTTGACTTTTTCTTTTCAGTTCTATCCATTTTTGTTTTATGCATTTTGAAGCTCTGCTGTTAGGTGACACACTTTTGGGATTGTTGGGTCTTTCTGACCAAGAAGTCCCTTTATCATGATGTGTATAGCTCTCTTTTTTTCACTGGTACATTCCTTGCTCTAAAGTCCAGTCCTTTTGGTTAGTGTTAGCAAAGTTATCATAGCATGTCTTTTCTCATGGTGTGTATATGTGTATGTGTGTGTGTGTGTATACATTTTTTTAAGGGAGATAATGTGTGTGAGCAGTGGGGAGAGGCAGAGGGGTGAGGGAGAGAGAGAGTCTTCAGTAGGCTTCGTGCACAGCACGGATCCCCATGTAGGGCTCAGTCTCATGACCGACCCAGAGACCTTGACCTGAGCGGTAATCAAGAGTCAGTCTACGAACTGAGCCAACCAGGTGCCCCTCTCACGGTGTATCTTAAAACTTGTAACATTTGTATCAGTAAATGTAGGGGGACTTTAGTGTTATTACACATTGTTTAGTCTTGATCTTTAACTCAATATAAAAAAAATAATCTTTTAATTGGTATATTTATACCATTTATACTTAAGGTAATTATCATTACTATGGTCATATTTAAATCTACCATGTTGAAAGGTTTGTTTTTTTCACTTTGTTTTGTTTTTCTCTATTTTTTGTCTTTTTTGTTCTTTTTCTGCCTGCTTTTAAGTTAATTGAATATTTGTTCTTATGATCCTATTTTTTCTCTACTATGACTTATTAGATACACCTTTTTTCAAATGTTTTTTGCGTTCCTCTAGGGTTAAGGACATAAATTTTATCACCATCCACCTATAAATCATTATGGTGCTTTCTATTCAATGCAAGAACTTCACAGTAGGGTGCTTCTGACTGCTCTCCCTGAACTGTGCTAGCACTGCCATACATTAAAATATATTTTATAAATTACTCGGAACATTGTTATTTCTAAATTGTAATTCTTGTAAATAAAAATAAGAAATTTTATTAAATTTTAATTCTTTTGAGTAATAAAAAACAAGAAATATCCATTTTCAAGGTGTATTTCCATTTATTCTTTCAGAACCTATTCATTTCTTTGTATAGATCTAAGTTTATGCCTGGTGTCATATCCTCCAACTGAAGAAATTCCTTTATTATTTCTTTTAGCTCAGATCTCCAGAGAATGAATATTCTCAGTTATTTTATTTTATTTTTATTTTATATGTTTAAAGATTTTATTTATTTATTTTTCAGAGAGAGAGAGAGAGAGAGCACAAGCAGGGGGACCATCAGGCAGAGGGAGAAGCAGGTTCCCCACTGAGCAGGGAGCCCGATGTGGGACTAGATCCCACGTCCTGGGATCACGCATGACCTGAGCCGAAAGCAGACACTTAACCGACTGAGCCACCCAGTCGTCCCTATTACCAATTATCTTAAACATTATTATATTTCTATCTTATTTTGAGAGATATCCTCACTTACATACATAATTCTGGATTTTCAGAGTTTGTTTTCAGTACCGTAGTGGTGCTGCACTACAGTCTTACATGTTTTATGATCAGGAGAATACTGTAATCTCGACCTGTTTCTCGGTGTATGTGTCTTCTTTCCCAAGCTGCCTTCAAACATGCCATTTTTGTTTTGAACCTCCTTGAATGTGATGTGTATAGGCTTTTACTATTTTTTTTCAGTTGATTTTCCTTGGGTTTTTCTGAAATTATTGCACTGTGATTTGATATTTTTTCATTATTTTTTTTTTTTTTTGAGACATCTCAACCAATATCCCTTTTCTTCCGTGACTTTCTCTCTTACCTCTGGTATTTCAAATACGGCAGGTCATTTTGTATTGGCCACAGCTCTGTAGTACTTCTTTAAAACAAAAAACAAAAAACAAGTTGGGGTGCCTGGGTGGCTTAGTCAGTTAAGCGTCTGCCTTCAGCTCAGGTCATGATCCCAGGGTTCTGGAACCAAGCCCTGTATTGGGCTCTTTGCTTGGCAGGGAGCCTGGTTCTCCCTCTCCCTCTGTCTGCTACTCCCCCCCTGCTTTTGCCCTCTCTCTCTCTCTCTCTAAAACAAAAACAAAAACAACTCTTCATTTTTGTGTGTGTGTTTCAGTTTGGATATTTTCTATTGTCCTATTTTCAAGTTAACTAACTTTTCTCAGCTATTTTGAGGGTACTGATACACCCGTGGGAAAAAAAAATTCTTAATCCATGATAATGCATTTTTATTTCCAGCATTTCTATTAGATACTCAGTTCTCTGACAGGTCTAAGGAGAGTTGCTTTTCAGCTCGTTCAGCGTTTTCTTGTTATGAAGATGGCAGTTATGACCTCCAAACACTCTACATGCCAGACTGAAAGCATAGCCTTACGCTGCCTTTTAATGCTTACTTGACAGCTTGTTAGGGGTAAACAAGAGAATGCTGGGTGCTCTTGGTCCTTCCACAGGTTTTGTTGGGTCTTACCTGTCTACTCCTTGAAGGTGAGACTTCTTCATTTCTTCCTCTCTGCCCAATGTTGGGTGTTTTTGGCTGATCTTTTATAAGTTTCCTGTTTCTCCCTTGTTAGTAAGACTCTGAATGGTTTTGGCATAGGTACTGTGTCACTAGAGCATTTCCTGTTCTTTCCTTAGGCGCAGAGCAATTTATCGTTACTGCCCTAGTCAACTGGGGTTCTTGACCAGAGTCCCAGGTGTAACAACACTGGGCTTCTCCTCTGGATTCAGAATTTACTTGCTGTATATGAGCTAAGGGAGCAGGAGGGGCTTCATGCCTTTCCTTCAAGGGTGGCTGATCTTGGCAGGGCTGCCACGCAGAAGGAGACATCATCTGGTCTTCAGGTATGTCCCCTGTCTTTCTTATGAGCATAAACAAAGGTCCATGGAAAAGAGACTGAGTGAAATGGATCACCCTACATCTGGGCTTTGCAGAGTCTCTTTCTTGCCATGCCAACAATCAGTCTTGAGCAACTCACTCCAAATTTAGCTGATTTATTTCCCCCCCTACATATGGCAGCAACTCCTTATTGTGGTGCTTTACCTCACGTTTTCCAATCTGTACATCTTACCTACCATGTGGGGATCCATCTTTCCTGGGATTTCAGGCTCTTTGGTTGTTCCCTGCAACCTCAGTTCTCTGAATGGCTTCGGAATATGTTATAATTTTGTAGGTTTTCTAGTGTTTTGTTGTTATTGGTATTGTAGTGATGCTTATTCCAGATTCCTAGACAGAGATAAAATCAGAGGTTATTGCTTTTAGAAGCTAAGTTTTTCCCACCAGGGTTGCAGAAAAGGTTCGGTAACCTCCCTGTGACTTATTAATTCCCACAGTATAATGAGTGTGATGATGTCTTATAGGTATTTATCCGCACGTAAAATTTTTGAAAAAGAAAAGATATAGTGTAACTCACAGAAATGTCTAACATGTGATGTGAGGCTAAAAAAGAGGGAGCAATCTATGATACAAAGTAATAAGGTGAAAAATATCATAAAGTCCTAAATAACCGCTATAGGCAGAAGAACAAATAAAATATGTCCTCAAGAGAAGAACAAACCATTTTCTCGGGAAAGGAACACAGAGCTTTGAAGGCAAGTTACTCTCCTGAGTCCTCCTAAAAGAGGCAAATTGTGATATAGTAGACAACACCCAAAACAGCATCCCCAAAATAAATATGCATTTTATGTGCGTGTGTGATTCTTACATGTTCCTCTATGGAAACCGAAGGCGTAATGGTAAACCCCAATTCAGTAAAATGAGCACATCAAGGAACAAAAAACAAATAACACCTTCAAAAAGTTCTAGGTAGATATTTTTCTTTCTTGATTTTTGAATATGGTTCAGACGATACGCAGGAATCAAGGCTGAACAGACTCTATGCTGTTAGTTTCAAAATGAGATATTAGTTAATGTGAAGGAGGAGTATATATTCCATGTACATATATACATATCTTAAATATCAGGAACTAGGACCAGAATGCCAAGTACTCTACCATGGCATATGGAAAAAGGAATATGCATTTACCTAGGCTCTTGTGAAATAAAGCACTGTAAATAGTTCTGAAGCCTACACGTAGGCTTGGAAAATCCTCCAACAATTTGGTGCTTCATTGCAATCCCCCGTAAAATAGGGAAATCAATCATAACTGACCTCATGGTTACAGCTGTGGTGAGGAATCACTTAAGTACAGAAAAAAAAAAAATCGTGGGACGCCTGGGTGGCTCGGTTGGTTGGGCAACTGCCTTTGGCTCAGGTCATGATCCCAGTGTCTTGGGATCGAGTCCCGCATCTGGCTCCTTGCTCCGCAGGGAGCCTGCTCCTCTCTCTGCCTCTGCCTGCCTCTCTGCCTGCCTGTGTTCTCTCTCTCTGTTAAATGAATAAATAAAATCTTTAAAAAAAAAATCGCTTGGTTGACTATGATGATTATAATACTAATAGGATATCACGGTGTGTTATAAAAACATAAGTTGTAACTGTTCTCATGACTCAGAGTGAAAAAGTGAGGACTTTCTCAGTGGAAGAAGCAAGAAGGTATGCTGTTACATTTTTGAGTATTTGGGGACAGCTTACCAGGATGAATCCTGGCATGAGCCCAAGTTTAAGGCCAAAGAGACCACGTATAATTCTTTAGCTCATTGCTTTTTGTTCATTTTCCCTTCTTGAACTTTGCAACTAGATCGTCTTTCTTCAGCAAGGACATCCTTTCGTGTTTCCTTGAGGACAAGTCTGCGGGTCACAATTTTCCGAGAGTTTTTTGTGTGTCTGAACTTCTTTGATCCTCACTCTGGAAACATATTTGTGATGGGCTTGGATTCTAGGTGCACAATTGTCTTGTTCTACTTCCACTGTCTTCCCTTTGCTTTCTTTCAAATGGAGATGCCAATCTTCATTTCTGTCGCTTTGGAGGTGATTGGTCTTTGCTCTCTCTGTCTCTCTGTCTCTCTCTGTTTCTCTCTCCGTGCCTCTCTCTCCCTCTGTGTCTCTCTCTCATTATTTTCACCAGCGAATTTATTTTTATTGATTGTGCTTGGGATGGTTGTACTGGGCTTCTGGAAACTGTGACTCAGTATCTTCCATTAGCTGCAGAAACTTACCAGCACTGATTTTTTTTTTTTAATATTGCACCTGCCTCAGTTTCACGCCTCTCCCCTGTTGAGACTCTAAATACATACATTTTGTTCCTTTTCCCCAAAACTTCTATATTTCTTTTCTTTTTTAAAAGATTTTATTTATTTGACAGAGAGAGAGAGATCACAAGCAGGCAGAGAGGCAGGCAGAGAGAGAGAGGGGGAAGCAGGCTCCCTGACGAGCAGAGAGCCCAATGCGGGGCTCGATCCCAGGACCCTGAGATCATGACCTGAGCCAAAGGCAGGGCCTTAACCCACTGAGCCACCCAGGTGCCCCAGCTTCTATATTTCTTACCATCCATAATATTTTTGATTTTGGTTTTGTCTTTGTTTCAAAGGAGGCGCCATGCCCAGCATGGAACCCATTCCAGGACTTGAACTCATTACCTTGAGACCGAGACCTGAGCTGAGATGAAGAGTCAGAGGCTCAAGTGACTGAGTCACTCAGGAGCCCCCACAGTGTTTTTAATTTCAGTTACTTGAATCTTTAGTTCTAGAATTTCTGTTCAGGTCCTTGTTTAGATTCTAATTTTCTTCCAAATTCCTCCATATTGTCTTTAATTTTTCTTACCACAAGCAAGCACAGTGTATCTCTCTCATATTACCCATTGGTAGGTACTTTCTATTGTTCTGTACTGGGGTCATTATCATATCTCTCCAGTGTCATTTGCTTCCATTACCTCTATCCAGGATAGGTTCGAACAAATAGTCATTATTATCAACAAAGCCTTTTCTGCTTCCCTTGTGGTCTACTGCCACTTTAATTTCCTGCCTCATATTTAGATTGTTAGATCACTCAGCAATGATACCATTTTGTCATTATTAATCTCATCTTTTCACCTAAGTTCTACATTTAATTATATACAATGCTCACCAAATATTTCTGTGGAAACTTTTGTAAAAGTCCACTGGTTTTCTGAAATCATCCTCTAGTTGATTCATAAGAAGGACGCTTCCATACTTTCTGAGTTCTCACATGTTCATAATTCTGTTACCTTTATTTTTGAAAGACCATTCAATTGGATACTAAATCCTTGGTTTGCATTTTTCCTTCTTTGAATATCTCAAACATGGACATCTACTAGTTCCAGGTATATAGTATTGCAGAAAAATCTGACGAAGGTGGAGTCCTTTCAATTATAAGAAATATTGTCATTTTGTTTGCATGCAGAGATTTTTTCCTTCTATTTAAGTTTCAATCGCTTTATTAGAAATGCCTTAATTTTAACCATTTTAGTCAATTTTACCAATACAGAATATATTCTTTTTTAGTGTTCTATGCAACACATCATTTCGAATTCTTATGTATAATTACAATGAGATTTCTTATAGAAAATAAGATGAACCTGAATAACTTTCCTGGCTCACTGCTGCAGGTCTTAATTTTTTTTCCAACGTTATTGAGAAATAATTGACAAATACAATTGTCTACGTATAAAGTGTGCAACATGATGCTGCGAAATACACACAGATTGTGAAAAGATGAACAAGAACAAGGTAATTAACATATCCATTACCTCACAGTTAACTATTGTGTGTGTGTGGTGAGAAGTCTTAACATCTCCTCTTCGGGACGCTTACCCCTGCATTACCACTTACTAACTGTAATCACCATGCTGTGCATCACATCCTCAGAACTCATTCCTCTGACAACTGAATGTTTGCACCATTGACTACATCATCCCATTTTATCCTCCCCTAGGCCCTGGCAACCACCATTCTAGTTTCTGTTTCTATGGAATTAGCTTTTTCTTCTTTCCTTTTCTCTCTCTCTCTCTCTTTTTTTTTTTTGTTTTCATGTGATCATAGAGCATTTGTCCTTCTCTGTTTGGTTTATTTCTTTTAGTATAATAGGCTCAAGATCCATTCATATTGTTAGCAGAATGTCTTTTTCTTCCTTTTTAATATTTATATTCATTACATCAAATACCTAAATATATATTTATATATAAATAAGTTATATATACAAATATGAGGTAATAATAGAAACCTTTGATATTAATACAAATATATAATATAAATATAACATATGTTTTATGGGGGTGTCTGGGTGGCTTAGTGGGTTAAAGCCTCTGCTTTCCGCTCAGGTCATGACCTCAGGGTCCTGGGATCGAGCCCCCCATCGGGCTCTCTGCTCATGGGGACCCTGCTTCTTCCTCTTTCTCCGCCTCCCTCTCTGCCTACTTGTGATCTCTCTCTCTCTGTTAGATAAATAAATAAAATCTTTTAAAATATATATATATGTTTTATGAATAATTTAATAATATATAAATAATATATTTAAGTTTAAATATCTATCAAAATATATATCTTTATCCATTCGTTTGTTGAAGGGCACTTAGATTTTTTCCATATCCTGCTTATTTTTCTTTTTAAGATTTTATTTATTTATTTGACAGAGAAAGAGATCACAAGCAGGCAGAGAGGGAGACAGAGAGAGAGGGGGAAGCAGGCTCCCTGCTGAGCAGAGAGCCCGATGCGGGGCTTGATCTCAGGACCCTGAGATCATGACCTGAGCTGAAGGCAGAAGCTTTAACCCACTGATCCACACAGGTGCCCCATATATCCTGCTTATTGTGAGTAATGCTGCAATGAACAAGGAAATGCAGATATCCTCTGATATACTGATTTGCTTTCCTGTAGGTGTACCTAGGGGTGGGCATTCTTTCATTACCTTGCAGTACTCAAGACTTTGATGTCTCAGGACGATCTTGTCTCCCATACTTACGGAGATATATCCTTTCTTATTATCTCCCTCACCAATAACCAAATATCTTTCTTTCACTCCCAAAGTTTCTGGTCTGTGGATTTCTATTATATCCCGGGAATTTTTTTTTTTTTTTTTTTTTTTTTTTTTTTAGTTTTTGACGTAGTGTTCCATGATACATTATTTGTGTATATCACCTACTGCTCATTATAACACATGCCCTCCTTAATATCCATAATAGGGCTAACCTAGCCTCCCACCCCTCACTCCTTTGAGACTCTCAGATTGTTTCCTGGAGTCCACAGTCTCTCACAGGTCTTTTCCTCCTTTGATTTCCCCCCCCTTCAGTTTTCCCTTCCTTCCCCTAATGTCCTCCATGCTATTCCTTATGTTCCACATTGAATGAAGCCATATGAAAATTGTCTTTCTCTGCCTGGCTTGTTTCACTCTGCATGATTCCCTCCAGTTCCATCCATATCCATGCAAATGGTGGGTATTCATCCTTTCTGATGGCTGAGTAATATTCCATTGTATATATGAAACACATCTTCTTTACCCATTCGTCTGTTGAAGGGCATCTCAGTGCCTTCTACAGTTTAGCTATTGTCGACATTGCTGCTATGAACATTGGGGTGCATATGGACCTTCTTTTCACTACATCTGTATCTTTGGAGTAAATATCCAGCAGTGTAATTGTTGGGTCATAGGGTAGCTCTATTTTTAACTTTTTGAGGAAACTCCATACTGTTTTCCAAAGTGGCTATACCAACTTGAATTCCCACCAACAGTGTGAGAGGGTTCCCTTTCTCCGCATCCTCTCTAATATTTGTTGTTTCCTGTCTTGTTATTTTTTGCCATTCTAAGTGGTATGAAGTGTTACCTCAATGTGGTTTTGATGTGAATTTCCCTGATGGCTAATGATGTTGAACATTTTTTCACGTGTCTGTTAGCCATCTGCCCATTTTTTGACTTGATTATTTGTTTTTTGGGTGTTGAGTTTGAGAAGTTCTTTATAGATCTTAGATACCAGCCCTTTTATCTGCAATGTCATTTGCAAATATCTTCTCCCATTCCGTGGGTTGCCTCTTAGTTTTGTTGGCTGTTTCCTTTGCTGTGCAGAAGATTTTTATCTTGATTAAGTCCCAAAATTTCATTTTTGCTTTTTTTTTTCCTCTTGCCTTTGGAGATGTGTCATGAAAGAAATCACTGTGGCCAATGTCAAAGAAATTACTGCCTATGTCCTGGGAAATTTCTACTCAGGGTAAAACTTCACATTTCTCAGAATATTTCTGAGAGCCTGAAGACCTCAGTTGACTCCTCCTACTCAGCCTTGCTCCTGTGCTCTGCTATACAATCTAATATGGAAATCTTGAAAGCTTGCCTAAGGTTCAACTGGTATCAGAGATTTACCTATTGAGTACTTCAATTAAAGTGTGGGATCTTCATTTTGGGGGTAAATAGTAATATGTAATTACCTTATATCTCTTGGCTCTTTTACCTCATAATCTCATATTTTTAGAAAAACATATTGTTGCATACCTTTGTTGAAGATGTTTTCTGGATTTTTGGTTGGTTTCTTTCTTGCTATCCCACTTCATTTATTAGTTTGGGAAAAGGATTGGATAAAGATTAATACCTGTGTATGATAACTTCAATATAGGTCCTTCTATGTGTCTGTTTTTATTTTTTATTGCCTATGCTGGTTCTACTAATGTGATCTTATTTCCCTATTTGTCTGATTATTTTTGGTTCTGTACAAGGCATTGTCTTTTCAATATTGTTTATAGAAATAATATGAAATCTAAGGTGGTTGTTTTTTTTTTTAACATAGAGTATTTTCATTTGCTTCTGCCTGATGCCTTGATAGTAGCAGTCTGAGACTAAGTCAACAAATTTCATTTGGGGATTTGAATAATTCATAATTGAGATATAGTCCCCATGACAATGTATTTACTCCTGGTAGCATTTCTTCTACAGTACACTTCTTTAAGATCACAACTCAAGGTAAGAAGTGTTCATGCAGATTCCCTTTAGATTCCTGGACTCTAATTTTCATTCTCAGGGCTCCACAAGGCTATCAAACTAATCCCTGCTCTCTTGCCCTCCCCTCCAGTCTCAGCCAAATGTAAAAGTGCTCTAGCTAAGAAACTGACCTTCTCGACCCACTCCCCTCTTCACTCCATTACTCTTCCCCATCCAGATTCATATTTACTCATCTCTGCATATTTACCTATTTGAAAATATTTTGAACAGTTTTTTATTGTTTTGTTTTGTTTTTAGTTTCTTCAGTGGAAATGTTGCTTTGGTTTATCTAGTGTGTTCTTGCCAGCAAGGCAAATATTCCCCATGGAGGCTCTAACTACTTTTATGACTTTAAATATGCCCCTCGCCTTTAAGAATGAATCAGATGGGTAATATACTTCGTTACTTGGGACTCCTGCTTTCTTTTTAACCTGGAACAAGAAAGCAAACATGTGTTTCCCAGAGAAACATAGGGTACCAAGTTCACTCTTCTATGAGTCTCAGCTTTTATCACCCTCCTCGCTCAAACCAATGTTCTCTTCTGGGCAAGGCAGGGAGTGAGTTGCGGATATCCAGTATTTCAGAAAATACCCCATTTTACAAAGATTTCTAAGAAATAGTGTGATCATGAGTTGTGAGGGGGAAGAAACCATGAATGTGAAAAGGCAATAAATCTGTAGTGTTTGCATCTTAAGATAAAATCGCAAGATGTTACACTTGTCCCTAACAAAATAAAATGTTTCCATTAATTGCCTACAAATGGCAAAATTATTGTAGTTTAGCTTCTCTGTTCTCTGAGTTTTCTAAATAGCACTTACTTTTATTTAATAGTAGAAAACCAGTTTCTTATACGTTATTTTATAATTTTTAAAAAGATTTTTATTTATTTATTTGAGAGAGAGAGAGAGAGAGCATGAGTAGGGGGCAGAGAGAGAGGGGGAAACAGGCTCCCCTATGAGCAGAGAGCCTGATGTGGGACTCAATCCCAGGCCCTGGTATCATGATCTGAGCTGAAGGCAGATGCTTAATTGAGCCACTCAGACACCCCAACATACTTTTAAAAATATTACTTGTCAGATTAGAGCAAAGATAAAATATATTCTTTTTCCTAATATGCAATTTGTAATTTCTTTGCTTGTGATTTCTATAGTCTTTTCCGATTGTGAGGTAAAACAAATATTCATTAAAGAAAACAAATTCTTTTATTTGAAATAAAATTTTTCAAATGACCAGTCCTACTGGGTTGCAAACTGTTTCTAACACTGAACTGGTAAATCCAAACTGCTCAACTATTTGACTGGGTAGTCATTCACTTTAAAGATCTATAGTTTTATGTCCCTTGTGCCACAGTACTTAGAAGATATTCACATCTGTTGTTACTATTCATTGATTGATCATCTATCATGATTAACGTAATATTGATTTAACTAGCCATTTGAGCTTAACAGTCAAGAATTGATGAAATTAAATGTTTTCACAATCTTATGAGTTAAAATTCATTTGTTCACAATTCAATAATTTTTATAATATCAAAAGAATATGATAATTATGTCACCTGCTGCATTGTCATTGTCAACTGCCCAACATTTTCAATTATGCTTTTATCTTTTCTGCCAAAGATTGGAATTGATCATTTATTATGTGCTTTTGGGAACTTTGGATTCATGTAAATGTTTGAGAAAACAGAATCTTCATTCTTAGTAAACTAGTTACTATTTTTTTCAGTTAATTTCTTGTAAGTTTATACCTAGACAAAAGTAGTTTTGAGTTGATTCTTATATTTTTGAGTTTCTGGTTCTTTTCTTTTTTTCTTTTCTTTTCTTTTTTTTAAGAGAGAGAAACAGAGAATGGAAAGAGGAATGGGCAGAGGGAGAGAGAGAATCTTAAGCAAGCACCGTACACAGCATGGAATCTGATGCGGGACTTATCGCAGAACCCTGAGATCATAACCTCAACTGAAATCAAGAGTCAGCCACTTAGCCAACTGAGCCACCCAGGCGCCCCTTTGGTTGTTGTTTTGACGTAATTAATTCTAAGGAGTTCCTTTCTGGGTATTACAGAATTTGTTATGCTGGGGAGGCACTCAGATATTCAGATTCCCTGTATGACGCATAATAAGGATTGAGTTAGGGCTATGTCAGAGGCCTGTGTAGAGGGATAGCTAGATCTACAGCCTCCGATTAGTTCATCCTGAGCTAGGGAACTTGTGGAAAAGATGGCAGTCCTCATGGAGCCCTATTTCCAATAAACTATTGACTAAATATCTGAAACAAATTGTCTTATTTTCTTATTCCTTTTTTGTCTTACGAACGTATTTATATGAAAAGTCATTAAGAACTTATCCTTAATAAAACAATTTTCCTTTGTGATCCAGCTATTTCCAGAGATGTCATTGTCTAATGAATTTAAAGGATTTACACAGGATGTACCAAATGCTGTGATTTTAGAAGCTATAATCTCAAGCTTGTCTTTTATATTAGCCATTCTAGAACTAGGATATCATTGACTACTTAGAATGTGACTACTTAGAATGATGATTGCTTCATCATGACACTTTTGAAGGTTACAAGCCAGTCACTCTACAGAATTTTTCACGTTTTCCATTTCTCATGTGTTCTCATGATTTCATTCACTATTGGAATTTGGCAAGAATATCACATATGGGATAATAAGATCTTTGCATTGCATTCTATCTGGAAGCATAGAGCTTTGATTTGTCTAATAACTGGTAACATTAATTTAATTGAAGGCTAAAATATATGGTTGAAATACTAAAAAAATTGAAAGCCAGGAGGATAAGCCCAGAATTTGGGGGTTATATTTCCTCCAGAAATATCTGGTAATTCTAGTGTTGCCTGTTGACTTCTGTTCCAGTAGAGGTGCTAAGAAGCTGACAGGCCGAACAAAAATATTAACCCACTCAGGGGGCTAAGGAGACAAAAGGTGTTCTCAACAAGAAAGGAGAGGCGCCCTGTAATTATCATCCAATATGAAGTTTGGATACAAAAGGATAAGGATTATTTGAAACACACTTCTCCTCACAGGATCTGAAACCAACGTCTAGGGAAATCAATCCCTGATTTAATTAATCTGGTTGTATCAATAACATGCTTGTGTACTTAAAAAATTGAAAAACTCCTCTATATATATGACTAGAAAACAATTTTAGTTTGACAAATTTATTGGATAAAATGTTAAAATGAGTTATTTGTGTACCCTTACACCAGCAAAAAGCAGTATAACATTAAAAAAGAATTCTTCTTGGGGTGCCTCGATGGCTCAGTGGTTAAGTCTCTGCCTTCGGCTCAGGTCATGATCTTGGGGTCCTGGGATCAAGCCCGTCATCAGGCTCTCTGCTCAGCGGGGAGCCTGCTTCCCCCTCTCTGCCTGCCTCTCTGCCTACTTGTGATCTCTTTCTGTCAAATAAATAAAATCTTTAAAAAAAATAAAAAAGAATTCTTGTGAAAAATGTTCAATAATGTAAAGAAGTCAGTTCCCCCAGATTTAATTAAATTGATTTAAATTGACAAACTAATTCTACTTTCTACTTTCATATGGAAATAAGATGTGAAAGACTAGTCAAGACATGTCATTGCCTATAAACATTGGTTTTCACTTCTCTTGCATGAATAGCTGGACATGTGAGCTGGGTAGGTAACAAGTGCACTTCATTTTCTAAGAAACTGCCAAACTTTGTTCCAAAGCAGCTGCACAATTTTGCAACCCCATTCACAATGCCTAAAAATCACTCCACGTCAATGCCAAAGCTCAGTACATTCAGATTTTTTTTAATCCATTTAACAGATGAGTAGTGGTATCTCACTGTGGTTTTTTGGTTTTGGTTTTGATATATATTCTATATATATAATTTATATATATTAAATAGTATTTATATTATATATTATAAATATAAATATATATCATATATATGATTATATGATGTACATTGTGATGATTATATATATGATTATATATGATATATATTTATATATAAAATTATAAAATAGAAATATATAAATATAAAATGTATAATACAAAATATAACATGTATAAAGAATATATATATTTTTTCTCACTGTGGTTTTAATTTGCATTTTCCTAATGCCAGGAAAGTACTTTCAAAAGCATTTCCTAATGAATCCAATGGAAACGTTTTTAACATAGCAAGAGATGAATGAATATGTGTGACTGGCAGTGACCACTGACTAAGTTTTATTGGAAATCTAAGATTTTTAAAACTGATCTAGCTCTAGAATGGAAAAATAGTATAAAATATTATAAAAACATTCTAAAATTTAATGAAATAGGAACTGCAACTTAAAATTGGAACAAAAGAGTGATAGAAGATAAATGTTTGTAAGCTTATTAATTTATGACAGAGTAAAAGGAGAGCCAAAGAACATTATTTAAAGTTGCTTAAACAAGGGTGACTGGGTGGCTCAGTGGGTTAACCCTCTGCCTTCGGCTCAGGTCATGATCTCAGAGTCCTGGGATCGAGCCCCGCATCGGGCTCTCTGCTCAGCGGGGAGCCTGCTTCTCCCTCTTTCTCTGCCTGCCTCTCTTCCTACTTGTGATCTCTCTCCTCTCTATCAAATAAATAAATAAACAAACAAATAAATAAATAATAAAATCTTAAAAAAGTGATTGGGAACAATGTCATGATGTCTGCTCTCACCATTTTATTATATATTTTGTGAGATAACTCACAAAATGTGAGATACAAAATTCAGTTAGACAAGGAAAATGCAAGTACCCTTATTTGAAATAAAAAGTAAAACTGTCTCCTTTCAGAGACAACATGCTATGTAGAAAATTCTAAAAAATTTACCAAAAAAAAAGAAAAAGAAGAGAAAAGAAAAGAAATAGCCCATATGTTTTTTACACTAATATCCAATTATTAGAAAAATAAATTTTAAAATAATATCATTTACAAAATGAAAGGCAAACCACTAGTTTGTATTTGCAATATGTAAATATGATGAAGGACTTCTCTTTAGAGTATATAAAGAACTTTTACAATTCAATAAAAAAAACAAGTAAATTTTAATTATTTATTCGTTGACTTTGGGGTTGAAACTTTTACTTTTTATTTTTTATTATTTTTTGAATTTTTTTGAGAGAGAAAGCAAGAGAGTTGGGGGGAAGGGAAGAGAGTGAGAGAGTGTGAATCTTAAGTAAGTACCATGCCCACTGTGGAGTTCAACACGGTTATCTGTCATAACCTGAGATTATGACCAGAACCAAAATCAAGAGTTGGATCCCTAACCAACTGAGGCTCCAGGTGCCCTGGGATTCAAACTTTAAGTAGATACTGTACACAGTGAGACATACGAATTCCAGTAGAACATGAAAAAGGACATTGCAAATGAAAATGACAGTAAGGCACCATGACAGCCTTATAAGACAGACTGAAATTAAGGCTGGGATCCATGTGTTGGAGAGGATGTAAAATAAATAGAGCTCTCCTACTTTGTTGAAGATATAAAATTGCACAACCAATTTGAAAAACAATTTTATAAAATTAAACATAAACTTGCCCGGTGACCCAGTTATTCTACTTGTTATTTCTGAGACCAATGAAAACTTACACTTTCAAAACCCAGCTTTATTGACAATAGCCATGTGCTTAAAACAACCAAGTATCCATCAATAGATGAACGGATACGTATGCTGTGTTACCATCATACAATGGAATACTTCTCAGCATTAAAACGGGGAATGACATGGACGAATCTCAGTGACGTTAGGTTAAGAGAAAGGAACAGACAGAAACAATGGTTGTCTCTCCCTGGTTCAAGAGTTAGAACGCAGAGCTGGGGCTCACTCCAAGTGGTGTGATGTCTTACTAGTGTATCTTCTTCCCACCCCACCCCTACCCTACATGGTAGCTCATCACAACTTGAAGAGTGCATTTCCAGATTTTGTTTCTCGGTCATTGACAATTTCCTTTTTGCAACGTAAGACAACATTGACAATTTCTGGGAATTAGCGCATTAGGTCATGGACGTCTTTGGATACCATTTCTTTGATTCCATTTGCATGAAATTGAGGAACAGGCAAAACCTAATCTGTAGTGATAGAATATACTCCGTGCCCGGGGCTGGTGGTGGGGAGATTGACTCAAAATTGGCATGAGGCAATTTTCTGATATGGCGGAAATGTCCCGTATCTGGTCATCACACAAGGAATTACATTTGTCAAAGCATATCAAGGTGGACAGTGCACTTAAAGTCTTTGCAGTGATAGCTCAATAAATTTAGTTTAAAATAAAATCATAAGAAAAAATCAGTAGCATTTATATACACAAACAACGAATAGTTTGATGATATAAAGGAGAAGAAAGCAACTTTTTATTACGATAACGAAAGTTAAAAATACCCAAGAAAGCAGCATAAGAAGACATGTGAAAAATATCTACGGAGGAAATTTTTAAATATCCCTGAGAGACACAAAAGTAGGCTGGAGCAAATGACAAAATGTATCTATTTATTTTTTGAATGGAATGATTCAAATTTATGATGTCATTTCTCTTTTGGCGAATCCATACATTTTATGTGATTGCATAAGAACGGACATGTTTTCTTTTTTTTTTTTAAAGATTTTATTTATTTATTTGACAGAGAAGAGAGAGATCACAAGCAGACAGAAAGGCAGGCAGAGAAAGAGGGGGAAGCAGGCTCCCCGCTGAGCAGGGAGCTCGATGCGGGGCTCCATACCAGGACCCTGAGATCATGACCTGAGCCGAAGGCAGAGGCTTTAACCCACTGAGCCACCCAGGTGCCCCTAAAACTGGACACGTTTTCTAAAGTTGGATAAATTTATTGGGAAGATGATGAGCTAAATAAATGCACGGAGTATATGTAGGAGAATTTCAAAAAGGACAATAAGACAAAACAAAACTGCAGAAAAATCTTGATGTTTACATAGTAGGTTTGTTGTAATTTTTGTAAAATCATAATTCTGAGAGTGTTTTTGTATGTATTGTAGGATACAACAAATGAGTAAAATTATCGATAGTTTTTGTAACCAGTGTTTTCAGTATGGGTGAAGAGAAAAACACATAGAAAAGGAGAGTATGAGCAGGGATCGAATAGTTTGAATTTGAGGTTATCAGTATGAATACATGACTTCTGAATACATTTTTTAGTCCCATCTAACAGAAGTGCTTAGAAGCAATGATGGCCAATTAGTGCTGAGAACAACCAGAGATTACATTGTAAATATGTTTCCGTGTAAAAGGAATTGAGATTCCTTGGAGAAATGCCTGATTATGGGTTTCAGGCAGAAAAATAATAAAGCAAGCATGAAACATTTTGTTGTTTCAGAAAGTAAGAATAAGGATTTTTTTTTCACAGAATACAGAATACAGCCAGCCAATAAATGCAGAAAAATTGAGTGAATCAGAAAAATAATTATTTCTCCACATCCTATTTAATAATTGATTCAGGCAATTGCAATTAGTGAATAAACTTCTGGAAGAAATGAACAGGAGAATTTATGAAGACAAATATGTCCAAAGCCAGTAATGAAAAGGGAATAGCACAACATTCTGTAGATGTAAAGGGAATTAGAGAGTATTATCAGCAAATTTATGCAAATAAAATTCAGATGAAATATATAGCTTGTAGAAAAACAACTTACTAAAACCAAAACAAAAGACAGAAAATCTAAGTAACTTATATTAATTAAATAAATTGACTCTTAATTATAAATTTCCCCAAAGAAAACTCCAAGCTTAAGCAACTCCTGTGATGAAGTCTAGTAAGTATTTAAAGAAGAATAATGCTAAAATTTTACTGATTTTTCCAGAGAATAGAAAAACATGGAAGTACTTCCAGTTAATTTAGAGAGGTCGGAATGACTTTGATGGACAAACCTGACAAGGACATCATGAGAAATATACATGAGAGAGTAATCTCATTTATAAACATAGAAGCATATATCTTTAAAAGTTAACACAATAAGTCCAAGGATATATAGTAAGATGGCAAAGAGCAAATTCATCTTATTAAAAAAAATAAGCTTAATTTAACACTTATCATTTTATTAATGTAATTTGATGCATGAAAATAAAGGAAAATATTAGAATTATGTGAATGGATATGGAAATCTCTTTACTTAAAGTAGTTTTTCCTCTAGACCAAAAGTTCTGGGCATTAATGAGATATAGAAATAGGGAGGTGGGGCACCTGAGTGGCTCAGTGGGTGAAAACCTCTGCCTTCAGCTCAGGTCATGATCTCAGGGTTCTGGGATCGAGCGCCGCATTGGGCTCTCTGCTCAGCGGGGAGCCCGCTAACCCGTCTCTCTCTGCCTGCCTCTCTGCCTACTTGTGAGCTCTTTCTCTGTCAAATAAATAAATAAAATCTTAAAAAAAAAAAAAAGAAAGAAAGAAATAGAGAGGCATCTCTGGGAATCTTGAAAGTTGCATCCAACCATACACAAGCCCAATGGCCCAGGAATTTTACTATTAAGTGTAAAACAACAGAAAAATATGCATGTATGTTAAACAACAATAAAAGCAGGATTATATGTTCTAGCCCCAAACTTAAGACAACCCTAATTCCATTAGCAGTCAAATGCAGAAATCATCCTGAGGTAAAATTTAAAAGCTAAATAGACTATCACCCCTTTAGATGAACCAAGACCAATGAGAGGTGGGGCAGATAGTTCCCCTCTCATTTTTACTTGCTATGGAACATTTTGAAGCTTACTTCCTTTTCCAACCTTTTCATCACAACATGCACTCATTATGAAGCATAGCCAGCAAATTAACAGTCCACATTGTATTGCTTTGTCTTCCTTCCCTCTCTTCCTTTTTGCTGATCCTTCATACCGTGGATTGTCATCTTCCATATAAAGTGCTGACATTTTAACCTTTTTCTCAGATTCTTGGCCTAGAACCTAAGCCAAGATATATATTTTCAAATTTACAGGATTCTGCCAAGAAATTTTCTATCTGTATAGATTAATTTCACCCTCCTCTACCCTCATGGTGCAGTTGAGTGCCGGTGACTGCACATCCTTAACAACACTTATTATTGTCAGCCATTTTGATTTTAACCATCTTGTGGTCCTACTGTGGTAGTTATTTATAGTTTTCATTTGTATTTCCGTGATAACTATCAATGTTGAACACCTTGTCACAGAGTTTTAATGTAGTTATAGGTCACTTAAAAACGTCATTTATGAAGAGTTCACTCAAGTAGTTAGCCCATTTTTTAATGGCTTGTCTTTCTGTTATTGACTTTTTTTAACTGAAATATACTTGACACACAATGTTATGTTAATTTCAGGTGTACACATAATGATTTGACAATTCTAAATTACACTCTGCTCACCACATTGTTTTATATATGTTTCTTTTATATATGAGTCCTGTGCTGGAAAGGTATTTTGCAGCCATCATATCCCACACTGTGACTCACCTTTCACTGTCTTGAATTCATGTCATAGAAGTTCCTAAAAATTTAAAATTAAATTAAAATTAAAATCTTTATGTTGAGCAGTGCTTGTTGTATCCTGGTTAAGAAGACTTTTCCCAGCTCAAAGTCATGAGTATGGTCTATGTTTTCTTCTAAAAGCCCCAAAGTTTTACCACTGCTGATCTTGGATCCATTGGAAATTGATTTTTGTGTACAGTGTGACAGTGGGGTCAAGATTCACTTTTTTCCCTTTATGTGTGTATACAGTAGAGCCACTGTCTATTACAAAGATCAATTTTTCACTACTGCCCTGCAGGTATCATTGTTGTCAGAATGTTGTTTCAGCAAGCAGGATAAACTGAATGGAGACACATCTAAGGACTTCATAATCAAACTACTGAAAGGTCGTACCCCTGAAACAAATAATACATTATATGTTCATTAAAAATATATATATAGAAAAAACACATGACATATGGGGAGAAATGATACAAATTACCAATTACTTCTTGTCAGAAACAATGGAGAGTAGAAAACAGGAAAACACTATCTTGAAAATCTTGAAAGGGAAACAAAACTGTCAACTCAGAACTCTACAGTCAGTGAAAATATCCTTTTAGAACGAAGGTTAATTAAACATATTTTCAAATAGGTACATTTGTCGCCAATTGATCACGGAGCTTCTCAGGAAGGTTATTAAGGTTATTTAGGCTGAAACAAAATGACATCGAATAATAACTTATATCCTCAGAAAGGAAGAGAGAGCATCAGAAATGGTAAATATATAGGTAAATGTAAAAGGTTATTTTTCTCTTAAATTATTTGCAATAAATACAGCTGCTATATATGGCCCCTGTTGCAAAAAAAATGTTGGTCACAATAAATGGATATATAGAAATTCTAGGGTTTTGTATTTTACAAGAAATGGTGCAATATTAACTCTAAACTGAAAAGTTAAGAATCTATACTATAATCCCTGGAGTGACCACTGCAAAGTATAGAAAGGGTTATGGTGAAAAGGCCAAGATAGGAATTAATGGAATTTTAAAGTAACTACATATTATAAAACGTGTCCAAGACTTTGGTGGCAAAATTATGCTGGGAAAAATTAAAGACCTATGGACGCTGAGGGGTATACAATGTCTTACGGATTGTAAGGCTAAATGTATTGAAGGCATCAATTATCTGAAAAATTGAATTGTAGATTTAATCCGTCTTCGATCAAATTCCCCAACAGAGTATTTCGTGAGAATTAACAAGCTTATTCTAAAATTTACATGGAAATGAAGAGACCAAGAGGAGTTTAGGCACACTTGATGAAAAAGAATAAAGCAGAAAGCCTTGCTCAATCAGCTATTGAGAGTGAAAATAGAACTAATATAATTAACACAGCATGATTTTAGTGCAGAGAGAGTCAGATAGAAAAGACAGAACACCAAGTCCACAAATGGCTTCCTGAAAGTGGTACATGGCAGAGGTGCCCTCTGGGGCCAGATGCAAAGAATGGTCATTTCAGTAAGTGTTGGTTGCTTGGACGAAAGACTTCTGAGGTGTTTAAGGAAAAAACAAAACAAAAAAAACCCCACCCATATGCAACTATTAGCTTCAGGGCTGAATTACAAACTTAATTACTTAGGTCAAAATTATAATGAGTATAGAAGATAACATATTCTAGGACCATTAAGACCTCAGAGTATGTATGAGTTCCTTAATAAGAAACATTTTAGTGTCAAGAAAATGGCCATTTAAAACCACAATAAGAAACAAGTAAAAACAGGGGCGCCTGGGTGGCTCAGTGGGTTAAAGCCTCTGTCTTCGGCTCAGGTCATGATCTCAGGGTCCTGGGATCGAGCCCCGCGTCGGGCTCTCCCCTCAGCAGGGAGCCTGATTCCCCTTCTCTCTCTGCCTGCCTCTCTGCCTACTTATGATCTCTCTCTCTCTGTCAAATAAATAAAATCTTAAAAAAAATAAACAAGTAAAAACAATCTAATGGCCCCAAATTTTGAAGTGAGAACGTAGGAAAAAACACCCTCAGAACACCAGAAACTTCCATATGTTTCCGAGGAGAAGGTTAATTGGCACCTGCCACTTGAAATATAGCTTAGCAGCATCTGCGAACATTGACTACCAAGGCCTTAGTATTTCACGCTTGGATAAACGTCCTCAAAAGTCCACTCCTGTGTGCTTCAGGTTTATGCACAGGGTGCCATGATGGTTCAAAAGAAGAGAAAAAAATGAAAAATGTCTTTCACAAAGCGAATTGGCAAATCCCTTCTACCCTTCAGTGATAGTTTTGTGCAAACAAGCAAGGAAGAACACATGGAAAGTGATGCAAGTTGTGGGATTCAAAGAGCAATAAAGAACTATCCTGTTAGAGGAAGCACATACAGTTGATAAATTGAGAGACCTGCAGAAAGTTCAGGAGGGCGGGTCCCTCGGCAGAGGTGTGGCTGTGAATGGAAATGTGAGAGAGTGGGGATTTCTAGGATGGAGGTTGTTTTCGGGTTCTCATTTTATAATTATTTATTTTTTTCCCCAAATATGTTTATTTTATTTTTTCGGTGTTACAAGAGTGATTGTTCATGCACCACACCCAGTGCTCCATGCAATACGTGCCCTTCTCAATACCTCCCACCAGGCTCGCCCACCCTCCACCCCCTCCCCTCCAAAACCCTCAGTTTGTTGCTCAGAGTCCACAGTGTCTCATGGTTCATCTCCCCCTCCGATTTCCCCTCATTCACCCTTCCTTTTCTTCTCAAAATGCCCTCCATGATTTTCCTTATGCTCCACACGTTAATGAGATCATAAGATAATTGACTCTCTCCACTTGATTTATTTCACTCCACATAATCTCTTCTAGTCCCGTCCATGTGGATCCAAAAGTTGGGTTTTCATCCTTTCTGATGGAGGCATACTATTTCATTGTATGGGTGTCCCACATCTTCCTTACCCACGCATCTGTTGAAGGGCATTTTGGTTCTTTCCACAGTTTGGCAATTGTGGCCATTGCGGCTATGAACATTGGGGTCCATGTGGCCCTTCTTCGTACTGCATCTGCTTCTTTGGGGTAGATACCCAGTAGTGGTTCGATTGTATGTCATCTGCACTGTGTGTTACGCTCAAACATATAGATGGCATACAGGTACCTGTAAGTCACCTCATTCCGACTTGAACGAGACCTCCCTTGTCTCCCGTTTGGCTCATGACCGTGGGAGGCGTATCATCATCCCACAGCGCAAATTCTAGGCGTGAATTCACAGGAAAGCCCATCACCTCAGCATTAAAACCAGCTCACTTTCCTTTAACTGGCAAACCCAATTAAACCGCAAGATGTCATATGGTGTTAAGTGGAGAAAAATGGCAGAAATAAACTATTCACAGAGTTTGCGTTCCTTCCCAAAATGTGGTCCCCTCAACACACACACTGATACTACGCTTTCTACTGCAAGCTAAGGGCTATGAGTATTTTCCCCACTCTGGTAGTGGGAGGGCAAAAGAGAGAGAAAGCTGTGTGCCTCGTCCTGTAGGGGTCATTCCTGGGGTAACAAATACTGAGCAGAAGCTCTTTTTTAGACCATCTTGGAAGATAATAAATCTATCTTTACAATTAACAAAAGTGATGATAACACCGACACCACAATATAAGGGTAATGATAATGAGATCTGGCATGTACTGAAACCTTGTGACCTACTTTTCTTTACTTTTAAGATTTTATTTATTTATTTGACAGAGAGAGCAAGAGAGCACAAGCAGAGGGAGGGTCAGAAGCAGGCTCCCCTCTGAGCAGGGAGCCCGATGTGGGACTCGATCCCAGGACCCTGAGATCATGACCTGAGCCGAAGGCAGACGCTTAACCATCTGAGCCACCCAGGCACCCGTGTGACCTACCTCCTGACCTGAGTCAAAATATTCGCCATGGGAGATCAGGAATTTTGCTTCTTCTGCGTTACAGGGAGGTCCATTAAACGCAGCCTGGGGAAAACAGAGGTGAAGTTCTGTTGAAGCGGAGAAGGAAAGCCCAACACAATCAGTGCCTTCCACAGCTCAGCCTTTAGCGAGGTTTTATCTGGCCCGCTCATGGACGCAAGTGATTGCATGTATGTGTGTGCGTGCACCCACACGCTGGCAAAGCCTCTACACACATGCAAATACGTGGCACTATGAGGGTATTATGCACATTTCAGAGCATTTGCCATAGCACATACCCTCCCCAATGTCTATCTTTTTTCCCACTCTAATTCCTTGGAGACACAGAAGAACTCCTTTACTGAAGTTTTTATTTCTGCTGTCATGTTTGTAATTTCCAAGGGCTCTTTTATATTCTCTAAATGTTTGTATTTCCATTTTGTGGATGCAGTATCCTCTATATCTATGAAGATATTGATGGAGTTTAGGTGTTTTTTTTTTTTCCTTTCCAAGAATGCTCCAATTGAATGTTTCTTTGTCTATTTCTTCCACATTCGACATTTTTCTCCAATGTCCAGATATCGTTGGCTGGCTGCTCAAATTTAACACAGAGGAAAAAAAAAAAAGATTGTCAACTCAGATTATGTGGGGAATATTGTATTTGGTCTCACTGCAAGATAATTGGTTGGGGAACTCTCAACTCCGTGTTTCTGTCTTTGCTCTCTGGTTGATTGAAATATTTAAAGGAAAATGTTTACAACTTTCTGACTGACAGCTAGAGGACCAACTACCAGCATGCTTGGTAGAATGCAAGAGAGGTCTACAGGATCTCTATATTAAGGATTCATCCTAGGAAAATTCCCATGATCCTTTTTTTTTATAATAGTACCAACTCTCTCAACTTTTTTTTTTTTTTTAACCTGCTTTTTACCTGCCCAGAGACTGCCAGGTCTCCTAAGGAATAAAAAAATTCAGTGTCAGCAAGAGACTTTAGCTACTTAGCTCCAAGGGCTTGGAGAAGGTTCTTGGCATGTAAAATCTTTCATGCCGTGTTCACGCACTCTTTGCTTTCACAGCTCCGCCCATCCA
This sequence comes from Nasua narica, assembly GCA_028533885.1. NCBI lineage: Eukaryota > Metazoa > Chordata > Mammalia > Carnivora > Procyonidae > Nasua > Nasua narica. The sequence goes on from CM052806.1 coordinate 3,759,908, forward strand.
TACCAATCCCCCCTGGCAAGCGCTACTGCTAATTCCTGTGTTTGTGCAGGCTCTACCTTGTAAATCAATGCTCTCAGCAGATTTCCCTAGTCAGATATTGGGCAACGATATGCTCATGTCTATGTCGCAGTCCGAGATTCTGAAAGAACAAATGAAACCAGGCATCCTATTCAGACTGGGAGAATTAAGAAGAGTTTAATAGAGGGCTAAAGAGGAATGCAAAATATAGAGAAGCCACGGGCAATAGTGCACCGACTCAGCCCCAGCAGGAAGGGCCACAGGGAGCCCCTGACAGAGGCCGTCATGGCAGAGGTGTGTACGGAGGGCTGCCTGAAAGAAGCTTCCATCCTTGGCTAAGATGTGCAGCCAACCAGAGTGACACTGTGTGGAGAAGACCTTAGAAGTCTATGGCTCAGCCTCTCCCTCCCATTCTGATCTCCTACTAGATTTTCTACTGGCTAAATTTAGTGAGAAACCAAAATAGACAAGAGCCCCAGTGCTATCGTCCATACAAGCCAGCTTTCCGGCGTGAAAAGCAGAGTGAGAAGGGTGACTTGTGACTGGCTCTGGGCATACTGAAGATTTCCCAGCAGGTGCTACCCATCTTGCTTCTAGAATCCACTTGGAGTTCCCTCAACCACCGAATCATTTGGGGATGACGCCAATTCAGCCTTCTCCCCCTCTGAAAATCTAAATTCTTAGCCACTGTCTGTGCGCTTCATGCAAGTTATCGGGGGATATGTTTTTCTAAAACACATTTGCTATATGTCACTTATTGAATTACACGTCTTGTGTCCTGCTTCCTCTGGCAGTCCCTGGCTGGATACAGTTCTTTAATATTTTTTTGTCTTTACCTAATTTGGTATTTAGTTGCCATAATGTCCCGTTGATCAGGGTATTGGAAAAAGGAGTGCTAAGAGGCATCTCAGAAACTCTCTCAGGCTCCAGAAGTAATTCTTCCTTGCATTGTTTGGCAGCAACCCAATTTTCATTCCACAGCCTGGGTCAGCCCCTCTTGGCAGTCGGTGATTTCCTCTCCTACTAGTTGTATTACTGGTTTGAAGAGCTTGATGGTCAGGGGCAGACCTAGCTTCCGTTTCACCAAAATTGTGACCACATTCCCAGTTGAAAGCATCTTTCATTTGGGCATCAGTAAGTCAGTATCACAAGGTTACAAGGACACATTCTACATATATTTTTAACTGTGTTTCTACATGAGTTATTATTTCAATAGATGCAGAAAAAACATTTGACAAGATTTGGCATCCATTCATGATAAACACGCTCAACAAAATGAGATTAAAGGGAGCATATCTCAACATAATACAGGCCATATATGAAAAACTCACAGCTAACATTATCCTCAATGGGGAAAAACTGAGGACTTTTTTTCTAAGATCAAAAACAAGACAGGAATGTCCACTTTTATCCAACGTAGTACTAGAAGTCCTAGCCACAACAATCAACAACAAAGAAGTAAGAGACACCATAGTGGTAAAGAAGTTAAACTGCCACTATTTACAGATGACATGATACTACACATAGAAAATCCTAAAGATTTCACTGAAAACCTTCTAGAAGTAATAAACAAATTCAGTAAATTGGCAAGATACAAAATTAATACTCAGAAATCACTAACTTATCTATACACTAACAATGAAGTTGCAGAAAAAGAAATTTAAAAACAACAGCATTTACAATTGCACCAAAAATAATAAAATACCTAGGAATAAACTTAACCAAAAACAGGTGAAAGACCTCTGGTCTAAAAACTATAAAAAATACTGATGAAATAAATTGAAAATGGCACAAATAAATGGAAATATATTCCATGTTCGTTGATTGGAAGAGTTAATATTGTCAAAATGTCCATATTACCCAAAGCAATCTGTAGAATCAATGCAATCCTTATCAAAGTACCAACAGAATTTTTTTTTATAGAACTAGAACAAATAACTCTAAAATTTGCATGGATCCATAGAAGATCCCAAATAGCTGAAGCAATCATGAGAAAGAAAAACAAAGCTGGAGGTATCACAATTCTGTAATTTCAAGATATGCTTCAAAGCTGTAATATTAAAAAAACTATGGTACTGGCACAGAAATAAACATGTATTTCAATAGAACAAGATAGAGACTCCAGAACTAAATGCACATGTCAATTAATCTATGACTAAGGAGGCAAGAATATACAATGAGGAAAGGCAGTCTCTTCAACAAATGGTCCTGGAAAAACTGGACAACTACAAGCAAAAAGAATGAAACTGGACCATTTTCTTACACCATACAGAAAAATAAATTCAAAAATGGATGGAAGACCTAAATGTGAGACCTGAAACCATAAAAATCTTTATTTTTTTTAAAGATTTTATTCATTCACTTGACAGAGAGGGATCACAAGTAGGCAGAGAGACAGGCAGAGAGAGGAGGAGGAAGCAGGTTCCCTACTGAGCAGAGATCCCGATGCAGGGCTTGATCTCAGGGCCCTGAGATCATGGCCTGAGCCAAAGTCAGAGGCTTTAACCCACTGAGCCACCCAGGCGCCCTGACCATACAAGTCTTAGAAGAGAGTCTAGGCAGTAATTTCTCTGACATCAGCCAGAGGAACATTTCTCTAGATAGGTCTCCTAAGGCAAGGGAGGCAAAAGCAAAAATGAACTATAGGGACTACATCAAAATAAAAAGCATTTGCACAGCAAAGGAAACCATCAGTGAAACCAAAAGACAACATGGGAGAAGATATTTGCAAATGATATATCTGACAAGGGGCTAATATCCAAAATAAATAAAGAACTCATTAACCCAACACTCAAACAAACAAACAAACAACAAACAATCCAATTAAAATCCTCTAGGCAGAGGACCTGAATAGACATTTTTCCAAAGAAGACATACAGACAACCAAGAGACATATGAAGAGATGCCCCATCATGACTAATAATTGAGAAAATGCAAACAAAAACTACGTTGAGATATTACCTCATACCTTTTAGAATGGCTACAATCAAGAAGATAAGGAACAACAAGGATTGAGGATATGGAGAAAAAGGAACCATTTTGCACTGTTGGTGAGGTAGTAAACTGATGCAGCCACTGTAGAAAACAGTATGGAGATTTCTCAAAAAATTAAAAATAGAAATACCATATGATGCAGTAGTTTCACTATTAGGTATCTGTCCAAGGAAAACGAAAACACTAACTTGAAAAGATATATACAGTCCTATTTTTATTGCAGTGTTACTTGTAGTAGCCAAGATAATGGAAGCAGCCCAAGTGTCCATCAATATATGAACAGATGAGAAAAATGTGTTATAGATACAAAATGGGATATTACATAGCCATAAAAAAGAAGGATGAGATCTTGCCATTAAAACAACATGGATGGACCTAGAGGGTGTTATGCTCAATGAAATAGTTGGTCAGAGAAAGACAGATCCCATCTGATTTCATTTATCAATGGAATCCAAAAAAAAAAAA
>CM052806.1:3763884-3798273 GCA_028533885.1 Nasua narica
GAATGGAGCCAAAGGAAAAATGGGGAATGATCCAGCTACTTAGTAACTATGTGCCACCTTCTTTCCAATGCATGTTTGTCACATATTTTTATTCTCTCAAAATAAAAAGAAGTTTGCAGTGGGTTCATATAGTTGATACAGTTACTAAAAATTTTCTTCCCGAGGAGCTTGGATACAGAGAGAAAGAGAGAAATATGGCAGCTAGTGGAAGACATAAAATTCAGACATAAAGTGTCTGAGGAGAGGATCTCAACCCTTAACGATGCTCATATCTTACCATGTCTCTGCTTGCGCCAAGTCTGTCCTCTTCTTCCATCTTCCTAAATTTCTGATTACATTGATTTCACTGGTGTTATTACTGATGAACATTTGTACTCACACACAGATTCAAATGTAAATCAATCTTTCTTTCCACGTGATTTTTTTGGTCTGTCTTCCATGTGATTTTTTTTTTTTTGTCTGTCTTATACCCTCATGCCTGCCCTTCTCACTGTCCAGAACCATTTCCCCGAGTCACTTCACCTTGTTAATTCCTGACCACCCTTAAGACTCAGCTGTTCTGGGGCACCTGGGGGGTTCAGTCAGATAAGCAATGACTATTGATTTCAGCTCAGGTCATGATCTCAGGGTGGTGAGATCGAGCTTCACGTTGGGCTCTGCGCTTAGTGGGGAGTCTGCTTGAGGATTCCCTCTCTCTCTTTCTGTGCTCCTCTCCCCATCTCCCCCTTCTCTCCTGAACACACAAACACTCACGTTCTTTCTCTTTCTCCCTCTTTCAAAAAAAAAAAAGACTCAGCTGTTCTGTGACACAGTTCCTCAACACCTCCAGCTACACCGAGTGGAGCCTAGTCACACCATCTGATCAGTCCTTGTGCGGGACACAGCTTGTCACCACATGCTTTTAGCCTGTCTTTCTGGTCACTTGGTTATCTCCTGGTAAGTCACAGTTGCTTCTTTTTATCACAGCCTGGCAAAACAGATTCTCCATAAATTTTATCAGTCAAATTTTATGTTTATTATGCATCCTTCAAAATATCCTCAGTGAGGACACGTGGGTGGCTCAGTCGGTTAAGCATCTGCCTTCAGCTCAGGTCATGATCCCAAGGTCCTGAGATCGAGTCCTACAACAGGCTTCTTACTCAGCAGAGAGTTGCTTCTCCTTCTGCCTGCTACTCTCCATGCTTATGCTCTCTCTCTCTCTCTGACAAATAAATAAGTAAAATCTTAAAAAAAAAAAAATCCTCTGTGGTTTTGACTCTCTTACTTTATCTCTGGATCCAGCAACTAGGGACAAAATGGGGTGTGAATCCTGATAGAGCACAGATGGACAGACAGGTGAGAAACATTCAGGAGTCAACTGAGTGAGTCCAACCCAACTCTCAGTCTTTTTGCCCAGAAACACTCTAAATGCTTGGATGTCTATATAACATATAGATAAACACAAATATAACATATAGATATATGTTATATACTATGTTATCTATATGTTATATATATATGCTATATACATATGTTATATATACTATATATATATATATAGTATACACACACACACACCATGCACACACACATATCCATTATATATATGCATTATATGCATTATGGCATCCTAAATAAAAATTCAACTGATGCCTGGGTCTGGGCAGTTTTGAGATATTGTGTTGCTGTTGTGATAAAAGACACAGAGTGTTATTCAACTGAATACATAAGAAAGAGAAACAAGAGTTGAATGTGTAGTTTGAGTGCGGGGACGTCTTTGTTTGTGACATGAGTAGGAATAATCATGGGTCAATATCTTCCTCTCCATATCCCTGGCATCAGAAAGATTTATACAGATCGGATCATATTCACTAGGCTGGGGAATCTACCTCATCTCTACCCAAGTACAAACTTGGTTTCTTATCTGAGTGCATGGGTGCTTAATGTAGTTTGACTGTAATTTATTCCAATATAAAGTTCACATTTTATTTCAAATATATATATAGAAGCTCCAGTGGGGGGGGAGGGACACATGAAAACATCATTTTTCAGAACTTTTCATGTCAATACTAAGTAACATCTGCTAATAGTTATGAAGAGAAAACAAACATTTGACCAACCTCAAGACCTGGACTATATTTTAAGTTTTCAAAGGGAACATAAAATTTTCTCTACATTTTTAGAATTTGTTTTGAAAAAAAAAAATGACATCCCAGTGCTCAGATGATAAAAAAACAAACAAAACGCACAATCTGTTTGAATCCAGAGTGGTGACAATCATGATGTCTTACCAGTAATGATACAAATTTAGAATAAAGTGTAGAGTAAAAAATGGTTTTGCTTTAAATTGCATGTATAAGTTATTTATCTAGATCTTTATTCTGTGTGTTAGTCTTCTTAGGGACCCGGATAGCACAGAAAGGAAAGGTTATGATTTAGTGATTTTTTTTTTTTTTCCTAAAAGCACTGCCCTTAAAAATAGTGAAAATTTTAACCACCAATAATCATGCTTTAGGAATTTTAAAGAAAACGTATACTTTAGAATTTGCTTTAAAGAAATTGTAAACAGGGGCACCTGGGTGGCTCAGTGGGTTAAAGCCTCAGGTCATGGTCTCAGGGTCCTGGGATCGAGCCCCGTGTCAGGCAGCAGGGAGCCTGCTTCCCCCTCTCTCTCTGCCTGCCTCTCTGCCTACTTGTGATCTCTCTCTCTCTCTGTCAAATAAATAAATAAAATCTTAAAAAAAAAGAAATAGTAAACATAGTTATAGTGTGGGTTTTCTTATCCATTCTATAAAACTTGTAGAAGTGTCAGAAATCATCAAGTCCCCATGTCATACACTAGATGCTTCTTGCTTTTCCGCCCCCAAAACCTCTCCCTTTTTCCAGAAAGTACAAAATTTCCAGCAGAGAGCTGCTGGAAAACCTTTGTCCCTCAACATATTCTTGGTAAAGTTTTCAGTGTAGGAGCCCTGGCCAGCGGGGAGGAACACGACCCACTGTGTGTGAATCAAGAGTTGTTTTCAGAGGTTTGCACCGGACTCTGAGGGAGGGGGAGGACCAGAGTGTGTCATAGCTCACTAGATCTGATTCTCTGACCTTGAGATCTTGTCCATTAGTTCCAGCTTCATGGAGTCCCCATTCTGTGCTGGTTCTGCCTCTTTGAGACCTCATTCTTCAGCTTCCCCTCCGTTATGAGCAAACTCCTATCTTTCCAATCAGCCTCCATACCACTTAAGTTTTCTAAAGTTCATTTCTGTTCATTGTAAGCAAAGATTTCTACCAACGCACTTGACATTCTCACAGATGGCTAAATGAGTTCATAATGTCACCTTTTTCAAAGATTTTTTTATTTGAAAGAGAGAGAGAGAGGGTGGGGGGGAGAAGAAGAGGGAGAGGGATGAATAGACTCCTTGCTGAGTGTGGAACCCTCCGCAGAGCTTGATCCCATGACCCTGAGATCATAACCTGAGACACAATCACTCAACCAACTGAGCCACCCAGGTGTCCCTATAATGTTACATTTTGATTAAAATAATTTAAGATATTTTTCCCTGACTAGTTAAAGGATCCCGACTAGAAGCGATGGCATTGGTAGTAGCATCCAAAGCCATATGAGATCCATGTGAACTTTCTAGCGGCCCCATATAGAATGTTTGATTGTTCTGATAGGAATACTTACACATGAGGTGTACTTATTATATGCCAGGCATTTTAAGTGACTTACATATATAAATTCATTTTATTCCCTCCCATATCCTAGGAGTTAAGAATAGAAGAAATGCAGTGTGATCTTTCAAATATGCTATATATTTGGCTTCCTTGACTGCAGGACCCAACCTTATCTACTATGCTATTCCATTGTCTGTCATGGTATGTGACATATAATATGCCTATTATATGTCAGTAAAATTTCGTTAACTTAATCAAACAACACAGGCACATAATTATATACCCATGCATATTTGCAGTGAATATCTATTTATGAGCATATAGTCTTTTCTTAAAAGAAATATTCCTCTCTCTTACTCTTTTTGCACACACATATTGTCATCAGAGTGTCCATGTTACTTTAGTACCCTGTGACCCTGCATACCCATTTTGGGAGCTTGGGAAGTAAACCAAGAGAGGACATTTGTTCTCTATCCTGGGATCGAAGCCATAGGCTGCAAAATACAGGAAGAGTTGGCAGCCATGTTCTGTACCACATGCAAACAGCAATCTTCTTTGGTGAAAAATCAGAAGTAAACCAACATAGGAAGAAGAGCAGAAGTAGAATTAGAGGTCCGGATCCTAGTTCTCTCTGAGGCCTTTTTTCAACCTCAGAGTCCATGGCACATATTTTGTTCTTCCACTGAACATTTCATTTCTCTAAATAGACCACAATATAAATGGTCATTTCCTTTGAATTTTGCAATATGGCAAACTTGCAGCAAAATATTCCTTTTCAACTGTCTAGACCTAGTTTACACAGTTCTCTAATTGTATCTTATTCTTTACTAACGTTGTAAGCTACCAAAGCATAGCTTTAATTTTAATTTGTCCATTAAATGAAATAAAGCTCTTGAAAATTTTATCTCTCAAGTCCTGCTCATTATGTGTAGCTATTATTATGTAGCAATATCACTCTGCTGCTCAAAAATAAGTCATATCCCCCATCACGTGGAATTTAGGGTTTCCTAATGGGCCCTCCAATTACCTTCCCATCTTCACATTCCTCTCTTTCCAACAGGATCTTTAAACTCCAAGCAGGTGATATTTCTTAGAATCCCCCTAAATGTACCCGAATTTTTTTACAACCTCATAACTCTGCAAATTGTGTTTCCTTCTGGAAATGACATCTCATGGGAAGGGATTTGAACTGAATCCTGAGTCGCCGAATCCTGGATTTCAGGGTCCATTCATCCGTACCCCATCTTTACGGGTGACTTGTGTTTATCCAAATGGCTCAGGGCATCATTATGTATCTCACAGATGACATGCATAAAAGTGACTTTTAAGAGCAGTCTTTCGACACCAGATACAAAGTCTTCATTAGTCTGTGACCTGTGACAGAAGTATTTTCTCCATGAGGATAAAAGTAGAGGAGAACAAAGAAATCCTAAGTGTCTTCTAAAGGTAAGAATGAATACTACCTTCTGTTATGGTCCCCCATCAAGAAGATAGCACCGATTAACAACCACATCTCATTCATTTCTGCACCCCCATAACATTTAACATGGGGCCTTGCTGAGAATGATTCAATGCATGCTTATTCATATAAACTTTGGAATAACCCCACTTCTGTGAAACATACACATTCCCTCCTATATTACCCCTTTCCATGGTCACAAGAAATCCATTCCTCACCAGCGGGATCGAAGTGTGACTATTTGAAATCTATAACCAGAATATGGAAATAGCTTTAAAAATAAAGTAGTCAAAAATAAGTAGTCACCTGAATTATATAAAACATATAATCTATATGACCCACACCAAATTTGGTTGCTTTCCAGAGGGATTTCAGCAAGTCTGTGTTTACTCCTTTAGTGACACACACTGACTGACATCATAAATCAACACCGGTAAATACATAAAATGTGGAATTTATGGTCCAGACATTGAAGAGGGAAAGAAATCATGGTTCATGGTTATGTTGGAAAAACAAGCATAAAGGTGCACTGTTCTGGGAACACTGCACCTTGTAGTCACCCTGTTCATAGTCTGTCTTCGTAAACCCAACTTAAAATTTGCAAACATCAAGAGATGAAGGTAAACACTAAAGAATACTGCTTACACATGCCAATATTCAGATAGTAATGCCAGTTTCAGAAACAATTTTATCTTTAGCAATTATTTAAATGGTTGAATAGTCACATTTTTCCTTAAGTATTTCACACAGAGAAGTTGAAGTAGAAAAATTAAATCACCAATATTGGGATAAAAAGTGTAGTTTTTATATAAGTAGTGTACGTTTCCAAAGACATAAAACATTACACAAGGTAAATGCAAGAAGCATTTAGAATTAATTACTCTCGTTTCCAATATATCATGAAATGCAAAATAAAACATTAAAAATATGATTGAGGGACGCCTGGGTGGCTCAGTTGGTTGAGCAGCTGCCTTCGGCTCAGGTCATGATCCCAGCAGCCTGGGATCGAGTCCCGCATGGGGCTCCTTCCTCGGCGGGGAGCCTGCTCCTCTCTCTGCCTCTGCCTGCCTCTCTGCCTGCTTGTGTTCTCTCTCTGTTAAATAAATAAATAGAAAAAAATCTTTAAAAAAAATAAATAAAAATATGATTGAAATTCTGGAATGTATCCTTAAAATCATCACTAAAAGGCACAGAATATTTGGAATTTCCAATACTATTTACATCTTTGGAAGTGTAGAACTCAGTATTAATATGCACATATATTACTTACTTTTGTACATTTACTTAATTTTGCCCATTTGTGCATGCATTCTCTCTCTCTGTATGGATAGATGGATATATAGATAGGCACGTGGATAGATAACATGTCTCAGAAGAGTGAAGCATGCTTTTGTTAACAATATCAGCCTAAGAATGCTTTTCCCAAATGCCAAGAAGAATATGCAGAGCATATGGGTGCCTGGGTGGCTCAGTTGGTTAAATGATTGCCTTTGGCTCATGTCATGATCCCGGAGTCCCGGATCAAGTCCTACATAGGGCTCCCAGATCTGCGGGGAGTCTGCTTCTCCCTCTGACCTTCTCATGCTCTCTCATGCTCTCTCTCTCTCTCTCAAATAAATAAATAAAATCTTTAAAAAAATTAAAAAAAAAAAAGAAAATTCAGAGCATCATAATCAGTACGGTAAATAAAATAAAATTAGCTTTCTTTGGTAGAAAACAAGTTTTTCATGTGTTTTTAGCAATCGTTCTGGTAACCCATATAAAAGAGATGGGTGCCTTTCTAGGGCCAGGTAGAAAAGGTAAATGCCTTATCACCAAATGTGAGAGAGTGCAGGATTTTGGAGCCCATAGAAAACTGTAGAAGAAGCACAGTTCCCAAGGAAAGACATTCAAATGCCATTAGGAAATATTTTGTGGGTCCCAGTACTTCCAACAGGTGAGCATGACTCCCAGCTGCACGTCCTTAAATGACTGGAAAAAAGAGATCTAAAGGAGACCAAATCGGGAGGATGGGCAGATACATGTTTGTCAATGAAGCCTCGTAAGTTCCTCACCTGGCTGCTCACATGGAAGGCAAACATGCATCCCTTTTTATAAATCTGGAAATTGAAGGTTCACCCTCGTGAACCACTGTTCTGCAGTTACCCAAACCCTCTGTGTCCCATCTCATTGTCTCGTGTTTCCTGACACTGAAATCTGCCACACCAATGGAATAAGAACTCCCCTTGTGTTTATCTGCAACTTTTGAAATCAGTGCTTTTAAGGACCATCACACCCAAAAGCATTCATCGTGTCATTTCTGGGAGACCCAAGTTGGGTCACACAAGTTGGAAAGTGGGGTCCAAATCGGGAAAGTGCTCTTCTGATGGTTGGTAGATACTCGTATGCTCTCTGGGGACCCTGTGGTATTTTGACTTTGAGAAATAAAGTCTTAAGAGCACTTGGGTAGTCTGGCAGAAATGATTAAAAATGAGGCCTTTAAACACTAGTATAATGTGGTCCTCAGCTAAATGCTAACAGAAGCCATGGCAAGGATGGAAGCTTCCAAATCTTCGAAGATTAATGAGAGTGGATTACCGTTGTGTTTCAAAGGCATATGTTTGGACATCAGTGAAAAATGAGACCAAATTGCAACTGGAAGTTCCCATGTTTCCTTTAATAATATATTAAAGATATAAATTGTGCAAACTCTTGCCAGATCTCAGCATTACTGGTGCCTTTGATGCCAGTTGGGAGGAATGTGTCTGCAAGTAGATAAAAATAACAAAAACAAATATTTTCATTAAGGATAGGAAGCATTTAACATATCCTTAACCTCGAAGCCCCAGAAATCCGTTGACAGGTTTTAAGAGATATTAAATGCTAAGGAATAACCCCCCAAAAAGAGGCGAATGGAACGAACAGTCATAAAGGCAGTGCTCTATACCAGGCACTGCATCAGCTCATTTAAAAGACAGATTTTTATCTAATATCTATCTATCATTCCCAAGGAACAAAACATGAAATAAGAATCATTAAATTTGAATTTCAAATTAAGAAACTGGAGTTCTTTTTTTTTTTTTTTAAGATTTCATTGATTTATTTGCTGGCAAGAGAGAGAGATCACAAATAGGCAGAGAGGCAGGCAGAGAGAAAGGGGGAAGCAGGCTCCCTGCGGAGCAGAGAGCCCGATGTGGGGCTCGATCCCAGGATCCTGGGATCATGACTTGAGCCAGAGGCAGAGGCCTTAACCCACTGAGCCACCAAGGCGCCCCAAAAAACTAGAATTCAAACAGTGAAGTCATTGTCCCTAACCACAGAGAGAGTTTTGTTACAAGAGGGTCACTCCCTGTCCCAGGGAATAAAGATCGTGATGACTATGAAGGCTTTCTTAGATGGTAACCTACCCAGATACCCTGGATGTAGGTATATATGAATAAAGTCGTTGACTTACTCAGGTTCTGTTCTTTAGACCATAATAAAAAATGACAGAAAGAACTCTGTAGTTACACGGAAAAATGAGCATTCCACCCATTGAATACATATGTGTATTGTGCACATAGACACACGTAAGTTAGTTCTGTTAGCTGGGCTCATATGGGGATAGGAACACACCCCATATGTGGTGTAGATAGAAATGAGGGAAAACCAACAAGTAGAGAAATAATAAAGTGTCTCTGATGTCTCAACACCCCAGATTTTAGATCAGAAAGATGGTGTGTATGTACATTAGCCAACATTCCCCTGAGGGCTGCATGTCTATGTTCTACACGATTATTGGGTGAGCAGGCGGGGACATCTTAGTGACCATGTAACTTGGGAATTGTCTGGGTCCAGGAAGGGGCCTCTGAAGCCCAGTGGCCCATAACTCCCAGTTCTTTTGAGCTCCCACGGATCTACTGGGTACTGGGCTAGCTCACTATTCAGCTGCCACAACCAAAGGGAAGATGAGCCTCAGGCTCATCTGAATTAGTCTTCTCAGCTCATCTATGAAGAGCTGACAGGGCATTCCATCAAGTGGTGGAGCCCTTCTCACGTGAGAAGGGTCTCATCCCCCTTACAGTCAGTGAGGGATAGTGTATAAAATGCCCTCTGGGAGCCTAAGGCCCTTAATAGGGGGATGGAAACCCACTCTTCTAGAAAGGGTTAGAAATGGTGTTTTTCAGAGCATGAAATAACACCCCAGGGTTCCCGACTATCTGGTTGCGTCTCACTAACCCTGGTTTCTCATCAAGCGTGGCATGGGTGAATAATTTGTCACACCCCTTACAACAGCCAAAGTACTTTACAAACATTCATTAGGATTTTTTTTTTTTCCCTTTCAGTGTTTTGCTGTAGGGAAAGGCAATGTTCTTGCTTTCATTTTACAAAACATTAAAAAATATTGTAGGTGACTGCTCTCCTGGCAGTAATATTGTTACTTGATGTTTTAAAAATGCTATCCCTATTAGGAACAGAAAATAATGCCAAGGGATAAAATTGTTGTTTTTTTCCCAAATTTAGAAGAGATATAGTTTGCGATTATGTTGACCGAATGATTAAAATTACAATTTTACTTGGCCATATTCGTGATGATGATCAGTTACTTAAATACATAGAAGCAATGGATATTCGTGTATTTGTTGGCATAATAATGACTAGCTCCTGTGGGAATGTACAGAACTCTCAATTTGTTCATCATGTCCTGGAAAAGATGCTTATTTTTTACTCTCTTTTCTTGATCTTTTAATAACTGAATTATATATATATATATGTTTGTTTTCTAGGAAAAGACCACTTTGATTTAGAGTTCTAGTTTTCTAAAATCTGTTTTTCTACGAACACTAAAGAGAAATTAACCCATGCACACTAAGTGCTTCTCAATTCCACAATGAAGAACAAATTTTTGCTGGGGTTAAAAATCACATATTTCAATCAAGGCTAAAAATTAATAGTATGATTCTTTCAAGGTGTACTGTAGGTATCTGAACAAATAACTAAGCAAAAGAAACTAAGAAATATGCCTCCATAAAAATTAGCGTACAATAGCTCTTAAGTGTTTTCTTTGTAATATGAATAATCCAACAGGCGAAACAGCTGAAGGATTTTGCTTTGTTCGGCCATCTGGTCAACATACATTTTTGAAAAGCAGACAAGCGTTGACAGACCTGCAGGTGTTGGTGTCTCATAAATCACACTAATAATAATTATTAAAAGTTTTACAATATTTTGTTATTTCATGTAACAAATCCATTCCTAAAAGAACCATTGTGAACTCACAGTTCGCCAGTATTTTTGTCAGTGCCTTTAAATAATTTAAGGGCATCTGGGTAGCTTAGTTGGTTAAGCCTCCGACGCTTGATTTCTACTCAGGTCATGATCTAAGAGTTGTGAGATCAAGCCCCTTTGGGCTCCACACTCAGTGAAGAGTCTGGTGGAGATTTTCTCTCTCCCTCCCCCTCTACCCCTTCCCACTGCTCTCTCTCTCTTTTTCTAAAATAAATTAAAATTTTTTTTCAAATAATTTGGATTTTACATAAGGAATAGATTTGGTTGACTTCATTTTCTTTTTAATATTTTATCGTAATGTCGATAAGTACCAAAATGATCAGAGTCTGCTTTTCTGATCCTCTTCAGCCTCCTTTAATTCCTGTTATAGGACGGATGCCACAAATACAGATAAGTGTGGCTCTTTTTGAATAAGAGTAGTTTTGCTCTTGAAATTAAACAATCTTTATTCAAGCTTACTATTTTGTTCTAAGAATGTATTCATATTATTTTTCTTTAATAGTCACGCATAGATTTCAAGAAATTACAATACACTATTTATGTCACCTTATCGTAATGTTTCATGAGCCTTTATGTTACTGAATTTGGAGGAAAGTAGGATTTTTAGGACTGATATTTTTTAGGGGATTCTAGGTTTTATTATTATACAAGTTGTTATTTTAACATGATATTCAAGGGCCCTGCAGCACACAATACACAGAAATGACTTGCAATGCTGCATTCAATATAGCAGCACATATTTTCTGTTATAGGCATATATTTTATCAGAGAAAAATGGCATGCAGTCAAGAAAACTTCTATTTCATTTTTTTTCCTCCTTTGAATTCTATAGCAGAGACAAGCCATTTAAAATGTTGCTTCTGGGCTGACGCTTCTTTGGAAATTGGAGCCCATCTTGAACTCTCAAAGCTATGTTATAAACTCATGTAAATTGGAATTTATAATGGAAACAGCACCATACTTTACTGTAACTGCCGCAGCCAGGCTCCACTCGGATAAAATAAAACAAAGGGCACGGCAGACCACCCTCCGCTGTGCTTTTATTAACTTTATATTTTCAACATAAGAGTGATCATGTCAGTAATGAAAGCATTTCAGTTGACTTCCCAAAAAGCATTTTGCTTTATATTTGCAAGTCACTGAATGTGCCATTTTACTTCATCAACCACTGCACTTTTGAGAGCCACTCGAACGTGAGAAATACAAGTCTAAGATTTAGGCTCTCCGTAAATATGCAGAGAGATATAACTCTTCTGCATTCGATTGGAAAGCTGAATTTGATGGATCTTGGGAATAAAATAAAAATCATTTTCTTTTATGTTCGAGAAGTATAAAGCTTCACTTTTCTGTATTAGTTAGGAAATGAAAAGATATTACAGAGGTATAGGGATGGCTTTCGGCTTCCACTACAAGGGGTATTAGGGAGACTGGCAGTATGGGTTGAGATGAAGTAATTCAAAGCTTTAGGCTCATTTACACTTGCTTATAATTTGGTGGGTCAGTTAGATACTCTCAGAAATTAGACCTTCTATATCTCAGGGCTGTATTGTTGACACAGTCAATTTAATGAAAGTCCTCTGCTAAGATTATCGAGTGGATAGTGAGAGAGATATTTGTATTGGAATCTAGGAGGAACTTACAAACGAGAAAGCATTGTATTTGAGCACAGATAAACCCATGTTATAGAGTAGACTTTCACTTCCGGCTCAGAGATGGAGAAAGCTGGAAGGAGTTATTCCTGCCAAAGATAAACAGAGCCAGCCACTGGTTGAAGTGGTAAGGACAGGGTTTAATAGGAAACAACTACTGCGTTAGAAAAGTGGGCAGCATGAACTGAACTCCATTTTGATTTATGTAGAGGTGACGGGGGATTTGCAAAGGAGAAGGAAGGAGTGAGGAGGGCGTGAGCTGGGGCTCAGAGATTCCAGGAAGTGAAAAATTGCAGGAAGTTGGTCCATGTGATACCAGCCTGAGTTTGCAGAGTGGAGCTTACTGAAGTTAGGCTCTTACACTCCCAGACCGGGAGACTGGAGACTAGGGCCCCCCCTTTCAGGTGTTGGTGAGGACAAACAGTCAATCCATCTGGCAGTCTTGAGTTTTCTCAGACGGGTAGTCTGTGGAGGGCTAGCATTACCTACAGATGTGGCCTTGAGCTATTAGAAAGGATGTCAGTGTTTGTTCACATCTGTACAGGGTTAGATTAAAGCCCACTCGAGAAGACAGATCAGAGGAGCCTGGCCACATTTTGGCCAAGGAGAGATCTTTGTCGCTTGTACCCTCACAACAAGGAAGAAGTTGGACAAAGAGCAAACTATAAGCTTTTCTTGGATTTACCAGAAACAGATGCTGGAGCAAACAGCTAACCTGAAATTTAGAGAGAGGTCTGGAGAGAGGAACAGCTCGTGCATTTGCTTATCTGGGCAGACATCGTCACCTACCATATAGGTTGCTGGGAAGATTCAGGTAGACATTTTCAACCAATTGCTGAATGTGTAGTATGGCCACCGTGAGATGTTGCTGTTGGCCTCACACATGAAGGGGTTTGCGCCCTCCGGTTGGCTTGTTCCCACCAGGGTCTCCCAGGGAGGATAAGCGAATCCTGGGAAAGCCGTTCCTGCACTGCAGGGATGGCGTAATGGAAGCCATTGGTAATTGGTAATTGGTAATGGAAAAGGAATTGGTAATGGAAATGGAAACTGGAAATGGTAATTGGTAATAGAAACCACTCAGTCTTCCTGTTTCCCTATATGGAGCATAATCCTTAATCTGAAGGGGGAAGGACAATGACACACAGTGAGAACTTGTCTGAAAACAGAGTAAAAACCCATGTAATTAGAGGAGAGAAATAAGGGAAGGAAAAAACAAGCTCTACCCCTGGTTCAGGGATAGGAAGAGACACTCAGACCAACATTACATCCAGAAGAGAAGTAGAAACACTCACGAAATGCAGACCTGGCGACCACGTTGACAGGGCCTGCCTACTCCTCAGGCTTAGTCAGAACATCAGGGAATGTTTCCTTTCCCACCCACACAACCACACAGGCAAGCACTGACAACACATCTGGGAGACCAGCCAGAAATGAGTTTTCTCTGGGGAGGAGCCAAACTCAAGCTTAGAGTACACACTGAAGGAACCCTTCTAGAAAGTTCACCCAGACTGTCACCCTCGAGAGACTTGAAGGCTCTGGTGCACTGAGAATAACCATAACAATAACAATTTTTATACACAACCCATCGCCTAAGTGGATGAACACAAACCCACACAGCAAAGCCCCAGCAGAAGGAAATGTGTGCTCCTCCCGGAGTGTAATTATTTACCTGAGTACTGTGCAATGTGTCTGGCTTCCAACAAAAAATTGTGTAGTATACAAATAGGCAATAAATAGCACAGCCTGGAGAGACGAAACGATTATCAGAACCAGACTGAGAGGGAGAATGTTGAAAGTATCCGACAGGAAATTTAGAGAACTCTGGATAATATGTTAACAGCTCTAATGGAAAATGTTGACAACATAAAAGATCAAATAGCCTGTTTCCACAGAAAAATGGAAACTCTAAGAAAGAATGAAATGGAGATGCTAAGAACAGACATAAAGATTTCGTTCACCTGTCTCATCAGTAGAACCAACATGGCCTTAAAGAAAAGAGAAAACTATTTTGGTTCACAGTCAGATATGACTATTGACTGTGGAAAACCCCAAAGTACGTACAAAAGTTTCTAAGAATTAATGAGTTTAGTGAGGTCATAGGTTACAACATTGGTATAAAAAACGCCATCATATGCTATATATCGGCAACAAGCACGCGGAACTTGGAAAAAATCAACTATATTATTTCCAATCACACCAACACATGAAGTACAAGAGAGACAATTTTACTTATTTCACTTGTGTTTTTGGGTGTCAGAGCTAAGAAGTTGTTGCCAAGACCAATGTCATGGGTCTGGGCATACTCTCAATGCTCTCCCTGTTCCCGCAGGAGGGGTCATTATCCTTTGGTAGCTCTAAGCTGTGTTGCCTTGGGAAATGGGGTGATGCTGGAAAACTCCATGTGCTCAAACTCAAGGGAGTGTTGAGACTTCTCTGGAAACCTGGACTTTGATAAAGGCTCTAAGGTCTGTGTGTGTCTGCCAAGTTTGTGTTCTCCAGGTGCTCCTGGCCATGGTTACGAGGGACTGAAGCTGGTTTAGAGACTCCTGCCAGTTCTGCAGCTTGTACTGAGGTCTGTGTTACTACCCAATGCACAGGTGGGTGAGTCTTCTCCCATGTTCCTTGGCATATGGTGCTGGTTTCCACAGCTCTCACAGAGGCATTTTTGTTCATGTGTGGATGCCGCATTTCAGGTGTTAAAGAGAAGACCAAAAAGAGGGATGCCATCATGGTGACATCTCTTCATATTTATGTCTAAGGTCAACTTCTCCTTTTTCTTGGTATTATGCCTAGGGTTAAATCTTTTTGAGTACCATCTCTCCTTGGAAGGGCTTGTTACCATTAGGCTTTCAGTTCTTCAAATAACCTTCAGCTCAGGGCACCTGGGTGGCTCAGTGGGTTAAAGCCTCTGCCTTCATCTCAGGTCATGATCTCGGGGTCCTGGGATCTAGCCCCACATTGAGCTCTCTGCTCAGCAGGGAGCCTGCTTCCCCTCCCCACTCTGCCTGCCTCTCTGCCTACTTGTGATCTCTCTCTCTGTCAAATAAATAAATAAAATCTTAAAAAAAATAACGTTCAGCTCTCAAAACCTTACAGTTTTGTAGACTATCATCCCTGCTTTCATTGTTGGGGTGGAAAGTAATGTTTTCTTGTGATGTTTCCACTTTCCAGAAGTCGAAGTCATTTGGCTGTCATTTTACCTGTCATTAAACTGTCATTTTAACTTGCCTTTAGCCAAGTAACACCAGTTTTTTAACACACAAAGTCAATGCAAAATAATTATGGTGCTCAGAAGATAATTAAAGAACCTCAAAATATGGCTTGATTTTCACCTACATCCAATCTCTTCTGGTCAGGTGAATACTGTCTAAAGTTGTATGACATTTGTTTCCAT
Organism: Nasua narica; assembly: GCA_028533885.1. Taxonomy (NCBI): domain Eukaryota; kingdom Metazoa; phylum Chordata; class Mammalia; order Carnivora; family Procyonidae; genus Nasua; species Nasua narica. Next base: position 3,779,282 of record CM052806.1, read on the forward strand.
ATCTGAAGCAATAAGTTATATCAATCCAAACTTCCCTCTGATAGCTACCACAAAAATTAAAACAAAAAAAATACGTAAGAAATCTGCATTAAAACATCTGAATTCTACTAATATAATCAGTATGAGGTGGCCAAGATCCAGTAGAGAAAGAAAACACCCTGAGGTGAGCCCAGCTTCCCTTACCACCCTTCCCTGCAGATGTCTACAGACAGAGGTGGTAAGCTGTGAAGGTTATCAGAAAGCAGTGTCCAAGACAGAGAGAGACAGAAGGAATTTACTGGTCTCTTGAGAAACACAAAACTGAAATCCAAGAGCCAACAGGGAGGACAGACCTGGTAAAATCTCTAGTTATACATTTCTACTCTTAAGGGACCTTGTTGTGGGAAGAGATAAAAACTAAATGTCAGTCAACTCTCATAAAGATGGAACTCATCTTCAGATTAGCTCAATCACTGACTGTATTCTCATGATTTCAGGTAGGAATTACCTGCACGCAGTAGAAGCACAATCTTATTTGAGGGAAATAACCATCATCCAGAGCTTCTATTACTCAGAAAAGAACTCCTAGGCATATATAGCGAAAGATAAAAGATAAATAGAGAAAAATATCAGACCCTTAAGGAATACAAATATTGGGGCATTGGGGTGGCTCAGTCAGTTAAGTAATGATCCCAGGGTCCTGGGACCAAGCCCTGAGTTGGGCTCCCTGCTCCCTGGAGAATTTGCTTCTCCTTCATGCTTTGCCCTTCCTCCCCTCCCCTACTCATGTGTGCCCACTCTTTCTCAAAAAAATAAATAAAATCTTAAAAAAAGGAAGAAATCCAAATACTGAATTTATCATCAGAGTTTAAAATAATTTTGATTAAGAGGTAAAAAAATGTGATACAATAAAAAAAATGCCCAGAGAACTGATATTAATAAAAAATACAATGAAAAGTCTAAAACAAGATAAAACATATGCTAACTGAAATAATGAACTCAATTGATGAGTTTCATAGAAAACATCCCAGAAGAAAGATTTTATGATCTGAAACATAGTTTAACAGATGTTCACACTAAAACAGAAGAAGAAAGAAATAGGGCAAAGATACATAAAGTATTATATAATGTATGTAGTATAAAGTAATGTGCGCTAACATAAATATGTGTCCAGATAAAGAAAACAGATAATTAAACCAAAGGTAAAATTATAAATCTGCCGGGGAGGGGGGGAGTTACAACCATAATATTGGAAATTGACTTCTCAACAGAATCTGTGGTGAACAGAATAGAATTATGTCTTTATGAGCTAACAGCAAATAACTGCTAACCGAAAATTGTGTACAAAGCGAAAAATAGTCTTCAAGAGAAGAGTGAAAATGAAGACATTTTTAGATAAACAAAAACTGAGAGGGTGTGTTATTAGATGTTGTGCATTCAAAAAAATATTAGTGGGGATTATATAGATAGAACAAAGTAACTGCTAACATAAGTCTTCGAATGCGGAGAAGAGCTAAGAGTAACAGAGTGAACAGGTGGGTTAATTTAAAAGAACATTGACTATGTAAAACAGTAACAGAGCTTGAAGGAAATTAAATATAAATGGCAATAAAACACATGAGAGCAATCACTCAAATGAGAAAAGTCGATTCTCACATCCCAGGTTCACTACCTCCTGGTATCAAATGTACTCCTTTATAATCGACTGTAACACATCAAAAATGTAGGTTAATTACTAAAAGAATAGTAACACTAACGAATAATGAAACAAAGTAACTGGTAGAGAAATGGAATGATACAAACACAGAAATAATTAAAAAAAAAAAAAACCAGAAGGAGGGGGCAAGAAAGGAGATTAAAACACCCATCCAACAACTGGGATGGAAGATTTAAATACTAATATATCAGTGGTTGCAATGAATTTAAATGGACTAAATACTCCACATAAAAAGCAACATTTATCACTCTGAAAAAATTAATTATGTGCTACTTTCAAGAAATTCAGTTTAAAAACAAAGAGCCAAACAAGCTGAAAAATGAATGAAGGGGAAAAAGTTACACAACGCAAATACAAACAAATATAAACTAAGATAGCTATACTAATAAGACAGAGTGAGCTCTAAAAGAGGAAGACAGAAACATTACTGGAAATAAATTGAGGTATTTGACACTAATGGGAGTTTCTATTTAAATGCAAAAATCTAACCATTTTTATTTTGTATGTATCTAATAATCTAGCTTCAGAATATAGGCAGCAACAACAAACCCATGAATTTCAATGATTAATTATAAAATCTGAATTTATGGTGGAAAATATTTCAAGCCTCTCTCAATAACTTATAAAACAAGTTGCCTGTGCATAGAAACTTTGATCAACATTATCAACAAATTTGAGCTTATTCATACAGAATAAATCAATGAGTTAAGCTCCTACATAGCAGTGTAAGTCCAAAGGTAACAAAAATTATGCAACAATGATAAAAGAATTTAATAAAATAAAAACAGAAAACAAATAATATTTTTATGTTTGTATATAATTGATAAATACTTAGAAAGAATACTTAAGAAAATAGAGTAGTCTCTAATTGGTAGTAATGCATGCGTCATTGATGACCTTACTGATAATAAAAATATATATTAGGAAAATAAGGTTAACATTTGGAAATCTCAAATTTATTTTTTAGGTAAAATTCCCAAATTACTGGGCAAACCAAAACTAATGCAAAAAGAAATAAAAATATCTTTATAGTCCTATATCATATTGTATTTGTAATTAAAAGCTATGCAGAAAGAAATCTATGGACAGATTACTTCACTAGTAAATTGCAATTACTTAAGGAAAATCATATAAGAAAGAAAATATTTAAAGGAGAAAAAAAAGAAATCCTCTTCTAAATTTAAATCTGACATTTCCCAACTATGTTGAGGTCAGTGTAATGTTGGTACCAAATCCTGCAAAGTACCTCACAGTAAAAGAGAATTATGTATCAACCTCTCATGAACAGCAAGGCAACATTCCATAAGAAAATATGAGCATACTGAATCTATAATATAGAAAACATATAATTTATCACTACGCTGTTATTTTCCTAGGAAATTGAGATTGATAAGATATTTACAAAATCAGTTGATTTAATTTTACACATTAGTCACACTAAAAAGAAAAAAAATCCACGATAGTCTTGATATATGCAGAAAAAATATTTAACAAAGTTTAACACTCATTCATAATTAAAAAAAAATGAGACAGAGGAGAGCAGAAACTTCTTAATGTGCTACAAAGCTTCCCAAAAATCCAGTACAAATAAACAAAATGATGAAATACTGAAATACAAAGTTTTCTCTTTGAGCTAGGCAATGAAACTATAATTACAAATACATCACATCGGGGAGCCTGGGTTGCTCAGTTGGTTAAGCTTCTGCCTTTGGCTCAGGGGTCCTGGTATCTTGGGGTCCTTGGGATCCAGCCCCACATCCAGCTCCAGGCTCCCTGAAATCCTTCTCCCCCTCCCACCCTTTCTCCCTCTGCCTCCTTCCCCCTGCTCATGCTTTGTCTCATGCTCTCTCTCTTAAATGAATAAATAAAATGTTTAAAACAAAACAGAACAAATATCCTCTCTCTTCAACTTTGTCCTGGGGGACCTAACGGGACATTAAGTCAACACAAGTAAATGAGGCTTTTTGTAATCATGTGACCCAATAGCCCTCCTGGTCCTATCTCTGCATTAAGCCCTATATAGTTTCTACATTTAACAGGTAGCACATTCTTCCCCTCCCTCTCTCTTCCCCTCCCCTCTATGTCAGGAAATAGATGCCGTCCCATTTTGATACTTGGAGAAAAGTAAAGATGAATTTTAACAGCAACATTTAAGAGAAGAATTTAAAAACAAAGTCTTTCTAGGAAGGGAAGGATTGTTCGCTTTTTTTTTTCTTTCTTTCTTTTTTTTAATATTTTTATGTATTTAACACGGAGAAAGATAGCGAGAGAGGGAACACAAGCAGGGGGAGTGGGAGAAAGGAGAAGCAGGCTTCCCTCTGAGCAGCGAAGCCCGATGCGGGGCTCGATCCCAGCACCTCGGGACCATGACCTGAGCCAAAGGCAGATGCTTAACAGTTGAGCCACCCAGGTGCCCCGGATTGTTTGCTTTTTAACCAAAAGACTTAAATTTTTTAAATTGTCTTAAATTTGTCTTAGAAGATACGTTTTCATTAGAAAAGCCAATTTCATAGTTCTGTCTGTAGTTCATTTGACCTATTTCCCTTTGTCAGAAGAGCCATGAGAGACTGGACATCTCCGGGTTAGTTACAGCAGAAAAATCAGCTCAAGGAAAATTAGGGACAGGTGTTCTTGCTTTTGTCTCAAGCCGGTTTTATGACATCAGGTAAGTTCCTTTTCATTTTGGGGCCTTTCCTTCACTAGCATGAAATGGAGGGGCTGGGCCATGTGACCTCTGAGCTTTTTTTTTCCTACCTCTGAAATTATACGGTGCTGTGAACTTCAAGGGAAACCTATTTACCTTCCATAAAGGACTGTTGCCAGCACAAAGCTATTAAAGTTGCAGATAAAGTATTCTACTAAAAAGCTAGCAAGTTAATAAGTGCCTCTAAGGCTCTGCTTTAAGACCTGTTTTTCTCTCAAATAAAAGCAACCTCAGTATTTCTATGACGTAAAACCAGGGAAAATATTATTAATAAACAATTAAAACCATCAAAAAGATGAGTCACTTTCTTAAACATGGTAAGTAGTCCTTAACCTCCATTAAGTTTTTCACTGTGAAGGACTTAAATGTTTTCAGGACCAATGAGGCATAGATTCTCGGGGGCGGGGGGGGGAGTGGGGGGAAGCGGAGTGAAACATTGTCTTCCTAATCTCACAAGTATTTGTGGAAGATCTGAGTACAGCTTAAGGGAAAAGCATGTGTTTTTGAAGTCATCCTTGAAGTTAAATCATGTCATGCAAATTTCATTGGCTCAGAAAGTTCACTCTCAGAGTCTCAGTATTCTTAACAATAAAAATGGGCAAAATAGAAGTTACGTCTGGAAGCCATCCATTCTGGGACACAAGATTATATACGTGAATGTTCCTAATGTCGCATTAGGGGCTCAATAATGGCAATTTTGTTACCATTTGGAATCCTGTGTACTTCTTTCTGTCTCTCTCTCTTAATAACCTTCCTGCTTTCAGCACTTCATGGATTCTTGTCTGTATTCCTTGTGTCGACTATATTGCTGAAATAAAACAGACCCTAGAATGCAGTGGCTCAAAGAGATTACATGCTTATGATTCTCTCACATAACTCTCGGGGCAGGTGGTTTCAAGAACAGTGTTTGGGGTGGTATTTTTCATGCAACCTCTTTAGGAACTCAAAAGCAAGGCGTCCAAGCTATCTATCAAATGTAACCAGACCCACTCTTGTCGTCTGGGGACAAGAAGGGAGAAAGTAGAAAAGAAGGCATCTGTATGGAAGGGGATATTTCTTTTTGTTCACACACGTGTGAACTCCAAGCAAGGGAGCCCTTGGAACGAGTCCTGGCACAATCCGATGGTAAAGACAAAATGAGATTGAAATCTGACGGAGAATGGCAGTCACCTTTCAGGAAGTCCACACTGTTTTCTGCCTCCTGAAAATGGCTCAGTGGGTTAAAGCCTCTGCCTTCAGCTCAGGTCATGATCTCAGGGTCCTGGGATGGAGCCCCGCATCAGGCTCTCTGCTCAGTGGGGAGCCTGCTTCCCCCTCTCTCTCTGCCTGCCTCTCTGCCTATTTGTGATCTCTCTCTCTCTTTGTCAAATAAATAAAATCTTTCAAAAAAAAAAAAAAAAAGACATTTCCTGATGGATCTGCTGTCTTCATTCAGTGTTGTTACTCTCTATTACACTGCCAGTAATTTTTCCCCTAACATACATTTTGCATATGTATTTCACATTTTAAGTATCCACAGTGATTTTTTTTCTTTCCGTATTAAGTCCTGCATTGTGACCAGCTCTCCTTTGAACCACTGCAGTTCTCACAGTTAACATTTCCATACCCCCTCCTGCCACCGCTTTCAAATCCAGAACTGAGTCCATACTCACATGGAGCATGGCTGAATTAACCCTGGGCTGCAATGAGGGACGGAAGTCCACAGAATTCCTAGCAAATGGGTTTGCTCCCCTCCTCTACGTCCGGTTCTTCGGCTACGCTGTTCTTTGTAACAGCGCCGTTCTGTATTTTTTTTTGTGTGTCTCTTTCTGGGAAGGCACTAGATACGATGAATCCCTTCAAGTCAAGCTGTATTACCAATAAGTAGGCTGTGAGTTGGAGTTCCAGTGCCCTCACGGTATTTACTCTCTCACAGCAAAGCCACTGGGGGAAAGGAAACATGGCAGATAAGGGAAACATTGAATATTTTCACCGAGACCTGGCAGCTTTAGACCTAGGTTGCATTCCTGTTTCTTCCTTCACTTCCCATTAAATCTATCAGTCGCCCTGAAGCTTAGTTCCCATTAATCAAAGACATCCATGCTAAAGTAAGTTGTGCTCTAAGGAAATAATATGAGATCACATACATGGAAACAACCTAGTAAATATTACTACTCTTCTGCATGTTGAGGGAAACTTCCCTGAATATTCCCAAACTGTTTTTGCCAACTCTCAGAAATGCCATGTTGTAGAGTCAAATTTTTTTCTTTTTTTTTTTTTTTAAAAGATTTTATTTATTTATTTGACAGAGAGAGAGATCACAAGTTGGCAGAGAGGCAGGCAGAAAGAGAGGGGGAAGCAGGCTCCCTGCTGAGCAGAGAGCCCGATGCGGGACTGGATCCCAGGACCCTGAGATCATGACCCGAGCCGAACGCAGAGGCTTTAACCCACTGAGCCACCCAGGCGCCCCTCAAATTTTTCTTGTACTACATTTTTAAATGCATATTGCTTTAATTTTCATGCATATATGCCATAGAATTTGTGGCTTTGAACATGTATGTGGTATATGTGAATTTTTACTAAGTCACATTTTGTACAGATGTCATTCGGTTTTTTTTTTTAAATATATGTAACATCTATTTTTAATGGGATTTGCATTATTGTTTTCTTCTAATATATAGATTTTGTTATATATCTATATATTTAGATATGTTATCTAATATATAGATCTTGTAATCTAAAATATAGATTACAAGACAATATTAAAATAGTGTCATTCAATATCAATATTTAATGTTAACCTATAAAAAGGCGCTGGAGAAATTGATGCTGATGAACCCGAACATATGTGAGTATGCTCAGGAGAAAATCTTGATTATGAGAGAGGGATTACAGCTAATGAAAGCAGCAAACTAAAACCCGGTCACCCCCAAGTAAAAACCATCCCTAATATTTTATAGGTACTTGAAGACCCAAAGATCAGTGTAGACAACTCCTGGAAAGCCAGGAGTCTTGGGTTCTCCTTTGGGAACGTCTCTGAAAGATCCCAGAAGTACTATAGGCACAGATGGACTGAGTGAAATTTGTAAGCAGGAACCAGAAGCTTGGGAGCTGGGGCAGATGCCAGAAATCTCAGACCTTGCGATTGGTGGAAACACATCACCTGAATGGAAAGACAAAACGATATCTCAGTGGTCACCTAGCAGGGATGATAGTCTGTAGTTAAGACCAGGAAGGACACAAGAACACTGCGAACCACTTGGTAGTATAGACTTGAGGCGTCCTTCCATTCAACTGACACGGTGTAGTACAACTACCCTGAAGAACCAATACACCATCCTGGGGAGGAGATAAGGAAGAAGAAGGAAATTTGAATCTACAAATGTTCCCCAAATAGCTAAAAGCCTTCATTATCACAGGAAGTATGCTGTAATTCCACATAGGAAAAGAAATGGATTTAAATGATTAATGAGAGCATTATTGGTATTACAGCTCAAGGGTGTTATAGATAAAAAGTGCTTTATGCCTTGGCCTGTAACTAATCAATATTTATTACTTTATTTCTTTGAGAAAAACAAACTAATTGTAAAAAGTGAAATTTTGGAATCCAGCCCAATAATAAACTAGACATGGAATGAACAGCATTACTCATATATCTGTAAGTTGAAAGTTGATTCAAACTAGCGTTCTGCTTCTGGCAATAGCAAAATGGATTGTTTTGCACAATCCTTCCTACTGAAAATAACTAGCAAAGTTGGATAAAATGATTTCCAAGAAAGCATGGGCTTGGAGTCTCTAAGCCAGTGAAGAATCAAAGGCTCAGAATCTGGAACAATGGGAAGACAGAGTTGAGCCTAGCATTTAGTCTCTTTTCCTTTTGAAGCGATTGCCAACACTGAATATAGTGTCTGAGGATCAGAAACTTCGAAGATTTTCGGCAGGTTCACTTAAGAGGGAGGACAAATATGTTCAGACTCTGTCATGGAACGGAATCCTTGGCAAACATTCCGGCTTATATTCTAAGGAGAAAGGTAAATGGGAAGTGGACTAACTTTTATGTGGACTGAATGCCAGCTTCAAATTTTCTCCATAATTGAATTAAGATGATTGTTTTTATTATTGTAGCTGACCTGGTCTATGTAAACCCTCCACCTGAAAAAAAATTAATTAAAAATTAAAAATTAAAGAGTGAAGTGGAACAGAGAAAAGTTAAAAAAAATTAAGATTGTAGATTTAAATTCACCAGTAATTGTAGTAAATATTAATGAATTAAATATTCTAACTAAAAAACAAGTTGTTTACTAGATCAATAAAAATATATACTTCTTATAGGAGACACATCTTAAATATAAGAAAACAAAAAATGATGAAATTAAAAAGATGAAAATGTAAACATGAAAATTATAAACATAATTTCATGATCATGATCATGATCAGTAAGGTCATAATCTCAGGGTCCTGGGATTGAGTCCTGCATCGAGCTCTCTGCTCAGTGGGGAGCCTGCTTCACCTCTTCTCTCTGCCTGCCTCTCTGCTTACTTGTGATCTCTCTCTCTCTCAAATAAATAAATACAAGTCTTTTAAAAAAAAGAACATGACTTCTTTTATTTTATTAGATTGGATATTCCAAATGGATGAAAAATCACATTTACATATATCTATACCGTGATCATTACATAATCATTAAAATATATTTAAAGAAATGTAAGGATACTGGAGTATGCTCACAAGTCTTAAATACAACAGCAAATACAATATGAAATATGAAGTCACAATTACGTAGAGTAATTTAAATGCGCTCTCCCAGCTTTTAGCTTTCCAATCCTGTGAAAGCATGTCCTGAAAGGAGTCATTTTTCTCTCTCAATTTCCACAGAGCATCGTCTTTTCTATTCTTTTTCTTAAAGTTGTTTGCAAAGATGAGATCATCAATATTGATATGTCAACAAGTACAGTACTAACTTTAAACTGGAATATCATAGAGGTTCCCTATGTTTACTCACATTCTAGACGTGAGAACACCATTTATTTGCTTTCTTCTGATTAAAAAAAAAAGACTAAGGTATTATAATCCATATTTTTAATGTGTACACAAAATATCAAGGTTCTTATTAAGTAGATAAGTCTGCCATACACCAGCTTAAGAGTGGAATTCATTCATTCTGAATATATAATATTTGGGGCACTCTAGTCATTTCTTCATTTATTCATCTTTAAACATGTTATGCATTTGTCATTATTTCTGGGAGCAGTTCAAGTCACTGAATATTTCTGTCCACTACTTCCTTTCATGTCCTTCCTTTGCTCTGGGTCATGTATTATCTCAGAAAAGAAACAGCATCATTACTCCAAAATCTAGATAAGTCTCCACTGAGGCATTACCTGTCAGGCATTTTGCCCCTTAGAGTGCTAGACTACACCATGTTTCTTGGATATTCCTTTTGGATGAAGACTGCTTCCAATCAAAGAGATTTATCATCACGAAACACCATTTCCTAGCTTTTTATAAAACATCTGCTGGGAAAAATTACATGTCGTGACATAAGAAATCTCCTCTCAGGCAAATAAAAAAAGGTAACCTGTCACTTAATAAAAACACCCAAAGGAGAATATCCTGAAGGATGATCAGAAATCATGAAGTGAATGGAACTAATGAGCAAAGAGTCCTTAGGCATGAAGTTCTCCTACTTTGGTCCGTTTGTTGTTTCCATTTGCAATTTTTCATCTTGCTTAATAGAAGCAAGACAAACAACTGTTTCCATTAACAGTTGGAAACTGTCTAATAAGAATTGAGGAATAGAATTCTTATATACAACCTGTAAACACTGATCTATAATTGTCCCTTAAATTAACATACCAATCAGGATACAGAGGAGGAATCATGGTAAATTGAAAGGCAGTCTTCAAAAAAACAGTCTTGATACTGTAGGGTAGGGCACAGGAGGTGAAGGAACCTCTGAGAATGAGATATGGGGTTATTAACTCCTTTATAAATAGAATAAAGAAAGCTTATCTTTATGAATGTCTGAAAGTCTGTTCTTAGAGCAAAGTTGAATTAAATTTTATCAGCCACTGGATTGGGATGTAACTATGACCAGTTACCACAGATCCCACACTCTGTTCTTTCAGTCATTTTGGGCCATAAAAGAATCAGAATCACGACAAGCTGGACTGTACTTTATGGTCAGAATTAAAAACCAACCTGGTCTCCAGACATCTCTGTTGTTTTTGTTGTGCTGGGGGACGGGGTGGTTGCTCTTTTAGTTGATTTGGAATATACAATTGAAGTTAACTCATGCAATTTTGAGGGCTTCCTGCTGACACTTCCAAAATGACATTTCCATTTTTCTAAATGCTGAAACCAAACAATACAGAGAATAATTTCTCTTAAAATTGAAATGCGAATCCATTTAATATGCTACCCGGAAGTTGAGTGGCTCTGAAACTTGCAAAAGAAAATCAAAGACAGAGAGAGTGTTAAAAAGTAGAAAATATTTGTCTTATGTAAGTGGTATATGCATACTACCTAATACATCATGGTAAGATGCTGTGGCTATATCCATGTAAATCAACCTGTCTGGGTAACACTAGTGACTAAATGTTATTTGGTAGGAAGTGAAGCAGACTGGATAATAAGACAATTACTAATAAACAAAAATGCAATGCCAGGGAACTTCTGGCCACATTCTCAGAAGTCTGCCTCTACTCTTACCCTCCAAACATGCTGATTTTGGGAAAGGTTTGGGTTTTGGTATCTCGGTTTTTGCTCTTCACACTGTCTCTGGGTTACCTTAGCTTAAATTATCTTCTCTATGTTGACACGCTTCAAACCCATTTTACTAGCTCAAGGAATATCCTGAACTCAGGCCCCTGAAAGAGCATGCCTTCTAAACCCTCTCTTTTTTCTTGAATTTCCTCTTCTTCAGTTGTTACTGGCTTTTAGGTGAAAACATCATGATCTACACATCTGTCTTCCAGGAAAGATGGCTGAGAAGTTTCCTTCTCAATGTCAGTGATTCATAGCTTTTTTGTCTCAAGACATTTTTACAATCTTTTTTTTTTAAGATTTTATTTATTTATTTGACAGAGAGAGACACAACGAGAGAGGGAACACAAGCAGAGGGAGTGGGAGAGGGATAAGCAGGCTTCCTGTTGAGCAGGGAGCCCCATGTGGGGATTGACCCCAGGACCCTGGGATCATGACCTGAGCCCAAGGCAGATGCTTAAGGACTGAGCCACCCAGGTGCCCCACATTTTTAAAATCTTAAAATTATTGTGGATCCCGAAGTCTTTTTGTGAATGCGAATTGTAATTTTCCACATTTAACAAATTAAAAATTATGCTCAGATATTTTAAAAAATTCCTTTGTTGATTCATTTATAAATAACCTTAATAACCCATTTTATGTTAATGTAACATTTTTCCAAAAATAAAACTATAGTTTCCCAAACAGAAAAAAAAAATTGTGAGAAGAGTGGTATTGGTTAATATATACATATATTTTTAAAGATTCTATTTATCCATTCTGCACAGAGGGAGACCACAAGCAGGCAGAGAGGCAGGCAGAGAAAGAGGAGGAAGCAGGCCTCCCGCCCAGCAGAGATTCCCGCTGCGGGGCTCGATCCCAGGACCCCGAGACCATAACCCGAGCCGAAGGCAGAGGCCCCAACCACCGAGCCACCCAGGTGCCCCTTGGTTAATATTTTTACGGATCTCTTTAGAACCTGGGTTATATTTAGTTTGCTTATATTCAGTCTTATATCTGCTTTTGAATTTGAATCTGGTATCATGTGTCATAGAGCCTCAGGAAATCTCTGCTGAATTCTCCTGACAACAAGGGAGTGAAAAAGACCGGTAGTGTCTTCACATCATTATGGAAACAGCTTTGACTTTGACAATGGCATCAAAGGGTCTCAGGACACCAAGGGTCTCCATTAATTTCTCAATCAAATTGAGGACAAAGTCCTGACTTCTTGGGCTACCATGTGGCCTCTTTCTTCATCCCATGCTGTGTTAACTAGCACACAGTTCCCTATAGAATGAACTATGAAAATCTACTTTAAGAAAATCTCATGGGAGTCTGAGATGACGTTTTTCACAGCAAATCGCATAGATTTTAAAAGAATAGAGGGGAAAACTCCCCATTGGACCTTTCCCCTGTTGCCTTGGAATGTCCCCAGAGGTTTCAATCCCCACCCCGCCCCACTGGCCAGTGTGCAGACGTCCCCTGCCTCCAACATATTATTCTTCAGTTTCACTCTTGATTTTTCAGCACTTCAGCTACCTAGGGTATTGTCCCACTCTGTTTTAAGGAAAGAAAGAGACTGTCATTATGAGAAGATAGTAGGCATGTGATGGTTTCAATGCGGGCAATAAAAAATTTTTATAGTCTTACTATATTCAGGCAAAATTTTATGTATCACTAGATTGTACACCTGAAGCTAATATAAAACTGTATGTTAACTAACTGGAAGTAAAATGAAAACTTGAAAACAAAATCTCCTAACTGTGGCATTGCAAAGGTGGCATATCTGAAAATTAATCCTGCAAACTATACCTACTCTTTGTAAATTGAGTACCTGCTGAATTTGCTATTGCTGGACATGGGAGCAAGGGAGGAAATGTTTGCATCCTCTGATCTTCTTGGCATCTTTTGGTGTTCTCTTACCCAGTTGCTGGGATAAGTACACAAGTACGGCAACCTAGCATGGAGCGGCAGGCTGATCAGGGGTTCAGACCCCTCTCCTGACATGAGGTTCGACATTTGTTATTGACCCACATGTCTTTGAAGCTCTACCCATTTTTAAAAATCATGTTCACTCTGACTCAGAGGGTTCATTTCTACTCATCTGTCTTTGTTTTCACTGGCTCTCTCCTCTGCTCTCTCTATGTTCCTATATGCCCACTCGACACGTCACTCCTTCTTCATTTATTTTCTCCTCTTTCTTCTCCATTATTATACCTTTCAGTTCCCATTTTTTAATTTGGGTCATCATTCTATTTTCTATTTCCCTGTCACAGCCTTTCTTTTTTATACTTTTTTCAAGACCCTTTGCAGTTACTTGTTTGAGCATTGTTATAATCCCCGCTTTTGGTCTTTGCTAGAGAATTCTGATCTGTGTTACTTTGTTATTGACATCTCTTAAAAGTCTTTTTCTCTGGGGGCACCTGGGTGGCTCAGTGGGTTAAAGCCTCTACCTTCGGCTCAGGTCATGATCTCAGGGTCCTGGGATCGAGCCCCACACCGGGCTCTCTGCTCAGCAGGGAGCCTGCTTCCCCCTCTCTCTCTCTGCCTGCTTCTTTGTCTACTTATGATCTCTCTCTCTGTCAAATAAATAAATAAATAAAATCTTTTAAAAAAAGTCTTTTTCTCTGTAAGTTGACATGATCCTTTTTCCTCCAGATACTAAATGATCTGGGTTGTATCTTGGAATTTATTACTATAATATAAATCTTTAAACCTTATGGAGAGTATTGACTTTTTTTTCAACAGGTAATCAATCAGTCACTTGGTGATGTTCAGGTTGTAAAGTTCTAACCTGCGTTCTGTGGTTTGAGGTTCCAGTGTCATTTGTTTTCAAATTATTTGCAAGTGCTATTTTGACCTGCTGGATCTGCATGCCACTCTTATCCAGTCTGGGCTTTGGGTGTTCTCTTTTATTACTGATATCAAATTCTTTGGAATGCCATATAGGATCAGGTCTGCACATGAATAGCTCTCAGGTAAGCCCAGCTCATAAGCAACTTTATGAGGTTGTTTTCCTCAGCTCTTTCTTCCGTCATCTCCCCCATACTTCACAGTTACCAATGCTTTCCTTTTTTAATTCTCCATCTAGAAAGCTGGACCTTTAATGACTCTCTGCTTCACATTGTTGTCACTCTGTCCGCACCCAGAAATGAGTGAGTAATGGAAGTTTATCCACCACCTTGGGGCCATATTTTTTTCCGATTTGAGAGGAAAGTTCGGCTCCACCTGGACTCCGTGGTTTCCATGGCTGTTGCTGCCCCAGGGATGATTGGGGAGAGTGTCCAGACAGGAAAAAGTAAAAGGAAACAACAACAGCAGGGATTTTCACTCTGTGTTGGAGCATGAGGACTTCCTTTATCTCTCTGAGACAGAACTACAAGGCTCTCTGTCTGCATCATTGTGTCTACTTCTAAGCATTGGGGCTATATTGATACCAGTCCAGGGATGCCAGAAGAGGAAAAAAAATAAAATAAAAAGGAAACTCAGGTCATTGAGGTAGTAGCTTGAATTCTGGTGTTTTTCTTTAATCAACCTGCTATTATTTAATTTTGAATCCTAAAATATCTGCTAGTTGCATTCCTTCAGTTTTGTTTTGTTTTAAGATTTTATGTATTTATTTGAGAGAGAGAAGAAGAAGGAGCACAAGCAGGGGAAGGGGTAGAGGGAGAAGCAGACTCCCCGCTGAGCAAAGAGCCTGATGCGGGGCTCGATCCCAGGACCCTGGGGTCGTGAGCCTGAGGGAAACACTTAACCAACTGAGCCACTGAGGCACACCCACACTTCAGGTTTTATAACTGCATGCATTGAGAGATGCAGTGTGTTTTTATTCCATCATATTCCATCTCTCCTTAGTGAAATTCAAACATTTCATTTTAATTTTATTTTAATAGATTGACAAACATTAAAGAACGGTTATGAGGTCATTGACATCTTAAAACTAGTAATAATCTTTCATGCTCCTTGAGGTCCTAAATCACCGATATATGATGTCTGTTCAAAGTCAAGTCTCCAAGTGCAAAATCTCATGGCAAAACTGGTGCGAAGGAGATCTGCCAGGGCTCTTGCTGTCAGCCTGAGCTAGAGTATTGCTACCTGCAGGCACTATCTGTCCAGTAGATTTCTAGAACTTTCCAGTCAAAGGCGACAGATTTCAGTCATACAAGATGAATTTTCTCTTTTTTTTAATTGGGAACCATGTATCTGGAAAGGACGGGAAGACTAATGAAGTCAAATCAACATTTATTCAGAAAAATCTTACTTAAAAAGACATATCTCACTTCTTTTAAATCCCAAAGATGGTGACCAGTTATGCTTTAAGAAGAAAGCAAAATCAGGACGCCTGGGTGGCTCAGTTGGTTGAGCAGCTGCCTTTGGCTCAGGTCATGATCCCAGCGTCCTGGGATCCAGTCCCGCATCAGGCTCCTTGCTCAGCAGGGAGCCTGCTCCTCTCTCTGCCTCTGCCTGCCTCTCTGCCTGCTTGTGTTCTCTCTCTGTTAAGATAAAATAAATAAAATCTTAAAAAAAAAAGAAGGAAGCAAAATCATCATTAAAAAGAGTTTTCGGGGCGCCTGGGTGGCTCAGTCGATAAGTGTCTGCCTTCGGCTCAGGTCATAATCCTGGGGCCCTGGGAGCCTGCTTCTCCCTCTCCTTTTCCCCCTGCTTGTGTTCCCTCTCTCTCTGTATCTATCTCTATCGTATAAATGAATAAAATCTTTAAAAAAAATCAAAAAAATAATAAGTGTTTTCAAGGTGTGCTATATATTTGCTTAAACATTAATATCAAATCTTTGTGACTTTCAAATTGTGCCATTCTTTCTCTTACAGTTATTTTTTTTAACTGATGGGTATGTGCTTTGCTTGAAAACCTCTTATGGCCCATTTCTCTATACCATAAACATGAAGTATTTTAATATTTTTTTAAAGATTTTATTTATTTATTTTAACAGAGAGAGAATACAAGCAGGCAGAGAGGCAGGCAGAGGCAGAGAGAGGAGCAGGCTCCCTGCCGAGCAAGGAGCCCGATGTGGGACTTGATCCCAGGACGCTGGGATCACGACCTGAGCGAAGGCAGCTCCTTAACCAACTGAGCCACCCAGGCGTCCCAATATGAAGTATTTTAAAACTCAGCAAGAGATCCCAGTGTGTTAGCATTTAAAACCACAACCATAGTAGGGGTAAACAACAACAACAAAACACAAAATGCCACTTTATGAAGAAACAGAGTCTCTGAGCACTGGACTCAAATATCACACATACAGCACATCCACCTGTTACTGGTGGAAGGAAGACAGAAGCTTTGCCATCTTGCTCCAAGTTGTGTGATCTTTCTGCTTTATCAATTTCTCTGTGCCATTCTACTGACTACGACAGGATTGGAATTAAAATTAAATCATCGGATATGTGGTTAATACTAATGCTTCATTTTTGCGAATATTGAAAATAATCCACTGCTTTAAAAAATTAAATGAAAATGTAAATCCTTGTTAGAGTGTTTTAGAAAAGGTGTTTTATGTAAAATCAGTTTTGGTCCACCCAAATTGTAGACCGCAGTAAAAAAAAACATGTCAGATACAGCACCTAAAAGCTAGGACCACGGAAGTTACTCGTGGAGAAATGATAGACATTAGGTCTTTAAGATGCAAATTAGATACAAGCAAAAGAATGCTATATTTAACATATGAAATGATTCTGAAGTCTCCATAGCAACTCCTAAAGTGTTAAGCATAAATTATGTGATTAAATTTATCAAAGAGAGCTTCCTTTCAGCCTAAGCCATTGTAAACCCAGTGATGCATCTGGTTTCTTTTCAGCAAGTCCCCCAAGTACACCTTTGGAAGATAATCAAAACAGCTTTTATCTATGATCCGCAATTCTGATTAATAATTTTGGAAGTGAAATGTATTGCTCTGATATAGGTAGAATCTGGGACTAATCTCTATATTAAAGAAAATGCGTGTGTGTGAGTTTTGACATCCGTAGGTCATGATAACCCTCCATTAAAGAAAAGTAGAGAAAAAAAGCCCTTTATTATACCATCCTGCTTCAGAGATGAAAAGCACGGTTCCATTATTTTTATTTTTTACGTTCCTTTGTGTGATATGAGTGTGTGTGTTCGTGTGTGTGTGTGTTTGCACGTGTTTGCGTGTGCATGTGTTACGTGTGTTCATGTATGTGTTCGTGGTTGTGTGCGGAACATTTGTCTTCAACCATTACATATCAGTGCTCTGGTATCACTGTCAAATAAAAAAGACTATATTCTAAAAATGAAATCATAGGTTTCTCAGGGATTTCTGGAGCCCTGTTTTGTCTATTTTGTGCCACATCCTCGGACTGATCTATTTCACGCATACCCTCTAAGTGTGAAACTTCTAATACACAGTTCCACGGAAATCTCTTCAGCCATGTATGAAGACACCGTGGCCATTTCAGGTGTCCTTCTTGTATTTCTGTAAATGTCGGTAAATGTTAGTGAATTCCACGGGATCAGGGTGGATCAGAGAAGTTGACTTGGGCAGTCTACAAATACCTATCAATGTAAATAAAATTAAGTGTCAGGAATATTAAATATAGGTCCCCAAATCAGCTCTATGAAAATGAGCCAGACACGTTAGGAAAGAAAAAGCTTTATGTATGCGCGCACCTCATATATGTCAATAATACGATGGCATGTCACAAAGAAATCAACAGACAGCCACGGAGAATAATTTGACACAAAGACAGAGTGAAGTATCATTGTAGTGCCTTATAAAAAAGATGGAAAAGAAGCTCAAAAACATCCACTATTTTTATAGCATATTTCGGGAGGAAGATTAATTTTCTATTTATTTTTGTTTACCTGCTTTATTTTTTTACAACCATACTAAATTATCACATCAGTATTTATATTGTTTTCAATAATGTAGCTGAATTACCCTTCTGAGTTTTAGACAAGAGAGTATTTCTAACCTTCATCATAACCATGTCTTCCGAGTTCTATTTTCCAAACTCAATTCTTCAAGCGCTTCTTTAGGTATCGTTTTTAGCCACGACTTGTTTTCTCATTGGGATCTTCGCTTCTCAAGCTGGAACACTAGTTTCCTTCCTGAACGCATGCCATCTTTTGTTTCTTATTGTTTTAATAGCTTTGCCCCTTCTTTCTTCTTCATTTTTGGAGTCTGCCTTGGTTTGTCTGCCACATTGCTGAATCCCATTTCAGAAGTGCCAATTCTGCTTTTATTTTGTGTCTGCTATTGATTTTTAACTTCCTCTCATTCGTTCAACCTTGCATTTTGCAACGCACCCTCCCATCTCCGCTTTATAAATGACTCAGGGTGTTTCTTGACACCTATCCCTTCCATCATGATGTTGGAAGCCGACAGAAGGAAGGATTCGGTATCGGTTCTTATTCACATTAAAGCTTCCTATATT
This sequence comes from Nasua narica, assembly GCA_028533885.1. Classification (NCBI taxonomy): domain Eukaryota; kingdom Metazoa; phylum Chordata; class Mammalia; order Carnivora; family Procyonidae; genus Nasua; species Nasua narica. The sequence goes on from CM052806.1 coordinate 3,797,815, forward strand.
CAGAGTACTGAGGGTTTGCAGCCAAGGGCTTGCGGTCTAAATCTCTTTTTACTCGTGTAGGTGTTTACTTGAAAGTTTCTGTCTGTACTGTAACATGCTGTCCTACTCTTTCATTTCTAGGACCACTGCCAAGTTGCCTCTTTTAATGAGAGTTGGAAAGTTTTTTTTATTTGTGCATATCTGACCATTAACCTGAAAGTTTGTAACAGTTGCTGAAGCTTTTCTTTCTTTTTGGATATGGAGCCGTCAACACCAAGCACTATAAAAATAAAGAGCGATTTTAATTAAGGCTTTACCATTTGCCATGTTCCCTTCTTAGAGCCTCAGATGAATTGGCTCCTGTTGGCTCTAAGAAATGGGTACAACCATTATCTAAACTTAAGGTATATGAAGTCTCAGGTCCCTGCCCAAACCAAGTGAACCAGCCTGTGAGGTATAGCTCCAAAACCGGTGCCAGGC
>CM052806.1:3798773-3827779 GCA_028533885.1 Nasua narica
TAAGGATTGAAGAGACTCAGGATGGGGGCTGGAAGGAAGTCCCTGACCCCAGAGCTGAATCTTTGAGAACAAAGATTGCTGGTCAGAAGGCCTGGAGAGAGAAATGGCATGGGATTAGGGAGTTCTGAATTGCCCAAGGAGGCAGTAGCAGTGGGAACAAGGAATGGGGAGATCAAAGGGCCTCCCTCCTGATCATGAGCTATGCAGAGAGGAAAATAAATTCATAGTTAGGTAATAGTACAGTGATTAGATTTCAGGGTCTTTTTTTTCCCCAAATATTCATTATTCATCATATCAGGTTTTATTTTGGGAGGATTTCATTTTATTTTCTAGATTTTTTTTTAAAGATTTTATTTATTTATTTGAGAGACAGAGAAAGTGAGAGAGAGCATGAGAGGAGAGAAGGTTAGAGGCAGAAGCAGACTCCCCGTGGAGCCGGGAGCCCGATGTGGGACTCGATCCCGGAACCCAAGGATCATGACCTGAGCCGGAGGCAGTTGCTCAACCAACTGAGCCACCCAGGCGCCCTAATTTTCTAGATTTTAATATAGAGCTTTTTAAGATTTACCTTTTATTGCTGTTATTGTAACAGACTGCTTTTGTCTGATTGTGTATGTCCCTGTGTCCCCCAAATTTGTACATTGAAATCCTAAGCCCCAACATGATGATATTAGAAGGTAAGGTCTCTAGAACTAATCAGGTCAGGAGGGCGCTTTTATGTAAGAGGCCCCAGAAAGTTGGGATTGCTTCTGTTCTCCTTGAGAGCCCTGACTAATACAGATTTAGGTACGGGGAGTGGATCTAGAGGAATAGAATCTTGACATACGTTTTCCGAATAGATTTTGGGGTTTCTGGAACTGACTTTCAACTCTGATTAGAACTGAAGACACTAATGCCTTTATTTCCAATAGTAAAAGGAGCATTGGTAGTCCATGCTATGATCTGACAATAGAGACACACATAATATCACCCATGGATACTCTTAATCAAACACCTATAAGAAGCAAGGATCTGAGTGAACTTGTGTATGACACTTCTAAACATTTTTGTCAGACTAATGAGTACAAGGAAATTGGTTGTTACTAATGTCACTGGACAAAGTAAGGAAAGCAAAAAAGAAGGAAAGGAAAGGAAAGGAAAGGAAATGAAAAGAAAGGAAGGGAAATAAATAAATAAATAAATAGATAGATAAATAAATAAATAAAATGGTGGAATATTATTCAGCCATAAAAAAGAATGAAATCTTGCTATTTGCAATGATATGGATGGAGCTAGAGAGTATTATGCCAAGCAAAATAAGTCAATCAGAGAAAGACAAATACCATATGATCTCACTCATCTGTGGAATTTAAGAAACAAAATAACAGAAGAAAAAAGGAGAGAAACAAACTAAGAAACAGACTCTTAACTGTAGAGAATAACCTGATGGTTAGCAGAGGGGAGTGGGGTGAGAGAGGATAGGAGAAACAGGTGATGGGGATTAAGTACACTTATCATAATGAAAAAAATTTTATCTTTTCAAACAGATAAAAAATAAAAAAAGGGGGCCTGGATGGCCCAGTTGGTTGAGCGACTGCCTTCGGCTCAGGTCATGATCTCGGAGTCCCCGGATCGAGGCCCACATTGGACTCCCGGCTCCATGGGGGGGTCTGCTTCTCCCTCTCATGCTCTCTCTCACTCTCTCTCTCTCAAATAAATAAATAAAATCTTAAAAAAAATATAAAAAAATAAAAATAAAAATAAAAACCTCTCCATTTGATCCTAGTATACAGATGAGTTTCTATACTTCTGAATTTTGACCTTATAATTCAAATATGTTACAGCTTCAGAGACTAAGACCAATCTTTATTTTCAACCCAAAAGAACAGAAAAAATTTCTCGGGTGCTTAATTCTTCTGTTGATCTCTTACAGTGATAGAGGAAAAAGCCTAGGTTGGTTAAATAAAACTAAACAAAGCCAAGTTCCTGCTAATTGGAATGCTGCTTTCATAAATGCCAAGTGTTGAAATCTATGATTGCAGATTTTTGTGTTTGTATATGCGTGTGTGTGTGCATATATAAGAACGTATACATGCATGTGTGCACATGATTATGATTAATGGCATTTAAATATTAATTAATTATGATACTGGGCATCATGATTTTAGATTTTTCAAATTTGAAATGTGTCAAAACAGTCATGTTAGATTCAATTCTACCTGGTAAAAACACTTTTGCTCTTTTATGTGTAATATCAAGAAAGGGAAATTTATTTTTGATCCATAATTGATAAAGTGGGAATATTAATAGTAGAATAAAGTCTTAAATATTAGACCCTCAACTCAGGTACTAAAGCTCTTGCTTAAATAGCATAGGGCTTATTTCCATTTGAGATGTCTTGTGCCTGCACCAATGCTGTACATGACCTAAATATTAAGAGCATGTCTGAAAAACTTGCATTTGTTTTACTTCAAGATGAAAAATGTAGAAAGAAGGACACCGTTTTTCTTATTGGTTGTCTAATGAAGAACGGAACAGTAAGTAATAAATAATAAATGTTACATTTTCTTCTTTTTAATTAAAATTTTTGTAGAAGCCATTCCTGGATTGTGTTAGAGATCAAATCAATCTAGATTAACTAATTTTATGGCTCTTTATGGATCGTAGGTGAAATCTGATAGTTACAGCTTTAATTCTATATTGAAATTACAAAGTCCTTTAAATATTAAAAATATTTTTTTAATATTATTTATTTATTTTTTTATTTTTAAAGATTTTATTTATTTACTTGACAGAGAGAAAGAGATCACAAGTAGGCAGAGAGGCAGGTAGAGAGAGAGGGGGAAGCAGGCTCCCCGCTGAGCAGAGAGTCCGATGCGGGGCTCGATTCCAGGACCCTGAGATCATGACCTGAGCCGAAGGCAGAAGCTTAACCCCCTGAGCCACCCAGGCGCCCCTAAATATTCAAAATATTTGAAAGGCACAGAATCTCCTTCAACTTTGAGGTATCTCACTGTGGTGGATGGGTAGTAGGTGTGCCCTCTATGTTGGTTACACATCTGACATTTCACATGCTTTATTATTTATTATGATCACTTCAGGAGGTTAGGAAAAAGACCCAGAAAGAACCTAGAGTTGTGGTTTCTCAAAGAGTGGACTTTTCACACAATATTGCTATTAGGAGGAAATCATGAGAAAAATAGTAACCAGCAAACTGTAAAAAGTTAAGGGCACTTCAGGAAACTGTGGGAATATAGAAACAGGCTACCTCTTATTTTGCAAACATCATTGGGTGGGGGCATACTGGAGACACAGGTCGAAAGGAAAATACAGCCTAATAGAACTAAGGCAATTTGTTTTATCTGACTGATTGAGGCATGAAGCCTTATAATGATCAGTCTTGTAGAAAATAAAAAGAAGACTCATTAAAGCCTGGGTGTGAACAGGAGTGCGATGTTAACTCAGTTACCGTCCCTCAAGCCATACTGATTTTTAAATTGCCATTCTTGAATGTCTGAAGTTCAAGAATCCAGATAAACTTGGCGGAGTATGCAGCATCTACATTCTCCAGTGAACAAGCTCAAGTCTCTTAAATAAAGTAGACTTTTGAGTATGGAGGTGGCCTACAGAGGTGGCATGGATGAGTAGTAAGGTCTTTACAATCCCTGAAGGAAAAGGTTGTTTAACTGAATGCAGAGGCTCGGCACCAAACAGAAGCAAAGCACCCCAGTTATTGGAGGTAACCTATATCAATCTCTTAATCAGACTTCATCTTGATTTGGTGACTAGAATTCCATCAGGAAGCAACAGCCTTTATCTGAAACGTTTCAGGTTGGTGACAGTCCTATCAGAGGTGACACTTAAGAGACATTGCACTTTGGAAGGATGAATGTTCATGTTTTCTTTGAGTTACTTTGATAAGAAGAAAAGACCTGATTCTGGGGCATCTAAGAAGGGCCAGGAGGAGAAGGAGGAAAAGTTCCGGGTCCTGTACAAAATACATTTCCTTACTTCTTATTTTCTAACCTTGCCTTGGCCTGAAGATGCTAAAATCATAGCATAGAAATTAGGAACATCAATTAAAAGAAGAGTGAACTGCACAGAGTTTAACCAACAAAAATAGGGAATGATGTATTTTAGAACTTTGCCTCAAATCATGGGAAAATTCACATAAAACGGATGCTTTTCTTGACAGAAATTTGTATCATGTTATACATACTTGGATGTATTTCCTAACATTTTCTTTTCTTTGATCTTATTTGTCTTTAGTGCAGCCATAGTGTATATTCCAACTGCAAAGTCCACTTTAACCAGGAGAGGGTCTAGAGAGGGGCTTAATGATGTATAATGCTTATCACAAGATGCCTGATGATGTTTTTTAATTAAAAAAAAAATCTCAGTGACTCATCATTCAAGGAGTTTGGAAATGTGAAAAAGTAAAACTTGAGATTCTGGGTGATGGGGATTCACTTTTATGAAGGAAGAAGTTCCCACTTGCTTGCCAATCTTTCTTTCTTTTTTTTTTTTTTTAAAGATTTTTATTTATTTATTAAAGAGCGAGAGACTGAGAATGAGAGGGGAGAAGGTCAGAGGGAGAAGCAGACTTCCCGCAGAGCCGGGAGTCTGATATGGGACTCGATCCCGGGACTCCGGGATCATGACCTGAGCCGAAGGAAGTTGCTCAACCAACTGAGCCACCCAGGCGCCCCAATCTTTCTGGTATACTAATGAAAGGTGTAAATAGTTGGCATATTTTGGCAAGGGCTATGAGCAGAATAGTAATATTACTATCACTATTGGTTTATTACGTTTTAATTTGTTACTAAAGAGGTCGAATTCCATCTTGAGAACTTCTGTCTGTACCAAGAAGGTGGTCTAAGAAACAAATGCCTTGTTACTAGCACAGAAACAAAAGAGCAATCAAGTGCTTAGAACAAAGCCTGGCACAGAGTGAATATTTAAAAACATTTGCATTCATGATTATATCTATGCATTTCAAATGGTTGTTTTGGCTTTTCTCGGACTGTTCTTAGATGAGACTCTGACAAGAAGCCAAGGTCACAGGTTTTCCGTATTGACCGACAAGAAGCCCACAGGGTCCTTGCGGTCTTAGAGCCAGGTCTGAGACCAGCCCTACTCACCGCAGTTCAGCACTAAAGCGCTTCCAGGACTGCAGCTTGCAGGAGCACGGTAATCCATGGAGCGGATTTGCCCTTAAACTGGTTGATCTGAGGCGATGTATTGCAACAGCGCTGAATGAGAAAACTTATTTACCAGTAGTTTGCTATGTTGATTGTTCTATTGAATTGCAAATGCGATGATCAAGGTGACTCCCACTTGATTTTATTGGGCTTGAATCCTATAAAACTGCTGTAAACCAATAAATGTCCTCTTAGCGGCATTGGCTGGGACCCTCCTGATCCCATCCTTTGTGTCTCCTCCTTTCTCATGCTCACCCACCACTCAGGTTTCTCCATTCAGTCAAGGCTGGTTCCTTGGCAGTTTTCTGTTTCCAATGGCCAAATGTTGGGTTTTGATCTCTAGGCAGGTTGAGACCAACGTCAACAAACTGAATGAATTCAAGAGCTAGTTGAACCAGTTTTTATGATCTCTGTGATGGGTAGCCACTATCTTTCTGATAATGTGTCCTGCTTATTGTCTAAAATGAGCTTCTCCAAACATTCTCATTTCCTAGAAAAAAAACCAAAAACAAACAGGGAGGTAATCTCCTTGACGTGGGTCTTGGCAATGAGTTTTTGGATTTAATACCAAAAGCAAAGGCAACAAAAGCAAAAAATAAACAAGTAGGACTCCATCAAACTAAAATTTTCTTCTGTACAGTAAAAGAAACCATCAACAAAATAAAAAAGCAACTTATGGAATGAAAGAAAGTATTTACAAATTCTATATCTGATAAAGGGTTAATGTATATGTGTGTGTACATATATGTGTATCTGTAAACTCATACAGGGCAATTGAGAAAAAATCCAATTAAAAAATGGAGAGAAGCCTTGAAAAGGCATTTTTCCAAAGAAGACACACAAATGGTGAACAGACACGTGAAAAGACAGACTTTCAAGCAATCCTCAGGGGAATGCAAATCAAAATCACAATGAGATATCACCTTAAACTTGTTATGAGGCTATTATCAAGAAAGACTAGAAATAACAAGTGTTGGTGAGGATGTGGAGAAAAGCCAACTTTCTTGCACTGTTGATGGGAATGCAAACTGGAATAGCGCTGTGGGAAATAGTATAGAGGATCCTCAAAAAAAAAAAAAAAATAGAACTACCATATGATCCAGCAATTGCACTCCTTGATATTTATCCAAATAAAATAGTATCATGATCACAAAAAGATCTTCACCCTATATTTATTGCAGCATTTCTAACACTCAAGTCATAGAAACAACCTAAGCATTCCTCATATTCCTTGATGATGGATGGATGGATGAAGAAAATGTGATTTTATTATATAAATATATATAATGTGATATATATAAATATATATAATGAGATATATATATAAATATATACATATTTATCTAGAGAGCCTTGAGAACATTACACCAAGTCAGATAGAGAAAGACAAACACTGTGCGATTTCACTTGTGATCTCACAGAATCTGAAAAACAAACAAAACAATAAAACAGAACAAAATAACTACTGAACTCACAGGTACAGAGAATAGATTCCTAGTTGCCAGAGGTGGTGGTTGGGAGATGAGCGAATTGGAAGAAAGTGCTCATAAGTTACAAACTTTCAGTTATAACATAAGTAAGTCATGGGTAGGAATGTACAGCAATGTGACTATAGCTAACAATACTCTATTGTAGATTTGAAAGATGCTAAAAGAGTAGATTTTAAAAGTGTTCCTCACAAGAAAAAGATGTAAATATCTGTGGTGATATATTTTGTTTTGTTATCTTGCAATTCTTATTTTGTTAATCATTTTGTAATATGTGAATATATCAAATCCTTGTTTTAGACCTTAAACTTATTCAATGTCAATTATATTTCAATTTAATAAAAGACAAATGATGGGCGCCTGGGTGACTCAGTTGGTTAAGTGTCTGCCTTCAGCTCAGGTCATGATCTCAGGGTCCTGGGATCGAGCCCCGCATCTGGTGCTCTGCTCAGTGGGGAGTCCGTTTCTCCCTCTCCCTCTGCCCCTCTACCTGCTTGTGCTCTCTCTCTCTTCCAAATAAATAAATAAATAAAATCTTTTTAAAAAGTGAAACAAGATGAAGCCAGAGAGGGAGACAAGTCATAAGAGATTCTTAATCTCAGGAAACAAACTGAGAGTTGCTGGAGGGGTAGGGTGGGAGGGATGGGACCGGACGTCTGGGTGATGGACACTGGGGAGGGTCTGTGCTATGGTGAGTGCTGTGAATTGTGTAAAACCGATGAATCACAGACCTGTACCCCGAATCAAATAATACATTATATGTTAATTAAAAAATTAAATTATAAAAGGCAAACGAGAAACACAAATGTGTAAACCGCTGCTTTCCAATAAAGAAAAGTGTACCAACTCATTGAAGACAGAAATATTTCTTCCTACATGAAATTCTAAAAAAATGTGTATGACTGTTCACGTAAAACATGTTGATTGCTGTAAAAAGCAGTACCATGAAAAGTAGTTTTCAAAAGATGATTTCACGAGGCCGTATCTGCTTTTCTTCATGGCTCTGGCCACAGCTCAGACTGCTCACAGCAAAAGGAAAAAGAAGCAAATGGAAAACATGCATGGGCTGACATCAGGAGCCAGTTTCCAAGGGTCCTCTCCCAGGGGACTCACAAAGAATGCACACTGTCCCCCAGCAACAGACTGAGTGTAGCATCGTCTATCAGTTCTTTAGAGAGAGACTCGGTGCCTAAGATTGGTACTGGGGACGGCTCACGCAGTCTCTCTCTGCCTGGTCCGTCTCTCGGTTCCAGAAGAAAGGCAGATTTTCAGTATAAACTATATTGTCTGCACAAGCAATTTAGACACAATGAGCCACTCATCATTTACAGAAAGTTTCATATCAGTGTGGGAAAATGCATACCACTCCAATTTCCATATGTCCGACAAGGGCCCTGCTGGCGATTAAGACTTGGTAAGGATAACCGTCTCAAGCCAGCTAGGGTAACTCTTCTCTGCACATATTCCATCAAAATAATGCACTAATGACCCACTAAATTGAAAAAAAAGAAGTGTCAGGCCTTGGTCAATGAGAGAGGTGGTCTATTTCCTTGGAGTGTGTGCAAATATTGCAAACATTGATCGCCCGTGGAAAAATCTTTGCACTACCCACTCAACAGTCCATGCTACTTTTCCATGACGTTTTGAGGCCAAGCTCCTTTTCCCTTTTGCTGTTTTTATAGCTATTTTATCAGCAGCACTTAACAGGTGCCATTTTAAACAGTAACTCGGGACTTTCAATCTTGAATACACAGCCCACTACCTTCTTCTGTGCCAGCACTGAGGATTTTCACATTTTCCAAGCTCGAGAAATAGGTTTCTTTTCAGTTATACTTTAAAAACGAGCCATACGCAGATAAATTAGCTCAAGGTAATTTGTATATTAAATGTTCCCATGCAATTAGTCTCCGGAACTTGGAGGTCCCATGACAATCTGGCTAATAGCAAGTAAGATGCTGAGCGAAGCATACTCTAAAGATCATAATTTGGTGCACCCAAAGTGAGTGTTAATCAATTCTGTTACAAAATTAGAAGTTACAGACCATGATTATCTATTCAGAGACTTAAGAGTTCACGGAGGTAAAATTGTTTAGCAAATATGCTCTTCCTGCCTAGTTCCCTTGGCAGCTGTAAGCCGTCAGGGGTGAACTAAGTGCATGCTCTCAGGTTCATAATATGGATGTGGTGCCTCTGGGATGGACATCCAAGCAACTAGACCCAGCCTAGCAGAAAGCATCTGTGATTTCTTGTGCAAAAAAAACCAAAACAACAACAACAACAACAACAACAACGACAACAACAAAAACAAACCCCCCTCGTTTTTTTTTAAAAAAAGATTTTATTTATTTATTTGACAGAGAGAGATCACAAGTAGAAAGAGAGGCAGGCAGAGAGAGAGAGAGCAGAGAGCCCGCTGAGCAGAGAGCCCGCTGAGCAGAGAGCCCGGTGCAGGGCTCGATCCCAGGACCCTGAGATCATGACCTGAGCCGAAGGCAGGAGCGCCTTTTGTTTTTTTTTAAATAAATTTTGAATAGACTCCTACTTTCATTCAGCTTGTGGTCCAGCGAGGTCGACGCTTGAGATGAACAGCGAATTGTGAAGGTGTACCGGAGTCAGGTGGTCATACAGATACTTTCCAGAAGAGTCGTCGTCGTTAATAACTAGGCAAGAAGCTACCTTTTCCAAGGCCGTTGGAGCCAGCTCGTGGAGTCGTTGGAGATCAGCTTTTCAATTAACTTTCCCAGTGCTGAACTTTCTGCCCCACGTGCCCCCTGGGATTTCTTCTGTCACCCACCTGGGACTATAGCCTTATTGTTAGAAATTCTGTTTTAAAAGATATGCCTACACAACTCTAATTCCTTGCTGGGGTTTTGTTACCCTTGGTTTGGTATCGTTCCCAATATATCATAAAAAGGTTTTAGATGACTGATATTTACTATGGAATGTGAGGGCATGGATATTGCTTGAGGGCATGTTGATGGGAAAGAGGAACTTAGGTTTCCTCAATCCTCAGATGCCTCCTTGAATTATGGAAATACACTGCACTGCAGAAAAGAAAATTGATGTAAGAGCAAAGTTTTAAAAAATGTTCTAATTCAGTAGCTGTCCATGCCCATTGAAGGTTAGTTAGGAAAAGAGGATATATGTCCAATATCCTTCCAATATCCTATCCTTTACCATGACTAATTGTTGATGCTTTCTCAAAAAAAAATCATATTCTGTTGTCTTTCAAATTAGCTACTCATTCATAAGAGATGTCAAGACCCTGCAAATAAGAACTTTCTTACCCTCTAGGCAATTGCTTCTAGCCAGCTGAACATAAGGCTTGATTGTTACTCATGATGCTGCTACTCTTATGGGAGGCATCACAGATCTTGCTAACTTTCTGCATGAAGTTTTGTCCTATATTATAATCAATGCATTAACCGTACATACTCTATTTATACAACAAACTCAGACTTTAATTTTCTTTTTTTTAAAAGATTTTATTTATTTGTCTGACAGAGAAAGAGATCACAAGGAGGCAGAGAGACAGGCAGAGAGAGAGGGGGAAGCAGGCTCCCTGCTGAGCAGAGAGCCTGATGTGGGGCTCGATCCCAGGACCTGAGATCACGACCAGAGCCAAAGGCAGAGGCTTTAACCCACTGAGCCACTAAGGTGCCCAGAATGCCCATTTTATATCAGGTGTCTGGTAAACATGAAATGAATGAATGAATGAATGAACGAAAGAACGAATGAATGAACGAAAGGATGAGACACTGGCATCTTCTATTATTGGCAGAGGCTGACATTTTCACATATGCCAAACTTTGTTTTAAACAATGTGGGGATTCATACATGCAATTCATGAAACCTGCTTTCATACATTTAAGGAGTTGTACATAATTATCAACATAATCTTCATTTGAAAAACCACAAAGCTGATTCAATATGGCTTTATCATGCTATCTTCCAGATGTATACAAGAGAAGAATTCATTAACAGTTTGATATGGTGACATTTAGAAATGAGCAGCACATCATGCAAAATCTAGTAAAGCCAGACATTTGCCTAGTAGATACTGCCCTTGAAACTTAGGAAAATGTTCTATGTTTTAGTGGGAAAGTTTAGAAAACAAGACTGTCAGCAGGGATGAGGTTTTTGACAGGGACAGATTGTTTTCTGGGGACAGGAATGGAGTGAGACTCTGCCAACTCTCCCTTCATGTCTTAAAACAAACAAACAAACAAACAAACAAACAAACAAACAAACAAACAAACAGAAAGTGATAAGACATTATGTCAAAGTAGGAGGGATACACCAATCCCCAGGCGGGCAGGGTGGTGTTTATCTCTGGACATGATACATTGTAATCTGAGCAAGCCCCAAGTCCTTTAAGGGATGGTCATCAAGGCATTCACTTTGATTTTCTTGCAACCACAAATGTTACAGGGCAGATGCTACAGAGACTGGAACCTAAGACAGCAGGGATACCCCATTTCTAATCTTCACCATCTGGTAAAGGAAGGCAAAGAATAAAGACTCCCCCAAAGGGTAAGCTTTTTTTTTTTTTTTTAAGATTTTTTATTTATTTATTTGAGAGAGAGAGAGAGAGAGAAATCACAAGTAGGTGAAGAGGCAGGCAGAGAGAGAGGGCGAAGCAGGATCCCTGCTAAGCAGAAAGCCCGATGCAGGGCTCGACCCCAGGACCCTGGGATCATGACCTGAACTGAAGGCACAGGCTTTAACCCACTGAGCCACCCAGGCGCCCCAAGGGTAAGTTTTCCAAACATTTATACAGTGTTCATTTTGACTGTATGGCATATGCTGACCATGCTTTCTATTAAACTTTAAAAACTACTATTTTGGGGCCTGCTTCCCCCTCCCTCTCTGCCTGCCTCTCTATGTACTTGTGATCTCTCTCTCTCTCTGTCAAATAAATAAAATCTTTAAAAAAAATAGATAAAAACTACTATTTTGCTAAGTGTGCCCCTAAGGGAGTCAGGATTAGATTCTCACCATAATATCCCCCTGACCCTTGGGGAGGATGATGTGGGGTACATATCACCAGTATGGGTGTCTCTACCCTAGTGACCTTAGATATTCACGAGAACCATTTCCTTGACATATGTGCTTTATTACTTTTTTATGATTTTCCTGGGTCAGGTTTATTTGAGCAGGTACCTGAGTGTATCTCCTCTCTCTGCCAGCTGTAGACTTAGTAACTGCTTTGTGGTTGATGCTTTGAGGCAGTGTATTAAATGTCCTGCAATCCTCCTACTGATCACTGCTATAAACCACATGCTGCTAACTCACGGTATGCATTCATCCCATTGAAGTGTAGGTTAGTTTCTGATTTGCTAACAGAGAAAACAATTACACATATACCCAAATGCAAGAAAGACTATGCTACGTGCTATTAAGAAGATACCTCTGAAATTAATTTCTTACTTACAAGTGACAATACATTTGCATTGGGCACGAACGCAAAACATTCCCCTATAATTTAGAAAAAGACAAAGTTTTATAAGAGGCTCAAATTATTATTCCCACTTTTTAATCATTTGAGCAATGTATTAGAAAAATCAACGACTACTAAGGCTTTCTGCATTTAACCTGCAATCAAAGATTAGCAGTTATAAATTCTGGCTGTCTTGGAAATATATTTAGTTGTTTGAAATAATCCACACAGGCAGTTTGAAAAATTTTGTAAGATACTGCCTTCAATAAGTGGTAGGTCACCTACATTTTTCTCAAGATACAAAGTCATAAATTTTGTATGTCGGGAGTTCTTAGTCTTAGTGCAGCTATTTCAAAGAAATGCTTTTTAGGGTAAATCTTGGGTGAGTGATTAAATATTTTAAAAGAATGACATGCTTCCATGAAATAGAGATGTTTATACAGATAAAGGAAAGACCAGAGGGAAAGGAATGTTTGGATATTGGTATTGGGAGATTCATAGAGCTAGTAATCAGGCTCCCCACTGAGCAGAGAGCCCCAAGCAGAACTCGATCCCAGGACCCTGAGATCATGACCTGAGCCAAAGACAGAGGCTTTAACCCACTGGGTCACTCAGGCGCCCTTTTAAATACTTTTTCAAGTAGCACTACTGCTTCTGGAAATAGGATCTTCGGAGTGCGACAAAATACTGAAAGAGCAGAATAGGGCTAACTCCGTTTTGCGCTACACCCGCCATCTTGTGTATAACCCCAGCATGACCTGCTTCAGAGAAGAAAAAAAAATAAACAACAAACCACAGAATGTCAGTATGTTGCCTAGCTGGACTTTGAATTGCCCAACCCTGGCCCAGCCCGCCCTCTAGTTAGTTTGAGTTAACCAATAGGAACGCGGAAGGATACCTGGCCACCTACGCAACTGGCCCTTGGCCAACTGGCACCAGCCACAAACATTACCCCATCAACTGTTACCAAGCCCCCTATAAAACTGATACGCTTTTGAAATTCGCTCTCTTTCTCTGCATCACGCTGCTGCGTTGATGAGTGTGGAAAATTGACCTCAAGGTAGCTCAAATAAAGGCTCTTTGTTTTTTTGTATCAGACTCAGCTCCCTGGTGGTCTTTGGGGATCTCAAAATCTAGGCATAACAATACATGATTTATGCTTTACCATTAGAAAATGGGTTGAAGGGCGCCTGGGTGGTGCAGTCGGTTAAGTGGCTGCCTTCAGCTCAGTTCATGATCCCTGCGTCCTGGGATTGAGCCCCGCATCCGGCTCCCTGCTCATGGAGAGCCTACTTCTCCCTCTCCTTCTCCCTCTGCCTGCCGCTATGCCTTCTTGGGCTCTCTCTCTATCACTCTGTCAAATTAAAAAAAAAAAAAAGGAAAGAAAGAAAATAAAATGGGTTGATTGGAAGACCTTGGTATTGCCAAGTGCTTCTGGGTACAACCTGAAATTATGAACAAGGAATGGCTTAATGTCTTAATTGATGAGTCTTCTAGTCAACTAAGGGAGTAATGAGGTAAAACTTGTTTGTGCGCAGCCATTTCCAGAGGCAATGTATTATAAGCTATGAACACCAACTAAGGGAATTTTTAAAATGAGTATATTATGGTCCACACATCCAATTGTGTAATAGTCCCTTCAGGAGAATTGTACCGGAAAGTAAAAGATAAAGAACTATGGGTGCTCCAGGGGCTTCTTGATGTGGGTCCCCAGATAAGCCTATGAATGACTAGGTGATCCTGAGCAAAGAGGTGGCTTCTGGGAAATATGTAGATGATGGGGGCCAAAGGGCAGCTCTAGCTCTTTGCAGAAGGGGCTGGGCCCAGAGTGGGGGGTCATGCTGCCTGAAGGGATATAGTCCACCCCATTCACGTTCCCGCTGCTGAAAGGCATTGAGTCAGGAAACCCTCACCTTCCTGGGAGGATGTTACTGATTTCTCTGCTTGTACAACAACCTTATATCATTTCCTTATAAAGACTGTGTTCACTGATTTACCCAGGAGTGTTCTAGGATACGTCTGTCCATCAAACAATACAGTGCTCAGCAGGAGGAGATCTCTGTATTCGCATAGTGATGCAGAACTAATTTTTTAAATTCCATTTCGAAACGTTTGTGACCCCTCCCCTTTTTTGTCTTTCTCAGCCCGTCAAGGAAAGTGAGTGTAAATGCCATGATTGAGAATTGGTTCTGCAGTTTTACATTTGTACGTACAATTTTTTAAAGGCTTTGAAAAATTGGCAAAAAAATTTTCAATTGTTCGAGAGCAGATGTAGCCTGGGATATTGAATCTGAAAATAAGTTGAAAGATCCCATGGAAAGCACTTATATTTCCTACCGATTCAGACATGGATTCTGATCTGTCCATTCTCCTGGGTGAATAAGAATGTCTATCCCAGTCTACTTCACGTTATAACAAGATATTTCCTAAAAGCACATGAAAAACACTTGTGCTTTCTTTAATGCTGTGGCTGGTGATTTTTTTGGAACTGGTAGATGTCTAGTATTAGATGACTCAAAATGTTCCTACTGATGACAAGATACACAAACAAAAACGAATTCAAGCCAGTCTATGAAACTACAACTGCATAAAAGTACAAATATATACATTTTCGTATTTATCGACCGTAGTTAAGACTAGAAATTTGACGCCTATGAAACCAACCCTAGATTTGTTCTGATACATCTTGGATGGTGTATTAGTCTGTTCAGGCTACTGTGACAAAATATGACAGACTCAGTGCATTGTAAGCAATAAGCAATACTTCTCACAATTCTGGAGCCTGGATGCCTGTGGTCAAGTCATTGGCAGACTTGATGTTTGCTGGGGGGTTGCTTCCTGACTCGTAGACAGCATCCTCCTGCTGTGCCCACAGTGGCTGAAGTGGGTGCGTGTCTAATCCCATCACGAGGGCTCCATCTTTTGACTTAATTGGCCCCCAAATGCTCACCTCCAAATATCACATTAGACATTAGTATGTAACATATGAATTTAGGGGGGAGGGGCAATTATTCAATCTGTAGCAAATGGCCTCTTGAAGGGAAGCCTTTGCCAGAAAATTGAGCCTGGAAGTGAGATTTGGGAGCATTCCCCACAAAAAACAGCTGAAAGGGCACATTCTCTCATTGACTGAGGTATATGAGAGATGTTCCGAGGCTTAGCATTTATTAAGGAAAAAGAGGTAAGTACAGCTACTATTTAGTAAGAAGTTGTTCAAGCCTGGAGAATTTGTCTTTTTAAATCTCTCCCTTTTTTTTTCTTCATCCCCCCCTCACAACTTCCCCTCTGGCAACCACCAGTTTGTTCTCTGTATTTTAGAACCTATTTAAAAAAGAAAAAAAAAAAAGGAACCTATTTTTGTTTGTCTCTTTGTTTGTTCACTTGTTTTGTTTCTTAAATTCCACACATAAAGTGAAATAATATGGTATTTGTCTTTTTCTGACTTATTCCACTTAGCATCATAACCTCTAGTTTCATCCAAGACATTGCAAATGGCAAGATCTCATTCTTTTTTTTCCCCCAAATAGGTTTATTGTATTTTTTCAGTGTTACAAGATTGATTGTTCATGCCCCACACCCTGTGCTCCATGCAATACGTGCCCTCCTCAATACCCACCACCAGGCTCGCCCAACCCCCCACCTCCTCCCCTCCAAAACCCTCAGTTTGTTGCTCAGAGTTCACAGTCTTTCATGGTTCATCGCCCCTCCGATTTCCCCCCATTCACCCTTCCCTTCCTTTTCACGATGCCCTCCATGATTTTCCTTATGCTTCACATGTGAGACCATAAGATAATTGACTCTGCTTGACTTATTTCGCTTCGCATAATCTCTTCTAGTCCCGTCCATGTTGATACAAAAGTTGGGTATTCATCCTTTCTGATGGAGGAATAATATTCCATTGTATAGATCTCATTCTTTTTGATGAATGGTCATATATATATATATATATATATATATATATATGTATGTATGTGTGTGTGTGTGTATGCATATATATGCACACATATTCCCGTCTTCTTTATCCATTCAGCTATGGATGCACACGGGCGGCTTCCATAGGTTCTGTAAATGAAGCTGCTATTAACGTAGGGGTGCATATATATTTTTGAATTCGTATTTTTTCCTTTCTTTGGGTAAATATCCTGTAGTGGAGTTACTGAATCATAAGGTGATTATATTTTTAGTTTTTTGAGGAACCGCCATACTGTTTTCCCCAGTGGCTGCACCAATTTGCATTCCCACCAGCAGTACGCTAGGATTCTCCTTTCTCCACATCCTTGCCAACACCTGTTGTTTCTTGTGTTCTTGATTTTCACCATTCTGATGGGTGCAAAGTGATATCTCATTGTGGTTTTGATCTGCATTTCCCTGATCAGTGATGTTGGATATCTTTTCATGTGTCTCTTGGCCAACTGGATATCTTCTTTGGAGAAATGTCTATTCACATTTTCTGTCAATTTGTAACTGGATTATTATTATTGCTTGGTCTTGAGTTATGTAAGAGCCTTATGTTGGCTCTTATATTGGACATGAGCCCCTTACCAGATACAACATTTGCAAATATCTTCTCCCATTCAGTAGGTTGCCTTTTTGTTTCATTTTAAATCTTTACGATAACCTTATGAATAAGTCACCACATTAATATCGTATATAAAAACAGCCTAAAGACAATTCAAGATATCTTCCCCACAACATTACACCTAACACATAAATGAGGTCGTGTACAAACACCTGCATACCGGGTCTTATTCATGCCACGTTGAATGTAGACGTAAGGCTCTGCTTTCTCAATGCCATCTGCTCCTATTGGCTGGGAGAACATGTGTGTGAGATTCATGTATTTATTTGTGTTATAGATATCATTTTTTATTACTATTTATTTTAAATATGACTGCCTCTCTGTTTTTCTCTCCCTCTCTATAGGTGCGTATATACCATTTATTACATACATAAAATCTCTTGCTCTATTTAGTCTTTACTAAGAAATGTATGACTTGGTATCAGCATTTTTTCAATGAATGCAATATGGATTCATTTGCTATGAACACATGGAGAACATTTTCTTTGCCAAGCCCGGCATTGTCGTCCAACTGCTAACCACGAGGCTGTCCCAGATAGCACAACGGGATGCCTTATTGCAGTGTCCAAAAGCAGGTGTGCCTGGAACCACTGAAATGGCGGAGGACATGGGGACAGAGCTGGCCAGGGGATCCCACTTTGGTCATCCAACCCACGTCACCAAAATAAGCAAGTTCAGAAGAATAGGAAGACAACAATGGATAAAACATTGTTAAAACTAATACTTGAGCCTTATTCTAGTACTGACTACCCCTTTTGACCCTCACACAACTGACTGGTACATCCAGCTGATTTGTTTTTTTAGTTTGGTGACCCTCTGCTGTGCCTTGGGTGAGCTTCCGGGACCTTTCTTCTCTTCATTTTTGGAGATATGATTGATACCAGCACAGTGTCCTGAAGTCTTTCGTTATCAACCCAACACTCTCGAGAAAGTCCCTTTCTTCTTCTATTTGACAAGTATATTAAAAGTTGTTTTCTGCTTTAAGCATAGGGAAATGAGCAGGATTATAAAGAGGCATTCCAGGATCAAAAAAGAAATAAGCACATGAAAAGTATTAGAAATCAAATAAATGCAAATTAATGATTACATTTTCATATCTTGTCAAATAGACACAGCTTTAACACAAAAATGTGAATTTTTCTGATCCATAGATGTGTCATGCTTTTCCCAATTAAAAGCCTAGGCATGCTACCCCCTCTTCCCGGGACACTACATTCTCCAGTTGCACCTTCAATGTTCTTCTAATTCCTCTTCAACCTTGAAATCTTACCTTAAATGACGTTTACACCTTGCCTACTTCAGGTGAGCTCTCTTGATATGCTTTATATTATCCTTTACATTTTTCGTCTTACTTCTTAGAATAGTAGTTAAATGCATAATAGTATGATTATCTTCATTGCTTTTATTCTCAAGAATTCACTATATTTTTAGATACTTTGTTAGCCATGGATTCAGGTCTTTTTTTTCTTGACAGAGTTAAATAACTGTTAGACCATGATCTGTGTGACTTACCCATGAGTTGGTGGATAACTAACTGTCACATCATTCTGGAGTGTTCTATCCTTTCCTTACAGATCTGAAAAGCCCTGTCACATATCCAGTTTCCATACGAGCAAGCACGAATCTATTTCTGACCTTTTTATTATGTTTCAATGGTTTATTTGTCTATCTTTGCAACTATAACAAATTTTAAAAACATAATTTATAATATGTTATGTATCTGTAAAGATAAATGTTTCCATATTTAGTTCCATATTTACCTCATCAGTATCTCTCTGCCGTACCCCCTTCAATCCCTATGGTCCCTTCTGTAGGAAATCTGATAAATAGGATAGTAGGATTTTTATACTGCCTTCTTTGTTCTAGCCTCCTGTCTCTCTGAGCTACATTCTGGGTACCTTTTCTTATTAGGTCTATTTTCATGCTCAATGATTTTCTCTTGAAATATGTGGACTTGCAGGCTAAGATGCTCATTTGGAACATTTGTCAATTTTCACATCCCATTTTATACATTTTATTTAGGGGTTTTTCAGTTCTTCCTGGGCATTTTATATCTTCACTTATTCCCTATGGTTCTCATTTTCTATTTCCAGAAAGATATTAAGTACATATATATATTTTTTTAATTTTTGATCTCATAATTCCAAAATCTGTGTTTACGAAAGCCTGTTTTACTGATTGTGGTGACTCTTACTACCTTCTTTATAATCCTGAGATTTGAATCGTGAATTCATGTGGTGGATTTTTTTTTTATATGTGAGAAGAGTTTGAGGAATTCCTCCTGCCCATGACATTTGGGAAGTAATAATCTGAAACTATCTTATATTCAATTATTTACTTGGTTTGTTTGTTTTTTGTTTGTTTACCTGTGTGAGACTCTGCAAGCCTTGTGAATTCAGGCTCTAAACGCACTAGAGAGATGCTGTGTGGGGGTGATTTTCAGTAGATGATTTTCTCTCTTCCTCCCAGGACCCATGGTGAGATGGCCATTTCCTTCCTACCTCTCCTGTGGGTTTATTACTATTATTACTACTACTACTTTTATTATCAATTATTTGTATTTCAACTGTCACCAAAGACACGACTCATTCCCTGATGTGAGATCCCAGGTACAATGTCCTCTCATGTCCATTAAAACTGGAGTGACCATAAATCATGGTTTACCTTTGCTGTTCCAGAGTCTGCCAGGCTTAGCACCAGTTCTGGATTTTTACTGTTTCAAACAAAGTATCGCTATAATATGATAATGTCAAATTCAGCTTCTGCCACAGTCTGGTTGAGTAGTGTGAGAGAGCACTCGTGGCCGCAAGCAGAGAGGTCTTCTTAATACCAGATTAAGTCTGAAAATTGAGCTGTGATGACCCTTCTTTCTTCTCCAGTTCTGTCCAGACCTGACAAATTATTGTAGGTGGTATTTTAAAATCAGTCAAAAAGCTCAGTATTAAAACAAAAACAAAAACAAAAAGCAAACAAAAAACAAACTTGGGGCTGCCTGAATGGCTTAGGTGATCACGTGTCCAACTCCTGATTGTGGCTCAGGTCATGATCTCAGGGTTGTGAGATCGAGCCCTGCATCAAACCCTGTATCAGGCTCCCCGCTGGGTACAGAGCCTGCTTAAGATTCTCTCTCTCCCTCCCCCTCTGCTCCTCTTCTCTCCTCCTTCCCCCATCTCAAAAACAAACAAAGAAACAAACAAACAAACAAAAATTACTGCCATACAAATTCAAATCAAAGTTTTGGTGATTCACAGCATCGTGGAGAAATGATATTCTTATTATATTAAGAAATCTCTGGGGACGCCTGGGTGGCTCAGTCCGTTAAGTGTCTGCCTTCTGCTCAGGGCAGGATCCCAGGGTCCTAGGATCGAGTCCCACATCTGGCTTCTTGCTCAATGGAGACCCTGCTTCTCTGTCTGCCTGTCACTACCCCTCCTTGTGTTCTCTCACTCTCTCTCTCTCTCTGACAAATAAATGAATAAAATCTAAAAAAAAAAAAAAAAACACCAAAAAAAAAAAAAACAAAGGAAACCCCTGGAGTAGAAATGCACTTGAATTGGTTGTTATAAGAATACAATTCACATTACATCTAAACCAACTATATTATTCGACTGATAAAAATAAAACCTATGGTTGTTACAAATGTTATATACATACACATGCACACACACATATGTCCACAGATATACACTCAACATTTGTTGTAGCTTAACTATACAACTTCAAAATGCCTGTAAGACATCACTGACAGATGATAGACAAATAACAGAATATCTGTATCTATAAATGTGTATGTACCTGCATCAGATGGCAGGATATACTTCCTTTCTTTGCTGCCTCTCAATGTATCAATTAGAAGTGTATGTGACTTTTCAAGAACTCTTTTATTTATTTATTTATTTATTTTTATATTTTTATTTGACACAGAGAGACAGTGGGAGAGAGAACACGAGCATGGGGAGAGGGAGAGGAAGAAGCAGGCTTTCCGCTGAGTAAGGAGCCCGATGTGGGGCTCGATCCCAGGGCCCTTGGATCTTGACCGGAGCTGAAGGCAGTTGCTTAACGACTGAGCCACCCAGGTGCCCCCAAAGAACTCTTTTAAAAGTCAAAGAAAGTATCTGCAATTGGATTAAACTATATTCAGAAAGGAATTCTCTGGAATTTAGTCGCATGCTGTGTAAATTCTGTTGGGAAACAGTCATAAGACTGTGTGATGACAGGAATCCCATATATTTTCAGCTTTAGAAAAGTGTTAAACACTGAAAACTAGGCGCTCCTGGTGGCTCAGTGGGTTCAAGCCTCTGCCTTCGGCTCAGGTCATGATCTCAGGGTCCTGGGATCGAGCCCCACATCGGGCTCTCTGCTCAGCGGGGAGCCTGCTTACCCCTCTCTTTCTGCCTGCCTCTCTGCCTACTTGTGATCTCTGTCAAATTAAGAAAAAATCTTTAAAAAAAAAACAAAACACTGAAAAACAGTCCTGCAAAACACTGAAAAAAAGTCCTGCCAAAAAAACAAAACACTGAAAAACAGGGAAGACATTGATTTACCTCAAAGAAAGCCAAGAATGAACAGAACAAAATAAGTAACGCTAACTCAGGTGTTGTTCAAGAGTTCCTACTCTCTAGTAGCCCTTTGCGATGCCCAATCCGCAGTCCTATGAGGGGATGCTAACACTTCATATTCTGTACACAAGTAAAATGAAGTTGAGAGGGTCCATGGTTTTACAAAATCTAAATTTGGGGAAATAAAAGAAGAAAAAACTGGTAACATATTTGACACATTTTGTGGCCGAACGGTGTTTGTCCCAAGAAAGGTTCTCTGAAAAAGGACAAATTGATAATATTGTAAAAGTCAGCGGGTTGAAATATTTACGCATTTCAATATGAGAAATATTTGAATTGTTATTTGAATATTTGAATCTTCTCCATTTGGCTGAATTTTCCCCTGAGCTCACCCATTGTCTCAGCATCTGTAAAGAGAACATTCTTTTCTGTGCTCTACAGACAAGATCGATGAAGCTGTCAAAATTTTAATTTTTTTTTTTTTTTACCATAAATGGTGACTTGGACAAGGATTTCTGGCAATTCTCTGAAAACAGACAAAAAATAGTGAGAACATATTTGTGACACGTTGGACCGAGAAGCTGAACACCAGGCATGCTTCCTGAACGCGCTGTAGAAGTTCAATTCTGCCATTGAAGACAAGCAGGAACAATATGACCCTCATGAAAATAATAAGGTTGTGTTAGCGATATCCAGTGGATAGTAAGTGTAGATGATCTGGAAGCAATCCATGAGACATGAGGCATGTTTTCCATCAGTCGACTGGAGGCGAGTGTGGGGGGCAGAGGAAGAGAGAGGGGAGCCAAAAGGAGCCCTGCACATAGGACACAGAGTTTAGAAGGCCCTCAAGCATCCACATTGGACACTCATTAGAGACACCTCTCTGGGCCAAAGTGTTTCTGTCCAAGAAACAGAAACTCTACTGTAGCTCCCCAGACTAAGCAGAGAGCCGCATGTGGCCAGGCTTGTTCCTCTTGCCTCCTTCTCTCTCCTTCTTTATTTTTTTTAAGATGTTATTTATTCATGTGAGAGGGGGGGAAAGAGAGAGAGAGAGCAAAAGCAGGGGGAGGGAGAAGCTGACTCCCCGCTGAGCAGGGAAGCTGACCCTAACCCAGGACTCTGGGATCATGACTTGCGTAGAAAGCAGACGCTTAACCAACTGAGCCACCCAGGCACCCTGGAAGTGACAAAATTTTAAGCTTGAAGAAAATTCCTTACTTTCACTACTAAGAAGTTCATAGTGAGGAGCTCCAGAGAAACTTGAATTTAGTAACAGAATCTTATTATGTATTTCCACATATTGAGTTCTGAAGGTGAATGCAGTGTATGTTTTTATGGAAATAGTGTCCAAATTATGGAGACTTGTTTTCCTGGTGGTGGGATTTCAGGTATATTTTATTTTATTTTATTTTATTTTATTTTATTTTATTTTATTTTATTTTATTTTTATTTTATTTTATTTTATTTTATTTATTTTTTTAAAAGATTTTATTTATTTGAGAGAGAGAGAGAGAATGAGAGAGAGGAAGAGGTCAGATGGAGACGCAGACTCCCCGCTGAGGAGGGAGCCCGATGCGGGACTCGATCCAGGGACTCCAGGATCATGACCTGAGCCGAAGGCAGTTGCTTAACAACTGAGCCACCCAGGCGCCCTCAGGTATATTTTATTTTGCTTTTGCTACCTCTCCTATGTACAATTTACTTACAAGGTACATGTATGAAATTCGGAGATATAAAAAAGGAAGTTCTAATCTTAAAAATAAGCATTTGACAAAACTCTTGGCCCGGGTATGGTGTATCAAGCTCATGAGAAGCAGCACCCCTGGCAAATTTTACTGGAACATGGGACAGTTTTAGGACCCCAATTGCCAAATCGTGATGGGGTGGCACTTTCCATCGCTAGTCTCCTTGCTTCCTGCCTTTTTTTTCCCTTGCTTGTCCTTTCAGTTTGGCGACCTGTTTGATCGAGGGTCCCCTAGGAAAAGTCTGAATCAAAGTCCCAATAATATATAGGGCTCGGATGGCTGACATCAAACTTGCGGAGATGAGCGTGAGCGGAGAAATCGTGAGACGAGCGAAGAGAGCCACGTGGCAGCAGAGGTCCTGAGTGAACCTGCCTGGGCTCCCTCACTTGCCTCTCTCAGGGTCTGGCGGCCCCTTGAAAGCAGTTCCAAGGTTTGTTCGATTTTCTTCTAGAATCTTCGTGAGAAGTGATTGTAAGTTTCACCTGTGTATTCCTTAATCCTCCCTTCATAGGTACACTAAGCTCCAGGACACCCATCCCTAATTCACGCCAGGCAATCAAGGGGAAAATCACAGTGCAGTCATTTGCCTGTGGTTTGGGGGCTTTTCAGGTTTCTCTCTTAACATGCGCTAGATCCAGATGAATAGATGGCTTTGGTCCTCTCAAAAGAAATAACGATGTCAACTTTGCGTTTGTTTTATGATGGAAAATCTTTGCCATCATAGTTTTCACACGAAAGATATATTTGCCACTTCCCAGATGTCACGTCTAGTAGAACAGGGATACACATGATATATTTCTTTGTAGCCATCAACCCTTTAAGGTTATGACATGAGGTGACATACCTATTTGTCATGATAAAGTAAGCACTTTTACTGATGTCTTGAAGTTTTTGATGGTTTCAAGTACTGAAAATAATCTGAGTTTGCCATGCATTGTATACATTTATGCTGCAGGTATCACTTCGGGTCACGTGTATAGTTAGTTAAATTACTACCAGTGTTATCCCTCATTATTTTACTGTGAAAGCAAACCTAGTCGCATCTTTATATTTTCAGCAAAAGTAAAAATAAACTTTCGGAAATAAGGGTTGTCATCTAACAGAGGGAGCCAACATGGCGGCCATTGCTCCCTTCTAAAAGTGAATGTAGTTTATAGGAAAAACTTTTGTTGCTACATATGGTAAATCAAATGTATACAAAAAATGGCTCTACGTCTCTTAATAAACAAGGGAATCCATTAATTGAGCATTAAATGTTCATAAAACAGTGGCTACATAAATATCATAACTCTATCAACAGATTGTCATAAAAAAGTTTTTGAGAGAAATTCAAGCCATAACAATCCCTGTTTCTCTTTCTATTTCTTCCTATCCCCTTTTTACTCTCTTCATCCATGAAGAAATAAATTTTTAGTCATCATTGGATCACTTCCTACTTTTCTGAATAATTCTCTTGTTGATAAGAATAACAATGGTTTATCGTCATGGTATGAAGACTACTTACAGGAAAAATGAGAATATTTATATTTTAGCTTTCTCTCTGTTTGTGGTACCTAAATGAACTTAAATTTGATTCTGCAAATTTCCCCAAATAACAAAGTAGGTATTCTCTTCGTACATCAGTTTTGCCAGAATTTCAAATACAGCTCTACTTAAAATGTATTAAAAAAATCATGTTTTATCCACTGTTCTTTGTGACCTAGCCCATCTGTTACTAACTACATTTCCTTCCCAAATCCTGCTGCCTGCTGCCTAGCACGTGCAATATCTTTTGCATTAAAAACTCTATAGGATCGGGACACCTGGATGGTGTAGCCGGTTGAGCGTCGATTCTTGGTTTCAGCTCAGGTCATGATCTCAGGTCATGAGATCGAGCCCCAGGTTGGGTTCTGTGCTCAGCATGGAGTCTCTTTGGGATTCTCCCTCTCCTTCAGCCCCTCCCCCTCCTCTCTCTCTCAAATAAATAAATAAATCTTAAAAAAAAAACCACTCTACATATTGAAAATGTAAATTGGTGCAGCCTACAAGAAAAATAGTATGAATGTTATTTCAAAAAACTTAAAATAGAACTACCCTATGATATAGCAAACTCCTCTCTGGGTATATGCCCCAAATAATGGAAATCAGGATCACAGAGGTATCTGAATTCCTACATTCATTGCAGCATTATTTAGAAGAAGGGCACAAAAACAACCCAAAGGTTTATCTGCAGGCGAATGGATAAAGAAAATGTATAAATACATGGTAGAATATTATTCAGGCTTTAAAAAGAGGGAAGCCCTGCCCTTCGTGATAATATAGATAAGCCCAGAGGACATTATACCGCGTGAAATAAGCCAGATAAAGACAGAGTAAATCCTGCATATCTTACTTACATGTGGAATCTAAACTATTCAAACTTATAGAGGCAGAGAGTAGAATGGTGACTGCCAAAGGCGTGGGGAAGGGGAGAACAGGGAAATGTATCAGCAAAGTGTGTAAAATTTCAGTCCTATGAAATTTACAGTCCAATCCTAGGGATCTACTGTATGGCATTGAGTCTACACTTAATAATACTGGATTGTGTGCTTAAAAAATTGCCATGCCAGTAGGTCTTATGCTAAGCATCCTTATCACAAAATCAATAATGAATAACTGGGGCAGGGGGAAATTGGGGGCATGGTGGGTATGTGTATGGCACAGCTTGCGGTGATGGTTTTCTGGGTGTTCAGTTATCTCCAACCCCAATAACTTGTGTGTATGCCCTACTCTTTGTATGTCAGTCATAGTCCCTCAATGGCTCGATACAAAACAACAATCATGTAGTATGATGGACTACATTCCCTGGGCTGTACATTTCATTGCTGTCCTTCATTCCTTTTATAACTAGAAGCTTCTACCTCTTAATCCCTGCAGATAACTATTGAGATCTAATGAATTGTTAATCTTCAGCTGCAACCTGGGGGCTCTCTCGTCACATCAGCTTGAAGTCCCTCTCTCCAGGGATTTCTGCTCAAGAATATGCAAGTGGTCACTGTTTTGTATGATGAATGTGTCATTGGGATGCTTAGAAGGTTTTGAGAAGGGGAATATGGTCTTAGAATCATATACATACATATATATGTGTGTGTATATGTATGTGTATGTGTGCGTGTATACGTATGTATACATATTTATATATCATTTTTATATAGATATGGCTAAATACAAATAAGTTATGCTATGGTTCAAGTTAAAAATAGGAATCTTGGAAATGCTGCCGACTGGCAAGACTGTTACCATGGCTTCTGCTGTCTGCCGTTCCTGTGGTGTGAGTGGTGTTTATTCGTGAGATGGAAGTTGCTAGAAGGAACTGCCTTCTTTGAGTCACGCTTGGCGAGATGAATGCTTCTGTTAGATCTGCTTTTCCTTTCTATCCTCCGTCTTACAAGGTTTCTTGTTCTGAGATAAATTCAGTCTTCTTGTCACTTGTCATTTGTCTTGGCACAGAGGTGGCCCAAAGTGAACATCCAGAGACATAAAAGAGCCATTGATTAATCAGTGACACTGAAACCACATAAAAAGCGACTAATTTTTTTTTTTTTTTAATGTCCTGTGTCTTACTTCCTTGGGGCACTTTTGTGTTAATTACGAATATAAAACATTACATCTCCCCTAAAATTATAATGGTAGTTTTGTTGTGCGTGCACTTACCAGGGGCCAGGCATTGTGCCAATTATTTCATTTTATGTATATATATTTTTAAGTTGCCATGTGTCTTTTTTTAAGGGTTTATTTATTTATTTGAGAGAGGGAAAGAGCGAGACAGCAGGAGCAGAGTGAAGGGCAGAGGGAGAAGCAGGCTCCCCGCTGAGCAGAGAGCCCGATGTGGGGCTCGAGCCCAGGACCCTGAGATCATGTCCCGAGCCGAAGGCAGAGGCTTTAACCCACTGAGCCACCCAGGCGCCCTGCACATTGGGTTTTTATTTTCTTCTCCACTTCCGTGGAATTTTACCTTTTGTTCTGGCAAACTCTGGTTTTCTTCCCCCACAGTTTCGCCTGTAAGGCATTGCAAGTGCGCTTGCTGTATTTTTCAGGACAGTGTTTTACTTGTGCTGAGTTGTTCCTGATGATGGCAGTCGGGAAATGAGGCCCTTTATCAAACACAAGATTTGAAAGGACTTGCGACATTTAATCACGCTTTCTTAGAGATCCTTAGATTTATTTTTTGTTTTTTCACATCTCAAATCTGATGGGATGATAAATATGAAAATATTTACAAATAGCTGTTATATGTCACCTCTCATTCCCAAGCAATAGGGCGAGGGGAGATTGAACTCACAGACTGCTTATCCTCAGGGGACAGGCGAGGCTCAGCAATTATGCGTGTCAAACATAGCACAGGATACAGGCTTGATCTGGGTGGCTGGATAGAGCTCCCTTCATTACTGGATATTAGTAGTGGATTCCTATTTAAATAGAGTCTCTGCCAAAGGTACGCATCCTGGAAGCTTCTGTTCTTTTCCTATTTGTGAATATTCTTTGGTAAGAGCTTCTCTTGGTGTTGTCATTTACATAGCAAATGCGACAGCAGATGTTAGAAAACATTTTTCTGTGAATTTTCATGTGATCTATCCATCCAGTTACGGTGTGCTCTCTGTAAGAATTTCCATCCTGAAAATTAGATGGTAATTTCAATTTAGAAATCTAATAAATTTTTCAAGTTCAGAGCACTATTTAAAGTCACCCATCAATGAATATTTTAGAACCGATGTGATGACTTTCTCATTTATATGATTAAAAATCACACTATTACTATACGTAGTTGCTTTAACTAGTTTTTTTAAATAAAAAGTAGTTTCATCTCACAGATGGACCTTCCTTCAGTACATCCATTAAAATAACACAAATAGACATTGGGGAGGGTTTGTGCTATGGTGAGTGCTGTGAATTGTGTAGGACTGATGATTCACAGACCTGTACCCCTGAAGCATAATAATACAATATATACATTTAATTAAAAATAAATCAAAATTAAAAAAAACCAGATGTACATTTTATATGTATATTTTAAATTTATATTTTATATAAAATATTTTGTTTTTTATGCTTTTCTATTTGGTTGAAGATTGTATATATATTTGAAATTGTATGTACAATCTATCTCTGTACAATCGATCGATAGATAGATAGATATCCAAAGGTATATATAGATCCTAAGGACCTTTTGGAAAACACAGGTGGCTATCCTCAGTAATCATCACACACTTGAGGGATTTGGGGAGAGTAATAAGCAAATAGGCTTGTATTTATGGGAAACGCCAGCCTGTTGGAACAATCTGAGATTAAACACAAGTAAAGGATATTAAGCACCTGTGTTTGCAGGCACCCCTAAGATCACGGACCAATGAACGGAAAGAGGTGGAGACTGGTCCAGGGCCCCGCGTGGGAATGGGGAGTTGCACTCGCGCCCAAGGTGCTCGAAGCTCCTTGGCGTGCAAGCCTTTTGTGACCTTGAATCGGAGGATGGAGGGACCGAGAGAAAAGGAGCCGCATCTCCCTTCTTTCTGTGCCGCTTCAACAAACAGGTGTAGCACTGGAAAAACACCTCTAAAGTCACAGACGCTTCTCGAGGATGAAGGATCCTGGTCAAGCAGCCAGTTAGAGCTTACCTCCGGGTTTCTGCTGGGTCTTTCCTGTATCTGACACAGCGACTAAATAAATGGGGGTGGGGTTCTGCCTAGCGCATCACAAAGTGCAGTGCCAGGAGGTGCGAGCTAATTTCTACCGCATAATAGAACCTGGAGATTTTGGTGGGGAGTTGCTGGGCCATCCTCGAGGTCGAGAAGCAGCAGCAAAGATCAGGGAAGAGAGCAGCGGACCAGAGAAGCCAGCGACCTGCTGCAAGCCAGGCGGGGCCGCACTGGATGGGCACAAAGGTGGAGAATCCCAGGTCCCTGCAGCTGAGAGCTGTAAAAAGAGAGGGTAGATTTAAATAATTTCTCTTGCTACTGTGTATGCTCACGCGGAGTCCTGAAACCTTCTGCAAAAACTGCTG